>JAJPUD010001987.1:12024-209733 GCA_023553655.1 Myrmecobius fasciatus
AAAAAAAAAAAAAAAAAAAAAAGAATCAGTCTGGAGCAGAAGACCCCAGAGCTTTTGGCCAGAATAGAAAAAAAATGGCTATTTACATTCACTCTGAGCCAAAGATTTGGTCTCAGAGACCAAATAATGGATAATGAGGCTTAGGCTGGGACCTGTTATTGGTCAATCATTGAGAGCCAAAGTGATTTGGGTTTAAAGGCATAGTCAAGTAGTCCCATTTGAAACCCAATGGGCTTTATCAAAGCCTGATTTTCCAGAGTTGTATTTCAAGAAATCATAAATGAAACCTGCATGAGAAAAAAAAAAAAGTTAATTGTTCCAGGTGTTTTTTGGAGGGGCAGAAAGAATAAATAAGTTAGGAAGAAAACATGTACATTCCTTTGAACTAAGTATTCATAAACAAAGGTATGATTCCCCATGTGAATAGAGAGAGAAGTGGGGGGGGGGGGGAACACAACCATGACCAAATAACACTTGGTCTCATATGTGTCTTCCGATTTCTATTTTGCTACAGATTTAGATAAGGGAGATTCAGGTGGGTAGAGATCATTTTTAGAAATTTCCCCAGGCTAAGTGGCCCACCTCCACAAAGATCAGAGAGACACATAATCCTTATTACATCATTCCCCCCTCAAGTAGTCACCCCAAATTCATTTGGGGCAAAGGGATGGAAGTCTCATCTTCTGGAGCCATAGAGCTGTCCCTATGCTCAATGGGGGTTCAGGCCAAGAGGGGAAGTTCGAGATCTGAAGATGGCAGCAGCAACATCTAGGGGATGTTGAGTATCCAAGTTACTTGTCCCATGATGTCCCATGCATGATCTTCAGACTCAAAGTTCATAGCTTGGAACCTGGAGGAAACAAATGTCACAAGCATGTTAAAAAAATGGGGTGTCATCCAGGGTGGACATTTGGGAATGGGGGTAAATAATGCATCAGGTCCCATCTGTGGGCTTTCTTGAGGATGCTGATGGCCCATCCAACAATCCTGAATGCTCCCACTGCCCATGGAGCTCCCTAGCTGAAAGTCTAACAAGGAGTTAACACTTTACTGGTAGGGGCCATAGTATGACATCAAGAAAAGCTAGAGAGAAAATGCTAGGAGCAAAGTTCTCATCCTTGGAGTGGGAAAAAGTAAGGAAGAGAGAAAGAAAGACAGTCAACTTCACCCTTCTTTCTCTGGAGTGTTTTCAAGGGTCCTGCGGAAGAGTAGCTTCGGGTTCCTCTATGGGTTCACAGGAATATTCTGAAATATCTGAAGGAGAGGTAACAGATGCAGTATTTTTAATCCTAGAAATATGAATCCAGCTGGGGAACCTTTCCAGTTTGACTGACTTTGGATTAGTCAGAATGACCTTATATGGTCCTTTCCATTTTATACGTACAGCATCAGCACCTTGAGGTTTCCAAGATTTCAAGCATACCATGTCCCCTGGATTTACAGGGGAGGCAGTCTGATTATGAGCATCTTTAAGTTTAAGAAGATGCACGTCTGCATATTCAGAAAGGGCTTTCTGTACTGCACCAAGCTATGTGGCAAACTGAGTGACCAAGATGCTGTTCTCGATCTATAAGAATGTCAGAGATTAGGAAGGGTCTCCCATACAGAAATTCAAAGAGGCTCAGCTTAATGTTCTCCGGAGGTACAATGAGCTCTCTGAGAAATACTAATGGGAGATTCTTCACTCAGTCCTCATGACTCTCTAAGCACAGTTTAGTAAGGACTCCTTGAGGGTGTGATTCACTTTCTCCACTTTCCCAGAAGCCTGAGGATGACAAGCAGTTTCAGTCCTGCATGAAAAAGCTTTTACTAAATTAGTAAAGGTGTCAACAAAGACCAAAAGCAACTTGAAACCTCTGCAAGGAGGGCATATGTGTAAAGTCTATTTGCCCATCTTCCCCTGGATAT
Organism: Myrmecobius fasciatus; assembly: GCA_023553655.1. Taxonomy (NCBI): domain Eukaryota; kingdom Metazoa; phylum Chordata; class Mammalia; order Dasyuromorphia; family Myrmecobiidae; genus Myrmecobius; species Myrmecobius fasciatus. Next base: position 13,933 of record JAJPUD010001987.1, read on the forward strand.
GTGCCTCTTTTCTGAACAGGATTCAGAAGAGGGGGAGGTTTAACAGCTCCTCCAGGATTTACTTGGTCACAAACTGGGTAGGCATGACAGACCTGCCTGATCGTTTCTCCCAGCTTGTAACCGTAAAAATGTGTTTCACAAGGAATTGAAGAGCATTTCTTCCCAGGTGGGTAGCTTGGTGAAAACCAAAAGTAAGTGTCCACTAATTTGCTTCTGGGATTAAAAATTGGTTTGAGGGTGTTTGAAGCCAGCCAGAAGGTGAAAAGGTGTATCCCCTTTATTCTGTAAGGGCTTGTTCCTGTGAGCTATATAAAGGGGTATAAGAATTAGGGAGCTGGAGGATTAAAGCTGCCATAGTCGGGGGTGAATGGGCAGCAGTTCTAGCAGCTGAATCTGCAAATCTATTCCCCTTAGCCTGAAGTGAATCTTCCTTCTGGTGTCCTTTACAAAATATGACTGAAACTTCTCTGGGTTCTTGCAATAGCTGTAGAATTTCTCCTGCATATTTAATAGGAGAATTCTTTGCTGTCAAAAGTCCCCTTTCCTTCAATATAGCATCATGAGGATGCAAAACATGAAAGTCATATTTGGAGTCTATATAGATGTTCACTCTCATTCCCTTTCCAGGTTCCAAAGCCCTGGTTAGGGCAATGAGTTCAGCTTTCTGGGCAGAAGTTCCAGGAGGCAATGGCTTAGCTTCTAGGGTGCTATTGAGGGTCACCACAGAATAACCTGCCTTTCTTTCCTTATTTTCAAGAAAACTAGACCCATTTGGGTCGTCAAGAGGAATGTCCCTCAAGTCAGGTTGGTTATAGTAGACAGAATTTAAGCTTCCTCACAATTATGAATGATGTCTCCTGATTGAGTGTTGTCAGGGTGCAGGGTGGCAGGATTAAGAGTGTGACACACCCAGAGAGTCAGATTGGGGTATCTAGTAGGAGAGCCTGATATCTAGTAAGCTTCCCACTAGCAAGCCACTGATGCCCTTTGGCTTCTAAAATGCTCTGAACCCAGTAGGGTGATTAGTTTATGGCCCAAATATTTGACAGACTGGCAGGTAATATGGGCTTTGGATAAGGACACCCCAAAGCCCCTAGAGGCCAGAAAGTGCGGAGCTCCAAATCCCTTAAATCTTTAGCCAATGCTAAAAGTTTGTGCTTAAGAAATTTCTCAATCAGGGGTTGCAATCCCTCCCTCACCTCTGGCTTTTTATGGGGGAATACACTGGGATCCTGCAACCTGACTAAGGCTAGGGTGGTGTGAGCGGCTTGCCCAGGGATTCCTTGGTCCCAAGACAGAGGAATCTATTTTCTTCCAGATTTCAGAGGAAATATGGGAAAGCTTTGAAAGCAGCACAAAAAGATCATCTGGAGATCTGAAAAGAGAAAATTGGGTTCCCAATTTCACCATTAAATCATGCCCCAATAAAGGAGTAGGAGAGGAGGGAATAATAAAAAAAAAAAGTAGTGTTTAAAAAATAAGTCACCAAACTGGCAAGGCAGAGGGAAGATCTCCAAACAGTTCTTAAGTTTCCCTTCAATTCCCATTCTATGGAGGGAGGGTCAGGTGAGACCAGAGTGTTGAATCGAGACAGAAAGAGAAGCCCCCATAGCAAAAAGAAATTCAATGATTTTACCAGCCATTTGGGTTCTGCTACCAAGGTGGAGCAAGGGGAAACTTGACTAAGCCCCAAAATCCTGCTGGAGAGCAGGGCATGGGCTGGGGGGTGTAGCTTGTCCTCTGTGAGCAGTCTCTCCTCCAGTACCCCTCCTGCTTGCACTTGGGGTAAGGACTGGGGAATTTCCTTTGAGGACAGACTGGGTGGATGGCCCAGTCCATTATTCCTGAAGCAAGAACTCCTATAGTTTCTGGATGACAGAAGCTAAAATTTGGGGCTATTCTCCATTTCTCGCTTTAACTCTGCCATCTTCCTCCTATGCTACAGTTTGGTCCCTATTATTAAAGAGTCCAAAAGGTGTTTCTAACAGCCGAGTCAGAGAAGTTTGAGGGCCCAAAGCTGGTTTCTGCAGCTTCCTCCATATATCTGCAGCAGATTGATCTTTGCTGAGGAGATGTTAATATGAAACAAATTGGAGGGCATTGGCCTTAAATGCCTCAATAAACTTGGTGGAATCCTCAGAGTAATGGCCAGGTTTTTCCTTAGTCTGGGAGAGATTTGACATTGAAAAAGGCACCTGTACCCCGAGTGTCTCTCCCTGAGAGTCTGCTGCTTCTCTCAGGGGGCAGAGGTTAGAAGGAGTTGCTGAATCAGGATCCTGAGGAGGAGAAAAAGGGGTCCCACTCCTTGTATCATCGGGACTGAGGAGTGGGGGCTGGGAAGTCTCAAAATATGGTTCAGGAGGGAGACAGAGTTGAAGAAATATTGTCGAACATAATGTCCTGTCTTTGATAAGAAGGTGGTTCTGAAAGGGATTCACAGGCCTCCTAATAAGGATTGCATGGGGGTACAGAGGAGGGATCCTGTGTCCCTAGAGGAGTGGAAAGAAGGGGGTTATTTAAAAGGTTAGTATCTAATTTTGATTTCTCTCCAGTAAATTTTAGCAGCATCCTGCAGTGCTGTTTTAAGTTTTTTGTTTTGAGATCTTTTAGGAAGAGACAGAAGTGGATTATCCCATTTTTTGCCATAAGTCTTAGATTTTCCATATTCTATAGCACCCCTCCCTCTCAGGCGTCCCTGAGAGGGAAAGAGGTGACAGAAGTTCCCTGATTAAGGGTACTTCTGGCAAAATATAAAGGAATTCCCTAGTCAAGCAAGAGTACAGCTAGATATAGAATAGACAACAGCGACAAGAGAAGACTTACCTCGGCCAAAATTTTGGGGATCCTCATAGAGAGCCAAATTTTGAGGTGTGAGAAATGAGGGATGAGACCCCCTAGCAGCAATGGAGTCCCCAGATAGGTTTTGGCAGGTTTTTTCAAAAGAATTCACAGTCCTAATATGAGAAGTTTTGGCAAATTATGGGTTTATTACCCTGGGAAACAACTTCCCGGAGGGCCAGTTCCATAAAGGAATTAACAAAGTTTTGGATAGAGTCTTTTTTTTATTAGCCTTTACTGATTTGGGACTAGGTAGTGATTAGGGGCTAATTTTCAATTCAATAAAGGGTGGTGATTGTTTCCCAGACCAAAGTGATTATCAAATCATTTTGGAGTAGGTGATTCCCATGGGAACCAGATAGCTTTCCCAAGGGAGATTTAGGTGGGTAAGAATCATTTTTAGGAATTTCCCCAGGCCAGGTGGCCCATCCTCCACAAAAATCAGGAAGACACAGAGTCCTTATTACATCAGGTTTGTTTGTTTTTTAATTCATGTGTTTATTGTAGAACTGAAATGTGGTGAGTAAGGAACTAAGCCTTAGATATATACCTTGGAACACCTCTTAATGGGAAGGATAGTGATCAGGAGGGCATAATAGATATAGCACTTGACTTTGAGTCAAGAAGTTCTGATTTCAAATTCAACCTCAGACACTTAACCTCTGATGCTTCAGTTTCCTCAACTGTAAAATAGGGATAATAATAGCATTTACTTCTCAGGGCTTTTGTGAGAATCAAATGAGATAATATTTACAAGAATTGCACTATTAACCTATATTGGATTACTTTTGGTCTAGGGGAGGTGGTGGAGGGGAAGGCAGAAAAATTTACAATACAAGGTTTTGCAAGGGTGAATGTTAAACTATTTTTACATGTTTTCAAAATAAAAAGCTATTATCAAAAATGAGATATTATAAAGTACTTAGCACAGTGCCTTACACATAATAGGTGCTATATAAATGCTAGTTATTATTATTGGGAACTCAGCTTGAACCTAAAAATTACATCCTTTAGAGTAACAACATTTAGGGAGGCAGAGAAATATAATTCTAGTCCAGTACCCCTTCTCTCTGAAGAGAGTGAAGTACCCAGCCTCTGTTCTTAACTTTCTGCTTGCCCTCCTATTAGGAATCAAAGTGTCCATTGGAAGAGTGTAAGAAGAGATTCTATCTAGAAGATATTTATTCATGCCTCCTTGTGAGCCACAACAGACTTGTGTGGGTACACATAACCTACATAGGCAACATACACCAACCCTCTTTAAACAGAAAAAAAGAGACTCATAAGAATCTTCTCAGCAGCGGTTCTTGCTCTCCTAGGAAATGTTCTGTAGAGATCTGGGTCAGGAAATTTGTCATGGAGAGGATCAGTAAAGTAAAATATCAACTAAAGGACTACTAGGCATTAGACAATGAATAATTATAAAAATTGTTTGCTGGAACATCCCAGTAGAGAAGAAATGGAAGCAGTGTCAAATCTTTCTTGGGTTCAAAGATCACTCATATAAAGAGGCTCCTTTTTCAAGAGCAGGAAACTCTAAATGACCTTAGGAATATCTCATGATGCATAATTCAGTGAAACTATTAAAGGGAATAACATGTACAACTGTACATCTGCCTTCTTTCCCTGGACTCCTCTAAAATAAGAAGTCCTACAAAATCGCTCTCTAATTCAACCTTTCAAATATTAATTCAAGTACTAAATATCTACTATGTTTAAAACAGTCTGGTTCAGAACAGTAGGAAGAAATATAATGTTTCAATGACAAGAATTTTCCTTCCCTTTAAAAGTGTGTAATCTATTGAGAGGGCAACCACCAATGTTGGTGGGAATCAATGGACAGAGACAGTGATACCTTTTTTAAAAAGCGTTGATATGTTAAAATTTTCTTATTTTAAAAAAATTAAAAATTAAATTAGGGTTTTTTGAAAGCAGTTTTTGTCTGTAGATCAGTAAATTTAAAAATGTTTTCAAGCTATAGTCTTAAGTCTCTCTCTTTTAAATGATTCTTTTAGAGGGCTAACAATTATTATAAATTCATAATAAAGTTTCTTTTCTATGTGTAATGCACAGTGCAAAGGGCCTGATGTACCCTCTCTCACTAAGAGGCCCTACCATTTATCCAGTGTATAGCTTGTTTGTACATAGTTTTCATGCTGGCCCTTCCATTAGAATGTGAGTTTTTTTGAAAGCAGAGACTATCTGTTGTCTTTCTCTAGCATGGTGCCAGGCACATAGGTGGCACTTAATGTTTATTGATTGACTGATGCTAAAGCAGCACCGCTTACGAGTTTCTCTTTATGGGTATTTGTAAGAAAGAATACACAAGTGTACGGAGGAAGAGATGTTTTGTAGTTATTATATTTACAATGTCATCTCTTGTTGTTTTGTTGTTTAGTTATGAACAATTCTTGGTTTTCTTGGCAAAGATGCTAGTGTAGTTTGCCATTTCTTTCTCCAGCTCGTTTTACAGATAAGGAACTGAGATAAACAAGATTAAGTGATTTGCCCAGGGTCATGCAGCTAGTAAATTCTGAGATTAAATTTGAACTCGGGAAGATGAATCTTCCTGACTTCAGGTCTGGCATTCTACCTACTTTGACACCTCGATGCCATCTTAAATGACCTAAATTTGTAGGGTATTCAATCAGCTCAGTTGCATAACACCTTCCAGTTCTGTTCAACAGCACATAATTATATAGGAACAGAAGAACAAAATAGTAAAGGTAATGAGACATGGGTAATCATAGAATAGGGGGAAAGATATTTGAGAGTAAAGGAAAATATTAATTATAGAATAGGAATTAAATTCCACACTTAGACTAGATCAAGATGAGGTAAGTCAAGAAAGTGACATCAGAGAAGGAGATAATAGTATGAAAAAGTATAAGGGATGGAGGAGTTGGGAGTAATAATGGAAGAGAGGTTTAAGAGAGATAAGGTATTGGGAGAGCCAGAATTATAAGTTATGTCAGAAACATTAGAATTTATTTTTTAATCATGAAAGTTGACACGTAATAAAGGGGAGATCCAGGATATGACTGTACATGGATGAAGCAGAATAAAGTAGTAGGTCATGGGATTTGAGGGAGGTTAGGGTACACTGACATAAAAGTTAAAGAATCTCAGTAAAAGGAAGGTCACTAAAGAAGAAAGATAAATAAGACTTCTACTATACAGCTTGAGAAAGGAGGAAGAATAACCTTAAGGCCCAAAGACAGTCACTATGATCCACATTGGATGAAAAAACCTTATTAATCCTATTAAAAAAAAAACAAAACTAGGGAGTATAAGAATGAATGGGTTTTTCCTTAAAATGATCAGTAGCGTCTATTTAAAACCATCAGCAAGCATCATATGTAATGGGGACAAAGTAGAACCATTCCCAATAAGATCAGAAGTGAAACAAGGCTGCCCACTGTCACCATTACTATTTAATATTGTATTAGAAATCTTAGCTTTGGCAGTAAGAGAAGAAAAAGAGATTAAAGGAATTAGAGTAGGTAATGAGGAAACCAAATTATCACTCTCTGCAGATGACATGACTTAGAGAACCCTAGAGACTCAACTAAAAAACTGCTAGAAGCAATTCACAACTTTAGTAAAGTTGCAGGATACAAAATAAATCCACATAAATCAGCAGCATTTTTATATATTACCAACAAAGTTCAGCAGCAAGAGATAAAAAAAGAAATTCCATTCAAAGTAATTGTCGATAGTATAAAATATTTGGGAATCTATTTGCCAAGGAATAGTCATGAATTATACAGACTAAACTACAAAACACTTTCCACACAAATAAAGTCAGATCTAATCAGTTGGAAAAACATTAAGTGCTCATGGGTAGGCCGAGTGAATATAATAAAAATGACAGTACTACCCAAACTAATTTACTTATTTAGTGCCATACAAATCAAACTCCCAAGAAATTATTTTATAGATCTAGAAAAAATAATAGCAAAGTTCATTTGGAAGAAGAAAAAGTCAAGAATTTCAAGGGAATTAATGAAAAAAAAAAAAAAGGCAGATGAAGGTGGCCTTACTGTGCCAGATCTAAAACTATATTATAAAGCAGCAGTCATCAAAGCCATTTGGTACTGGTTAAGAAATAAGAGTAGTCTATCAGTGGAATAGGATAGGATCACAGGACAAACTAGGCAATAATTATATCTGTCTAGTGTTTGATAAACCCAAACACCCCAGTTTTGGGGATAAGTACTCACTATTTGACAAAAACTGCTGGGAAAATTGGAAACTAGTATGGAAGAAATTAGGGCTTGACCCACACCTAATACCGTATAGCAAGATAAGATCTAAATGGGTTCATGGTTTAGACATAAAGAATGATATTATAAGCAAATTAGAGGAACATAGGATAGTTTACCTCTCAGACCTGTGGGAAAGGAAGGAATTTATATCCAAAGAAGAACTGGAACTCTTAATCGAACACTAGATAGATAATTTTGATTATATTAAGTTAAAAAGTTTTTGTACAAACAAAACTAATGCAGATAAGATTAGGAGGGAAGCAATAAATTGGGAAATCATCTTTACATTTAAGGATTCTGATAAAGGTCTCATCTCTAAAATATATAGAAAATTGTCTCATATTTATAAGAATTCAAGCCAAATTTTATCAAACTGTGCATACCCTTTGACCCAACAGTGTTTCTATTGGACCTATATCCCAAAGAGATCTTAAAAGAAGGAAAGGGACCCACATATGCAAAAATGTTTGTGGCAGCCTTTTTTGTACTGGCTAGAAACTGGAAACTGAATGGATGCTCATCAATTGGAGAATGGCTGAATAAACTATGGTATATGAATTTCATGGAATATTATTGTTCTGAAAGAAATGATCAGCAGGATGATTTCAGAAAGGCCTAGAGAGACTTGCATGCACTGATGCTAAGGGAAATGAACAGAATCAGGAGATCATTATACACTTTTTCTCCTTTGAAGTTTATTTTAATAAGGTTTATTTATTTACTTATTTATTTTTATTAAAGCTTTTTATTTGCAAAATATATGCATGGGTAATATTTCAACACTGACCCTTGCAAAACTTTCTGTTCCAACTTCAAAGGAGAAAAAGTAAAGACATTTTCAAAGGAGTAGTCTTGAATTATTAATGAGGAGCAAGGAGTATCCTGACTCCCTCTCTAGAACGTGTGTGACAGAACAGGGTGGTAGGAAGTTAGGTTTCCATAAATGCAAGTAGACTGAAGAGATTCCGAATGAAAGGAAAGATTGTTCATTATAGCACAGGAATACCTAAGGCTTAATAAAAATGACCAGAGTTTGAGCAGAACATAGAAAAGAAGGGTTGAAAAGAATAGAGATGTGGGAACAGGAGGTAGGAGTGAAGAATCATTTATTTCTAAACAGCCCAAATTAAATGATACTGGAATTTGAACATTAATAAGTAGTGACTGTTCTTTATATATGAAATGCATTCTTTCCTCATCCTTACCTCAAAGAATTCCTCACTTTCTTCAAGGACCTTCCACATGAATCCTTTCTGCATCTTCCCAATCATTACTGCCCTCCCTCCTTTCTAAACTTTTAACTATTTTGTATTTACTTTGTATTTGAATTGTGTGTATGTACATATGTATGTCTGTGAATATGTATGAATGTATATAAATATACTATATGTATATATATAAATGAACATATGCATCTGTATGTAAATCCAGATGTTTATAGATATATAAATATCTATGCATAGAAAAATATATGCATATACATTCTAAACATATTTGTATGTGCTGTCTTCCCCAAAGCTGAATTTAATTCATTTTTCTTCTCTTTGAATCTCCAGTGGCTAACAAATAATAGACATGTTATTGATTAATTGATTGACTTTCATAAAAGCAGAAAATTCCATCTTTACCATGATTCTTGGATAAGAATCTGCATTTATTTGTGATATTCAACTATGATAGACTTGGCTCTTCTTAGCAATTCAGTGATCTAAGGCAATTCCAATAAACTTTGGATGGAAAATGTCATCCACATCCAAAGAGATAACTATGGAGATTGAATGCAGATTGCATCATACTATTTTCATCTCTTTTTTTTTCTTCTGATCTTTTCCTTTTGTTCTGATTTTTCTCTCTCAATATAACTCACATGGAAATATGTAAAAAAAATGAATGTATATGTCTAACAAAAATTTTTTTTTAAAAAAAAAGAAAAATCTGCATCTAAAGGACTAAATCCAGGAATCTTTCCCTTCCCTTCCCTAGCCATCTAAGAGTACAGGAACCGAGTTTGACCCAAGCATAAGCCCTTAATCTAGGATGATATGAATAAACCAAAGAAAAGACCTATCACAATTGAAACAACAAAAACAACAACAACAACAACTATATATTGAGAGTATCTCAAAGAGTAAATAGAAAAGAAAAAATAACTTCACAATAGTCAGAACCTCAAAGGAAAAAAAATGTCCTGGGCAGAAAGATTACAAAAATATTAAGGATAAACAAAACAAGATACACAAAAGAGCATAGCTATAGAGGAAAGAATGGCGACAACTGATACCTTAGAACAGAAATTTACCCAAGAAATGAACACTTTTAAAATCAGAATGAACCAAACATAAAACAATAGAGAATTTCCCTAAGGAAATAAGGGCATAAGATACCAAAGGAAATTTACATGGCCATATGATTTTACCACCAATAAAAAAAAAAAAAAAGAAGAGGTCCACCATAGTGGACAAAACAAAATTAGAACAATAAAAAACCCCAACCAAATTAGAAATTATGAAGAAGAAAAAATTAGCAGAATTGAAAGAAAAAAATCTAATTTAACTGTTAAATAAAACAAGGAGCTGGCTTGGAGTGGAAAGTATAAATAAAATAAAATTAGCTAAAATTTTCAAGAGAATGAAAAACTAAATAATTTATTTCAAAAATAAAAAAGGAAAAGTCAAAACAATTGAAGAAAATAAGAGTCAAGATGGTGGAGTAGAGAAACATGTAGCCAAACTCTCTCAAATTATCCTCCATGTAATTTTAAAATAATGCCTTAAATAAAATTCTGGAGTTGCAGAGCCCACAAAAGGTCAGAGGAAGCAATTTTCTAGCCCAAGACAACTTAGGAAGTTGGCAGGAAAATTCTATTTCTAGGATGATGAGATTTTCTCAATAGATACAGAAAAGTCATTTGGCAAACTATAACACTCATTCTTATTTAAAAAAAAAAAAACTCTAGAAATCATAGGAATAAATGAAACTTTTTTTAAAAAATGACAATTAAGATCTACCTAGGACTACTAGCAAACATTATTATTTGTAATGGCAATTACAGAAGTCTTTCCAATAAGATTAGAAAATGCCTTTTGTTTTAGAAATGCTAGCTATAGCAATAAGACAAGAAAAAGAAACTGAAGGAATTAGAAAAGTCAACGAGAAAATAAAACTATCACTTTTTGCAAATGATCTGATTGTATATTTACAGAATCCTAGAGCATCAACTAAAAACCTAGTTGAAGCAATTAATAATTTCATCAAAGTTGAAGTACATAAGATAAAACTACATATATTATCAGCATTTCTATGTATTACCAATAAAACACAGCAAGAATAGGTAGGCAGAAAAATTCCATTTAAAATAACTACAAACAATATAAAGTACTTGGGAGTCCAGATGCCAAGGCAAAACCAGGAACTAAATGAACATAATTAAAAACACTTTTCACATCAATTAAGTTGGATTTAAACAGAACTATTAATTACTCATGAGTCGATTGTACCAATATAATAAAAATAACAATTCTACCTAAATTAATTTTATTCATGATGTATCAATCAAATTACTCCCAAAAAAGTATTATAGTACTAGAAAAAATAATAACAAAATTTATTTGAAAGAACAAAAGATCAAGAACATAATGGAAATAAATGAAAAAAAAAAGTGAAAGAAGGTTGCTTAGCAGTACCAGATTTCAAACTGTATTACAAAGCAGTCATCATGAAAACAATCTGTTACTGGTTAAGAAATAAAGTGGTGCATGTGCAAAAATGTTTGTGGTAGCCCTTTTTGTAGTGGCTAGAAATTGGAAACTGAATGGATGCCCATCAATTGGAGAATGGCTAAATAAATTATAGTATAGAAATGTTATGGAATATTATTGTTCTGTAAGAAATGACTAACAAGATGACTTCAAAGAGGCCGGGAGAGACTTACATGAACTGATGCTCAGTGAAATGAGCAGAACCAGGAAATCATTATACACAGCAACAACAAAACTATATGATGATCAATTCTTTTTTTTTTTTAATTTTATTTTATTTGCATAACATATGTGTGGGTAATTCTTCAACAATAACCCTTACATAGCTTTCCGTTACAAATTTTTCCCCCCAACTCCCCACCCCTCCCCTAGATGGCAGGATATCCACTACATGTTAATTATGTTAAAATATTGGCAAATCGATTATATGTATACATATTTCCAAACTTATCATTGTTGTGCAAGAAAAATCTTATCTACACAAACGATATATGATGATCAATTGTGATAGACATGGCTCTCTTCAACAATGAGGTGATTCAAACCAGTTCCAATTGTTCAGTGATAAAGAGAACCATATACACCCAGAGAGAGGACTGTGGGAATTGAGTACATTGGATCTAACATACATTTTAATATATTTAACATGTACTGGACTACCTGCCATCTAGGGGAGGAGGTAGGGGGAAGGAAGGGAAAATTTGGAACAGGTTTTGCAAGGGTCAATGTTGAAAAATTTACACATGCATATGTTTTGTAAATAAAAAGCTTTAATTAAAAAAAAGAGATAGAATGGTAGATTAGTGGAATAGATTAAGCACACAATTTATGGTAAAAAATGACTATATTAATCTAGTATTTGACAAACCCAAAGATTTGAGATTTTTGGACAAGAACTCATGATTTGACAAAAATTGCTAGAAAAAGTAGAAAGCAATTTGGCAGAAACTAGATAAAGACCAACAATTCATATCATATACCAATATAAAGTCAAAATGGGAACATGATTTAGATATAAATTATGATATCATAAGCAAATTAGGGGAACAAAGAATATTTTACCTGTCAGATTTGTGGATAAGGGTTTTATGATAAAACAAGACATAGAAAAGCATTACAAAACATAAAAGGCATAATTTTTATTACATCAAATTTAAAAGGCTCTGTACAAACAAACCTCTGCAGTCAAGAGTAAAGGTGGAAACTGAGAATTTTTTTACAAGTTTCTCTAATAATGGTTTCATTTCTCAGATTTATAGAGTGCTAAGTCAATTTTTTTTTTTTTTTTGCTTTTTGCTGAGGCGATTGGGGTTAAGTGACTTGCCCAAGGTCACACAGCTAGGATGTGTTAAGTGTCTGAGTTTAGATTTGAACTCAGGTCCTCCTGACTTCAGGACTGGTACTCTATCCATTGCACCACCTAGCTGCCCCAGCTAAGTCAAATTTTTAAGTTATTCCCTAATTGATAATGATCAAAGGATACAAATTGGCAGTTTTCAGAACAAATCAAAGCTAATCAAATGCTCTAAATTACAACTGATTAGAAGAATGCAAATTAAAACAATTCTTATGGTACCACCTCACACCCATCAGATTAGCTAATATGACAGAAAAAGAAAATGACAAATGTTGGAGGGGATATGGAAAAAAGGGGCACACACACTGTTGGCGGAGTTGTGAATTGATCCAACCATTCTGGAGAGCAATTTGGAACTATGACCAAAGCGCTTATAAAACTCTGCATACTCTTTGACACAGCAATACTATTTTCAGATCTATAACCCAAAAAAAAGTCAAAAAAGAAGGAAGGGACCTAGATGTAGAAAAATATTTATAGGAGCCCTTTTGTTGTAGCAAAAAAATTGGAAATTTAGGGGATGTTCATCAGTTGCAGAACATCTGAACAAATATGATCATGATGGAATACTATTGTGCTATAAGAAATGATGAGCAGGATGCTCTAAGAAAAAACTGGTAAAACCTACATGAACTGATACAAAGTGAAATAAGCAGAACCAGGATAACATTGTTCACAGTAACAGTAATAGTATGATGATCAACTGTAAGAAGTAATTGATTTGGACCCCTATTGTATTCCAATCAGTATTAATCAATTTGATAGGATCATATCAAAGTTCTGTATATAAGGCCCCAGAGTTTTTTTTTAGCTTTATTACTTGAGGGCTAGAAGAGTTGTGCTTTCTTTTGCAACATAACAAATTTCTTTTGGCAACTAATATGGAAATATTTTGATGACTGGATATGTATAATCTATATCAAATTACTTGCCTTTAAACTAACTTTTCAGTTTATCAACTGAAAGAAGGGAGAGAATTTAGAACTCTGGTTTTAAAAAATGTTTAAAAATTTGTTTTTATATGCAATTGAGAAATAAAATAAAATTTAAATTAAGGAATAAAAATTTAGAAAATAAAAAATTGAAAAAGAAATAAAACTATTTTGCCCAATAATAAGCAAATAAAAATAATACAGAATAAATGGATGAATACTTACTAAAACATTAAGTACCAAGATTAACAGAAAAAGAAATAGATTATTTAAATGATCCTATATGAAAAAAAGAAATTAAACAAGTCATAAATGAACTCCCAAAGGAAAAAACTTTAGGACAAGCTAGCTTATAAGTGAACTTTCAAAGAACAATTAATTCCAATATTACATAAAATTACATATTTGTAAAAATAGGAAAAGTGAGCCTTCCAATCTCTTTCTATAATACAAATATAGTTCTGATACCTAAACCAAGGAGAGAAAAAGCAAAGGAGAAAAAAACCCATTACAGGCCAATATCCCTAATGAACAGTGACAAAAATTTATTCAATATTAATAAAGGGATATAATAGTATATGTATTTTAAAAAGTATACACTACAACCAGGTTAGATTTATAACAAGAATTCAGGGTTGGTTCAGTTTAATGGAACTTTTCTCATGCTCAGATTACCTAAGATGGAAGCATTGATATGGGCAACTAAAGAAACCAACTTTGGTGAAATACACTTTACATTCAAGTATCACAAATGTGGAAGCAGTTTCTCTCCACTGGCTGCAATGCAAAATAAGCTGTCTTTGAAACTACCAGATTTGGACAGTCTGTCCCTCTTTTTCAGGTGGCATTCAGGGATAAAGGTACTGTTCACATGAAGCATAGCACCATGAACTAAGCTGGGTGAAGAGAAAGGCTTACCTTCCTCTTTCCCTTTAGACCCATTTAGCCCCAAGAACTAGGTTTGCGATTTGGATCGTTTTTATTTATCTTTTCAATTTTGGTACAGGCAGGAGAATCCCCAGACCAGGGAACTTGAGGCCTGGCATCTTTGGGGGCAGTATTCCAGGCTAGATATTGTTGCCAGATCAGCAAAGAAACTAAAAGAATCTAGGACACAAGTCTAGGGAAAGGGGTTCCTTTGGACTTGGAACTTGTTACAATTTTGCTATTTAGGAACTGAGTTTAGCTGTGAACCTAATTTCTCTTCACTCCCCAAAGATTGAGGGGGGCACAGGGTGATATTATGCTCCCCTTGTTTGGGGAGAGAATGTCTGTTTTTTTCTTAATATACCTCTTCAATATCTAGAGCCAGAAAAAGGGATCTCAGAGGCCATCTAGTCCTGCCTGCTCATTTCAGACATGGATCAAGAGTCTAGAAGTGTTAAATGAGTTGCTCAAGGTCATTTGCTTTTGTGGTTTAATTGTTTCACTTGTGTCTAACTCTTCATGACCCTCTTTTAGGGGGTGGTTTCCTTGGCAAAGGTACCAAAGTACCAAAATTTCTTTCTCTAGCTTTAACAGATGAGGAAACTGAGGCAAACAGGATTAAGTGATTTCCTAGGGTCACACAATTAGTGTCTGATGCTGAATTTGGACTCATGAAGATAAGTCTTTCTGATTCCAAGCTCAATGTTCTATTCATTGTGCCATCTTTATACACCTAAGGTCTTTATACTTGTCAAGCATTTTTCAGAGCTGTTAATTCACCTTTGATATCTGCCTTCACTCAACTCTCATATGTGACTCCAAGAACCTTCTTCGAAGAAAGGCTAAACAAAGTTGAGAGTAATCAACAAGCCTCAAACTTGTTGGTGAGTTAGGGGATGTCTACCCCAAGCATGTGAAGACTTTCCTAGTAGAATGGGCAGATAAAAGCAATTTGGTCCAATGTCCATGAAGGCAACTGAAGCAGGCTCAAGAAAAAAAGCTCAAAAGATCTTGATTAGACATCAAAGATGCCAAGGTCATCCATTGCATTCAGGCCATCACCAGTTGTCTTAACTTATGTCCTACCAGTGGATTTCAATGATTCAAGAAGACTATGAGGTTGGTGTCTTTTCACAACTCTGTCTCACTTAAATCCAATTCATGAGCAATTCAAGATATCACCTGTGATATTATAGATCCTCTTTGAAAATGAAGGACAAACAACAACCCACCACCACCTCTGAAGTACATTTTTTGTAAAAGCTAACCTGTTTAAGGGACCATTTTGCTGAAGATCCCCTAAAATTGAGGAAATATATACTGTGACAGCTTGCAGAAATGCCAGACTAAATACTTACCAACTCTATTAAGGATACTGAAGTATTCTGAGGAGTGGAGTAAAATATAACATATTTAGTCTTCAGGCATTGGGGGGTCAGAGTAATCACTGTTACATAAGAAACATTATAAACATAATAAGCTATGTTACTAACACAAATAATAAAAACCCTATGATTATATTAATATATTATGAAAAGGCTTATTAACAAATTCTAACACCTGTTTATATAACTATAAAGCACAGACTTTTTTAATATAATAAACAATATCTATCTAAAACTGAGAACTTCATATATAATGAAAAGTTAGAAGCATTTTTAGTAAGAACAGGGTAAACGAAGGGTACTCATTATTAATATTACTATTTATCATAAGTACTAGAAACAATAGCTACAGCAATACAGTAAAAAGAAACAAAGAGAAGAAAGGCAAAGAGGAAACAAAATATAACTTTCTTAAAATGATAGAGTGGAGTAAGCCCAGCCAAGGTGGCAGAATAGAAGAAGGAAGTATATAGCATAAATCCTTTAATATAATCCTTCCACAAAGATCTAGAAAAGGAACTAGAATGAATCCTGATCATGAAATCCAAGAAAAAAACATATTTTCAGCCTAGATTAGCATTGGTGGATAGACAGAAGTGTGAACACAAAGAATGGGGAGGACCTGATGAAGATCACTTCATTAAACAGGTATTGAAAAAAAACACAAAAATGTTTGCCTGGTCAAAAGGAGGTGCCAAACCCAGAGATCTCTCATTAAGGAATTCTAGTCTTGTAAAAGTTATGAAACATATGCCAATTTATATTTCTATCACTCACTTTACAGATTTATGGTAAACTATTGTGGGGGGCTTATACTTAAGGAGAGCGTTTCAGGGTAAAGCAAAGTCATAAGTTCTGCACTACATGCTGCCTGAGAAGCAAACATTTCAGAAGAAAACAACATCTTTGTGGCTCCAGCCCCAGGAGTTGAATATGATCTCAGTTATAGCTTTCAATCCAATCTGAAGCCTGAAATAACATTACAGTGATACCAGATCAAAGGTGAACCTACCTACAATTCTGTCACTTGAACCAGAAGATTTTTCTAGCTGGCTGTCAGTGAGTCTTATGGAACTTTCAACTAGGAAGTGTGGCTTGGGTCAGGAACTTGCAAGATTTAAAATAGGAGGGCAATGAGCAGACTTTTTATTGTATCATACCATTTTGGAAGCACTAAAAATATGCAGCACCCCAGCCAGTCCTATCTCTGAAATCCTGAAATAATGCACCATTTAATAACCCCCCCCCAAAAGACCTAAGATGACAAAGTTTAGCTCATTCTCCCCATAAGGGTCTAGAATCCAGTCCTACCGTGAAATCCAAAATCAGGAAGTAAGCTAGATGAATGAATAAACAAAAATAATTTTGCCTCCTCCTCTTCCCCCAAAAGGAGAAAAGCTATTATGGTTACAGGAACACTCAAGATGCAAATCCAGAAGAGAATTACTCCAAAACTTCTATAAAAAAAATCATCAGAGTAAAATACAGCTTGGACACAAATTCATGTCAAATTCCTAGAAGAGATGACACAATGTATTTTTAAAAAGCTAAAAAAAATTTATTTGGGGGCAGCTACTTGGTATAGTGAATAGAGCACTAGCCCTGAAGTCAAAAGGATCTGGTTCAAATCTGGCCTCAGACACTTAACACTTCCTGGCTATGTAGCCCTGGGAAAGTCACAACCCCAATTACTTCAGAAAAATAATTATTTGAAAAATCAAATGAGAACACTATTAAAAAAATGAAAAAAAGGAATGCGAGTTATGGAAGAAAAGTTTAGAAGGAGAATTAACAATTTAGAAGAAGCATAAAACTTTGCCTAAACAACAAACTCTTTAAAAATTCGAATGGTCAAATGATTCCATGTAACAAGGAATATAAAAGCAAAGTTAAAACACTGAAAACAAAATAGAAGAAAATGCAAGGTGTATAATAACAAAAACAACTGATCTCAAATAAGATATCAAGGAAATAATAATAAAAAGAAATTCTTAGACTACCTGAAAGCTTTGATTCCCCCCCCAAAAAAAGAACCTAGACTATTTCAAGAAATCATAAAAGAAAACTGCCCAATTTTTTTTTTTAGAATCAGAAGGCAAAGTCAAAATAGAAAGAATCTCCTAGTCATTTCCTGAAGCTTAAAATGAAAATTCCCAAGCTACAGTCAGTAACAGTACCAAACAAGTGCTAACGGCTAAGGATACAAAGAAAAGCAAGTCATTCACAATATAATGGGCACATTAAAACAACCATATACCAACAAACTATAGTATACATAGGATATAACCAACAAATAAAAGTCACTAACCTAAAGAGGAGTTGGGAAAGACCTGTAGATGGTGGGATATTAGTTGTAAAGAAACCAGGGAAGGTAGGAAGCAGAAAAGAGGAGGGAGAATATTCCAAGCATAGGGAACAACTAGTGAAAAATGTTTTGTGTATATAAAGTGTCTTGGTTGTGAAGAGTGCTAACTTACAAATAGGGGATTTTATATTTGATCCTAGAAGTAATAGGAAGCCACAGAAGTTTGATTGTGAATGGGAAGTGGGGAAGAAGTGAGACTTTGAGAATTTTCCCTTTTGTGTGAGCTAAGTTGCCTATCTCCTAAGGAAAGAACTCCTTCATACTGTATTGTCCTGTATATATTCTCCCATGTATACCTTCTTTGATTTCTGTTTTGCTACTGATTTGGATAAATGTGGTTTTTTTTGTTTGTTTGTTTGTTTTTTTAACTCTATTCTATTCATTGTGGAATTGGTGTTTGATAGGAAAGGGGTCAAACCACAGATATAGAGCTTGGGGTTCTCCTCCACTAAAGTAACAATGCAATCAAAAGTTAGAATGAACCTGGTCATACCCCCTAGATTAATAGTATTTATGCATATAGGCATATGTGTGTATATACATGTGTATATATATATGGATATATAGGTTATGTATATATATGTATATGTGTGTGTATATACATGTGCATGTATGTATATGTAGGTATGTGTATATACACACACACACCTATGTCTAGATATGTGCTAAATAGTTATACCAGGCCCAGTAGGTAACCCCTTTCTGAGGAGAGCAGAGAGGCCTCCTGCCCCAACCTCCTACTTCCCCCTCAGGCAGGAATAAAAGTTCTTAGAGAAGGGTAGGGGGAGAAAAGGCTAGAAATATCTATTCCACCTCCTTTTGAATCATACAACAACAACCTCTATTTGCCACAAGTGGGCCTCTCTTTACATGTAGGGCTGTCTCCCATTCCTTCCTACAAATAAATTATTGGTAACTTTAGAGAAAGTGATTTTGGTTAAATCATGAGGTCAGAAGTCAGAATGTAGAGGATTAAGAAAAATTAGAAGAAAGTAGGTAGTAGAAGCACCAATTGTAGATAACCCCTTCTCAAGGAATTTAGTCACAAAAGGGAGTTGAGGGATGTCACCTACCAGAGATAAATGGATCAAGTAAGGGTTCTTTGAGGATGGAAGAGAAAAGGATGGACATTTTTGTAGGCAATAGTGAAGCATCCAGTTGGCAAGAAGAAATTGATAATAAATAAGAGGATAGGGAGGGTGGAGAAAGCAATCTGCTGGATAAAATGAGATGGAAGGGGATCAAGGATGCATGTAGAGGGTTTTGCCTTGGTAAGGATATGGATCACTTCTTAATGTGAGACAAGGGTAAAGTTATATAAACAGTGGCAGAAGGCATCTGGCTGATGTCAGATAAGGAGGGGATAAGAGAAATCTTCAATAAAATATATAAGGTTTTCAGCTGAGAGGGTGAGAATAATGTTGTTCAGAAGTCCAGAAAACATACTAGACTGAATTTTGATCTAGAAAACCAAGGAAAAGACATATTTCCAGCTTAGGGTGGTTTACAGAGACCAAAAGAAAGGTCTGAGGATGAAAGGACTGAGTGTAGTCAAGAAAATGCTAGTCAGAAGCATGCAACACCAGGAAACACTCTAATGTTCAAGAATTGGAAGGGACTTGAGACAGGACATAAGACAGGAAGCACTAGGACAAATAAAAATCTCAAGGGAACCCTGAACAAGTGCTGGGAACAGAAATGAGTTCACCAGAGTATCCATTTCTGGATCACAGATCCAGGGTTGAAAAGAGTGGTTTAAAGCTTTATCCCTAGCTGTGGTACTGAGCAAGGAACAAGTTCTGGGGGAAAAAAAAAATAGTAGGTATATGACTCCAATCTCAGCAGCAGAATGTGTCTCAGCTCTACCCTTTGGTCTAGTATGTAACCCAAAATGGAATAATCAGCCAGGAGTCCCAGTTCAAAGGGGATCAATCCACTGGTTCAATCACTCTAAAGCTGCAGAGACATTCAACAGGACAATAGAGGATGAATGAAGCAGCAGTCTTCCAAAACTTCCAATCAAGAACAAGGTGTCCCACCCAAAGTTGGGTGAAGAACTTGAAGAAGTTCTTCAGGAGAAGTTCTTCAGGCCACCAGGAAGAGGAAGGTTGCAAGCCCTCAGCCTAAACTATAGCAAGAGAGCATAAAAGGGCAGAAGGCCAAGCCGCCAAATGAAAGTTAATGATGCCATGGGACATTTGGAAAGAAAAAAAAATTTTTTTAAACTGGAAATATAGAATAAATTATGAAATATCTCATAGGAAAAACAACTAACCTGAAAAACTGATTGAGAACAGAAAATTTTATAATCATTGGACTATCTGAAAGCTATGAGCAACCAAATGAGCCTAGATATCATATTTCAATAAATCATAAAAGGAAAACTGCCTAGATATCTTGGAACCAGAGGGTAAATAATTCATCAGTCACCTCCTAAAAAATTCCAAATTTTTTTTTTTAGTCTTTCCTCAGGGAGTGTTTTGGGTGAATCTTTTATAAACATTTTATGTCATAAGTGAAATTAACTCTCTCCATACCTAATGTAATATGTTGTAGATTTAGTTGCCCAGTCAGTAGTTGGGGACACATCTTCATTTAAAGAAAATTAAGCATATGCTGCACTATTTTCTATATGCTTATAATTTACTACATATTCTATAATATTAAAGTTGTTTTTTTTTGAGAGCAAAGAGCTAGAAATTTGTTGAGGTGCAAGAAATGAGGGATGAGAGATACCCCAGGCCAGTGTCACAGGTTTTTTGCAAAAGAATTTGAAGTCTTCCCGATCTGCAGGCGAAGTTTTTGGCAAAACAATAACAACAATAATAATAATTTTTAAATGGGTTTATTACACTGGGAAACACCTTCCCAGAGGCCCAGTTCCAAATAGGAATTAGCAAAGTTGGGTACAGAATCTTGTCTTTTATTAGCCTTCTATGAGTTGGGGCTAGGGAGGGAGTAAAGGCTAATTTTCAAAAATAAAGAGTTGTGATTGTTCCCAGACCAAAGTGATTCACAGATTAATCAATGTGGGAGATTCCTGTGGGAAATCTGGTGGCTTTCTCAAGGGAGATTCAGGTAGGTAGGGATCATTTTTAGTAATTTCCCCAGGCCAGCTGGCCTACCCTCCACAAAGATCTGAAGATACAGTTCTATTACATCAAATTGACCTGATCTGTGTAAACCCTTAGTCTTTTTTTTGGAGAGGGGGAAGTGACATCGGTCTCTTATTTGTGTTTTTCTGATTTTACTTTACATAGTAAGAAGGGTTTTCCAAAAAATTCGAGGTTTGTCAAGATGGGGGGGAGGAAGGGAGAGAAGCATTGATGGGCTAATTTAAAAAAAATACTCTCTGCTATGATGAATAACCTCTGGAATGTAAGTGACATTAACACGGGAAGCTAGGCTTATAAATCCTGCTTGTTCTAGGATTTCTCTATTGCTTCATGGTAGGACAGTTCTGTGGCCAAATGTCCATCCCCGTGCGTTTCTTTGGCACACAACCACCCCACTCCAAAAAGGTTGTGAAAGCTGGAGAGTATGATTTAAAATAATGCATATGGTTTTACTACATAACTTTTGTCTATAAAGGGGAAATCGGGATTGCTTATTCAATTAATCAAATCATGTTTTCAAAATGCCCCTCTTGATTATCACTAAATTTCTGTCGAAGCATGCTTAATAAAGGGTATTCTAATCATGTGGAAAACTTTAAGGTGGGCAAAGAGGGAGGGAATTTAAAATACGTAAAAATTTTTACAAACTTTGTGAAGCTGATAGAAGGCAAGGAAGACAACAAAATAAGTTTAAAAAAAAACCCAACCAAACAAAAGGAAACAAGGGAAGTAGGCACTTCTGAAGCCAGCAAGGGTGGGCCGAAGTAGGAACTAAGTACGCGAAAGAAGACAGAGAAAAGGGAGGAGATGGCGGGAAGAGCGCCGTCCAGAAGAAACTCGCTGGCCCCGCCCGGCTGCGTCGCCGCCCCTAGCGCAAGCGTGATTGGGCGGCCGATCCTGCTTCTCTTGTGGAGAGGATGGGCCGTGACTGACGCCGTCGCGTTCGGGTGACGTGTCTGCCAGCGTCCGGCTGTGGCGGCGGCGGCGGCGGCGGCAGCGGCGGGTGGGAAATGGCGGAGTATTTGGCCTCCATTTTCGGCACAGAAAAAGACAAGTGAGTTCGAGTCACCCGGTCCTTGTTCTCGGGAGGGCGTAGTAAGGTCCTGAGATAAGCAGTATTGCGGAAGAACAGAAAGGGCGGCCGGCATTGTCAGAGCCCCGTTGGGATCGACGGGGAAGCGGCAGCGGCCGCTGTAGGCCCGGACCCTGGCGTGGGGGGGAGGGGAGCCGGCGGCGGGAAGGAGCGGGAGCCCAGCCTCGTGGAGCTAGTTCATTCATAAAGAGGAGGACCTCGCATCCGCGAGCCCTTTGCTGCTTGTTGCCCGCCCCGCCTGAGCTCGAGGAGTGCTCGAGCACTTTTCCCTGGGAACCACGCGCCGCCTTCTCGTTTAGCTTTACTCTTAAGTGGATGAATGGAGCTCTATGAGCGGGCGGAGGGATGTGGGAGGCGTTGGCGGAGCTTGGAGTGCTCGGAGATGAGGAGGGGAGAGAATAACTCGTTTCTGTCTCCCACATGGCGAGTTTAAGGACACGGGGGACCGTGGAGTCTCGGGCAGAAGTGGCCGGACCAGAAAGCGGGGTCGAGGGAAAATGGGGGGAGGGGAAAGGAAGCGTGTGCGCTCCAGGGGCTGCTTCTGGTGTCTTGGGCTCCTCGGGCCCGGCTGGTCTTTATGTAGCCCTTCATTTCCCGGCCACCACGCGTCTCGACATCTGTGGTTCTTACGCTTTTATATCCGCTCTCATTTCTGGGAGAGGAACTGTTTAAAACTGGAATGAAACTGAAGTTTTCTTTTAAAGGATGTGCAGTTTTTCCTAAATAATTTACACAAAGCTCTTTCCAGGTTTATTAAACACTACTCTGCCTCTCTCTTTGCTATGTCCTCCACATTTATCTCTTTGCCAAGACTTCCTCACCCTCCCTTCCCATCCCCCGCCCGGAGTTATCGCACTTCTGCCCCTTGGAATTCGGAGCGCTTTTCTTGACTTTTCTAGTGTCACCTTTGAAAAGAGATCTTTCAGTTTTCTTAAAGCAGTTAAACTAAGTTCTTCATATGTGCCAGGCATTATAGAAACCGAGAGAAAAATTTTAAACAGCCTCTGCCCTCCAGTAGCTTATATTCATTCTGCTAGAGGGAAATAACCTGTTCAGAGATGAGTAAATGCAAAATTTGGGGAGACCAGGAGAATGTAGGTGTTTAATAAATGGTTTTTGAAGAAAAGTTGGTGCACATAATTTTTAGTAAATTTTGTTAGATTTATGTTTCCAAAATATTAACACAATTAGCCAAAATAACGTTTACGTTTGAATCCTTACTGACTATAACCCACTAAATTAATACGTACCACTCTTGAATACGGGTCAAATGAAACTTCAGGAACTCTTCTCAGGAAAATGGGGAAGAGTAGAGGTGTTATCTGTGAGGTTTATTCTCTTTTCAAATTAAGAAAAAAGTGCTCGAGTCTTACAGCGACTTCTAAAAGAATAGCTTAAGTATAGGGGAAAGCTAAAGAAAATAGGTTTGGGGTTTTTGTTTTTGTATTTACCTTGGCCCACTAGATTTCAGTGAATTGGATGCATTTTAGGGTTATAGATTTGTATGGACGTAGAGCCTGCACACTTGTTCCTCTAGTTTACTGATATCAAAATCAGATAGAAAGTATCCCTGAAGGCAGCATATTGCCTTAGAATAACACAAATTAACATTATCTGTGTTGTATTTTTATTTCTTTTGTTAAACATTCTGGATGGACTTTTTACTCTAGACTTTTTTGCTGGCTGGAAAGCTTTCATTTTACAAAAGAGGAAATTGGAGTCTGTAGAAATTAAGTGACTTGCCCAAAGTCACACTGGAAGCAAGTGGTAGAGTTGGGATTTCAACCCAGATCCTGTGACACCAAATCCTTCATTCTTTGCATTCCAAACTAATTTTTCCAAAATTTGACATTAGGTGCTTGTTAAACTTAACATTTTAATAACATCAGCGCCTGCTTGCTCAAAACCATGTAAAAGGGGGATATTTAATACAGTACTTATAAATTTGTTGTTGATTAATCTATTCATTCTACTAACTCCTAAATCTCCATAGGGTATTTGTAAAAATTCACTACTCTGTGATTGGAACAAATTAAAAAGTGTCTAAAATTTTATTCACTTCATACAGGCTTTGTTTGGGAGTAGAGAATTTTGTAACCCTTTGAGGGTAGGGATTCTTTTTTTGTATCCCCTATACTAAGCTGTAGTAGGTTATTTAATAAATGATTGTTGATTGTATCCTTGTGACAAAGATCCCTGACATAATCCTGTGGTTGCATGTCCTTATCCTTTAGCCATTGTTCTGTAGTTTCTTCCTTATAGTTTATTCATTAAAAAGTTCCAAGATAGTATTTCTCCATAAGTCTTTTCTGCTGTGATCCAGACATTTACTTGTAAGGGCTTGCACATATTTTATGGAAGAACATTAATCCCAATTATCTTTTGACTACTTGTGTGTGTTTAACCAAAATTAACCTTTCAACAGCATTGTGAAATTCAGGCATTTCTTACCCTTTGCAGAGAGAATTGAGCTGGGGGGGGGGGGGGGGGGAGCTAACTAGAAATTAGCCATAGCACTACACATCAATATTTGTATTATAAATTTTAGTTTCTGTAATCTGGATTTATTGGCATTTATAACATTTTTTTTTATTCTAGGTTTTATATTGGTTTTGTTGTACATTATTTTGTACATACTTTTGGAAATAGTTTTTTAATTTGGAAAAGTAACCAAAATTCATCTTGCTCTAATGTTGATCAGAGAGGGGTTTTTCCCTTTCTCTAAATAGCACAAAAATAAGAATATGGTTTAGTTGGTATATGTAGAGTAACAAGTCTCTTGGCCTCCGACCCTATAAAAAAACAATTCCCTCTTGTTTTCCTTAACAAAGGAATACCTTCAATCTCTTACTTGTAACTTTATCTGTAATTAGAATTTAGTCTTTCTTTAAATATTTTGTAACTGAATTATCAAACTGCAACTTATAGGGCAGAGTGAATCTTTCCAGGTTTGCAAAACAATAACTGTAAATTATATGTTCTGACTCAGCATCACAGCTTTCTACATATATGTTTCTAAATTAAAGGTTGGGGGTTTTTTTGTTTGTTTTCTTCCCTTGGTCACTCGTATAAACAGACTACAAATTAAGCAAGAAAGTGATAGGAAATCTTAGAAAAGGGGAAGAGTTGAATATAAAGAGGGAAAATTGAAATCGTTGAGCATTCAGTGCTAGATTCCCCCATTTCATTAAGATTTTTTTGAGACTTGTATTTTCTCTTGATTCATTGGGGGAAAAAATTTTTAGGTGGCATCACACCAGGTGGACATACCACCAGCATCTTATGGGGTTTTTTGGTGGTGGTTTTTGTTTTGTTTTGTTTTTAAGAAAATCTATAGTAGACAAATATGACTGGCAATTTTTTTTTTTTTAATTCCTCACTGCACCGTTTTGGTTATTCTTAAGCCTGAGTTGGCTAGCCATTTTGGTGGTAGAGGAAGTTCCCCCTTTCCTATACCAATGAAATCAAAGGTAGGTTTGTTTAAAAAAAAAACACACACACAAATCGGTGCACAGTACATTTTTTCCCCCCATTAAATTGTGCATTCCGACACTTTAGGCACATAAAAACAGGGCAGGTTTTATTGAGGCTTTTCGTGTAACAAATATAAGCAAAACCAGCCAACCAGCATAAACCCTATTCTGTCTGTACTGCCCTATACCTCTCCAACAAAAGAAAAGATCAGGTGCATGTCTTGATCTTTAAATTTTCCCATAGAGATACTGAAAACTAAAATGAGCTTTCCCAAAAGTCCAGGTGTTCAGAGGTGAGATCACAGAGCTTGGATGAAAGAACATGAAAAAGTTTTGTGATGTTAACAAAGCTGGGCAACAGGAAATCGAATGTTTTGAGGTAGTATGGTGTACTGGATAGAATGATGTTCTTGAATCAAAAAGATTTAGTTAAATCCTGCATCTGATACTAACCTTTGTAACCATGAGATTAGGGATAAAGTAGCATCTCAGAAACCTACCAAATTATAGTGGAAATGAAACATTTGTGAGTGGAAGGAATTTTTTTTTTACCAAGGAAATCACAGCTGCTTAACAGATGAGTGTGTCAGGTTAATAGGGAAAAAAATAATCCAATGTGGAGAATAAATTAACATTGGAAAATGCAAATGGGAGGAGTGAGAGAGACAAATAGAATTCATATCCTTGGGCCTAATGAGGCCGAAAGGAGGATCTGTATATTATCATTATTTGGGAAGGAGACAGAGTAACCAGAAAAGTGACAGGCCTACTGTACTCTGCCCTTGTCAGACACATCTAGAGGCTTATATTCAGTTGTAATCAGCATAAGTCTGGAAGAATGTTGACAAACTGAAAGAGGTTATTTGAGATGCTGAGACTTATTCTAAACATGCCACATAAGACGCTAGAGGAATTGGAAATATTTAACTTTAAGGGTGAGGAGTTAGGAAGAAGACATTATTATTATTTTCAACTATTCAAAGGTCTGTCATAAGGAAAAAGAGTTAGATTTGTCCTTCACCCCAGAAAGTAGAACTAGGAGAAATGATTTACAGAAAAGCATATGTAGTTTCAATATGGAGGGAAAGCAGGTTGGGGGAGAATTTCGTACTAGAATTCTTCAGAGGTAGAACAGACTGTCTTCAAAAGATCCTCATCACTGGATGGCTTAAGGCATCAGCAAGATGACTAACTTGAGGGAATATCATGGGAGATATTATTATTATTTATATTAGTTATATTATTGTTATAAATTGGATTTTTACCTCAATCTTGAGATTCTGTAGAAAAAGATATTAGGTAATAAAGATTAAATTGTTATATTGATCTAATTATATTTGTTACTTGGATAGGAAATAGTCTGGTTATAATCATGCTAATTACATATTTACATGTATTTATTTTTCCTAGCAATATAATCATGTCTTGGTTTCACTTACAGAGTCAACTGTTCGTTTTATTTCAAAATTGGAGCCTGTCGTCATGGAGACCGATGTTCAAGGTTGCATAATAAGCCAACTTTTAGCCAGGTTTGTGTCTTTTCTTAATTATTTTGTCCCAAATCTTCATCTAAATTTTCAGACTGCTAATAATACTAATACTAAATAATTCATTCTTTTCTCTTTTGTTTATGTATATGTGTATATATTTTCTTTTTACTTGATGTATTGATCCTTTTTGCAGGAGATGCTATTAAAAACTTTGTGACATAGTACATGCTGGTCAGGGCTAATTGGTATATTTAATTAAATTTCAGGCAAATCAGTTATGTTCCTAGATTCTTTGTATGGTAAACCTTGCTAGTATATTTCTTGTGTACATATGAAGGATTTCAGAACTTCATTGTTCTTATGGCTAATATGATTAAATGTGGGTCTTGCAAAAACTGACCTGTTTGTAGGGTTGGTTTTTGTTTGGTTTTAACTTTTTACTACCAGTTTCTCCTGCCAGCTGATTTACTGATATGGGATTAGAAAGGATAGGGAAAGGTTATACTAATTAAAATTTATATGGGGTTATTTGGTTGAGTGGTTAGAAACAGGAACCTTTAAAAAAAAAAACTTGCTAGAATTTTATATATCCCATGTATAAGAGATTTATGTTTTGAATGTATTCATTCATCCTCTACTCTAAATGAGCTTCTAACTTCATTTCTTTGATGGGAAAGAAACGGTAACAAGTATGAAAGGGAGACTTTTAGAAGTCCTTAAAATTAGAATACAAACAGATTATTTATGCATTGATGTTGTGGTACCTTTTTACTCTTCAGAGTTTGACCTATTAGTACTTTTTGAGTAATATGTTATTCATGATTAAAATTCTGCTATATTTTCTTTAGGCTAATAAAAAATTTAAGAAAAATAAATTATTCTTTGCCAGTCCCTTAAGGAAAAAATTGTCTAGCCACTGCAAACAGTTATGTTCATGTGTTTTGGAGCATTTTTAAAAAGAATTGAGGGGCAGCTAGGTGGCGCAGTGGTTAGAGCACTAGCCCTGAAGTCAGGAGGACCTGAGTTCAAATCTGGTCTCAGATACTTCCTAGCTATGTGACCCTGGGCAAGTCACTTAACCCCAATTGCTTCAGCAAAAAGCAAAAAAGAAAAGAATTGAGAGAAATGTAGGCATAAATCATTTGTCTCATGATTGAGTGAAAAAGTGAAAAAATTCTCTATAGGCTCTAATATCACAAAACTACAAGGCACTACTGAATTATTAAGCCTTCATACTCTCAAGGAAACACTAATAGTTATACATGTGCACCATATACTTCAAAACTAAAAATTTTTTCACAACAAAAAAAAAGTTAGCTATTCTAGAAAGAATAGTTGCATATTTATTTTGGTTTTCATACTGATAGTTGAAGGGAACACGCTTGAAAAGAAATACAATGTGTACAGTGGCTAAGTAAATCTTTCTGTACACCAATAAGGCATGGAATAGGAGAGTTCACCTATCTATTTAGGGTTTTTTTGTTTTGTTTTTTGTCTTCACTGAGTCTGTAAATGAAATAGAAATTGAGAAGGGTGTGGGAAAAGGATAAACATTGCTCTTTAGCTAAATAAATACAGTTTGAATTTTTTTTTTCATAAACTTTGGTGTGTATGCATATCACGCTTCTAATTTTAACTGTTTTTGTGTTTTCTAAAGTTAATCTTAGATACTATTATTTTCTTTAAATGTAAAAATTAATATCTACTGCCAGATGCAAACCCATGACATTTTGTACATGGGCTCAGGATTTTTATTGTGTCATCATCCTCAGCTCAGGAATTCCACAAACATAAAGCAATAAAATTATTCCTCAAGTAAATGTAGAGTGCTCTGTTTTATTTCCAGTCTTGAAAGGAATATGTTCCAGAATACCCATAGTAAATCTGTGGTATCTAAGTGAAAAGAATAGGAAAAATTCGGGTATATAGCAGTAGAGAAGTTGTTGACAGTCATCCACAAGAGTTAGTTTTAGTTTTGTGCTTTCTGCTTAGTGTTGGGTTTTTTTTGTCTGCAGACTCACAACACTAAAATGTAATGTGTTTCATTTGAGCTGGGGGTTTGACTGGAAGAAATTTTATGCCATTATTAGAAATTCCCTCTAAGTGTAACTGGGAATTTAGCCAATTGGTTTCATAAACTAGATAAAAATCTCCTTTGTACACATCATCGCAATGTTGTCAAATTTGAAGATGAGGTTTGTTTTTTGTTTTTGTTTTTTTGGGTTTGTTTTTTTTTTTTTTTTTTTTTTTAATTTTCCCCACTTAACATTAGATTTGTGATTTTTATCATATACAATACATTTTTTGAGCTGCTTACAGTGATAATGGACATTGAAATTTCATGTACTATATTAGCTTACTAACTTAAACATGGTTTGTTTTTTCAGACAACTTGATTTTAAGAAGAACGGTACAAATGTAAGGTTTCAAGTCTGCCTGATCAAGTATAAAGCAGAAGGGCTAAAAGGATATTTTCCTTAAAAGAAGGAGCGGAAAACATACAAACATTTAAAATTATTGTATTATGTAAACAGAGACTTCACCAAGAAATATTTATTTAAGATTGTATAAGGTATCTAGTTGACATTTGAAAAACTTCTTTGTATGCCAACTTTTGCTAATGGTGGAAAAAATTTGAATCTACTGCATACTTTCAAGTTATGTACTTGTTAAAACTGCATGGGGGATGTGATTATGTTGAGAAATTTCAGGACATTTTAGTGTTTGTTAGTTTGAAGTACAAAAATGTTAGACTTAGAGTATTCTACTTTGCCATTTTAACTTGGGGCTATTCATTAAGTTAATTATAGTTCCTTCTTGGTTGCTAGCTGACTTAAATTAAGTCACTGCAAAAACTCTGTTTTCATAATATGATGGTTTTGGTGTACTCTTCAGAAGACACACACAAAATGTCTGACTTGCAAAAAAAATTGTTTAGCCATTTGCAAACAAGTTGTCTCTTTGCAATTGTCTAATATATGCACAGCAGCCAGTAGAATTCCCCTTTTTATTTTTTTTTCCCCGCAGACCATCTTGATTCAAAACATCTATCGTAACCCCCAAAACAGTGCACAGACGGCTGACGGCTCACACTGTAAGTCCCACAGTTGGAGAAATTTTTTTAAAGAAGGTGTTAAAGAGCCCACTCCTAATTGAGACAATAATGTTGGCTTCTGAGCTGCTGACATAAAGCTGTTGCAAACAGGACAAGGTGATGGAACTCCTTGCGCACAGCAAGAACTTGATAACTGTATTTGTTCATGAGACAAATCATGTGACTTTTGAAGGCTCACTGATTGGACCTTTCTTTTGATTTGACATTTGTTAAATGATAAGGTCCATACATATAAAACTTTTTTTTTTTTTTTAATCAGCCAATCATTACATACTGATTGGATCCCTGACATTTATCAAGTTCTTTCTATAGGTATGAAATCATAAAAAATATTTAGGATTTGGTACGGTAAGTTGCCCATATTTGGGTTTTGTTTCATTAAAAAAGAAAGAAAAGTTAAGGAAATAAGAGATTTCATGTCGTGTAATTATTGTGTTTACATAATGCAACTTTTTTTCCTGGCTGTTCTATTTATTTTGTTAAATGAAGTTTTGAATAGAAAATTCTTTACTTTTATAATTTCATTCAATTTGTGGGGAAAAAAATTTTTGATAAAACAAACACAATAATAACATTATGAGATCTCTTATATAGTGTTAGGGTGATTTAGGAAAACCTTCCCCTCTCTGGAGAAAATAACTTGCTCTTTTTCAGCACTGAGACTCGGCAAAAGTGATCATCAAAGGAAACCGGTTAAGTGTTAAAAATTTATTTTCCATAATATAAAGTTGTTGCGTTTTGTATTTCAGACCATTGCCCTCTTGAACATTTACCGTAACCCTCAAAACTCTTCCCAGTCTGCTGACGGTTTGCGCTGTAAGTTCATACAAGTTCCTTCACTGGTTCCCTGGGCTTGATTGTCAGAGCTCAGTGTCAACTTAATCTGATCTACCATTTTAGTTTAATAAAGGACCACATTTTATTAAATGTGTCAAGAGACTTGTCCTATTCAATCCTCCCCTTTCCCCACCCCCACCCCCCAATCCAATTCTTCCTAAAGGGGCTGAAACTATATGTTTTTTTAAGTAGTTTTGGTCTGCTCCCACTGTTTCCTCCTTTACTTGACCGTCATCCTAGGGGAAAATATGCCAAAGTAAGCATATGCTCTTTTCTCTTAAGAGCAAGGATATTTGACATTTTACTTTAAAATGCTTCTTTTGAGAAGATTTATTGATGAAATTTGGTTATTGTATATACATGTTTGTTTTCCCCAAATTGCATTTAAAATTTTTTCCCTCATTAAAAATAAAAAGTTGAGCTATTTCAGAAGTCACATTTTAATTCTAACAAACCTTGCTCTAAGTATTTTGTATAGGGTCACAGAGACCCTAATCTTTCCTTATTGCAGGATATAGTCATTAGCTAGAGAGTTGTGGGAGGGAAAGAAGAGGTGTTGGGGAGCAGATTTTGTATTTGCAAAATGCCTGTAGGTCCTTGGTGGAAAAAGTTTGAAGATCATTATATGATATCAAATGTAAATTTAAAGTTTGTCTTCTTTGTGGAATTCAGAATTTGGTTTACTATAGTTTGAAAACAGGCACTTGCATGGAAAAGAACTTTAATTTTCCATTTAGTAAATATTCCTATTTTCAAATGGCAAGTATCATGAATATTATTCTATTAAGTGATAGTTGTTTCAGAACAGGGTATAAGCCGGTAATGGCAACGTTGTAACTTCAGAACAGTTTTTATATTTCATCATCTTGCATAATTGAATATCTATTTGGTTGTGTGCTGATGGCTTTTTTTTTTTAACCTTTTGGAATTATTGTTGGAAAAATTGGAATTAAAAACTGGCCTTTTAAATAAGAGATGGCCAATGAGTAATCCACAACCTAAATACTAGGAGTCATAGATATAACTTCACTTACAAACAAACCTGTACCAGCAGTTTATAGACTGGTCTTCTGTTCGTGTCTAATCCTGCCAGTTGAGGCATTATGCATTATTGTAATTATGGATACAGTAGTACAGGACTTCTTCTCAAATGACTACAGAGTTTACCTGGTAACCTTTGATTTAAAATAATTTGTTTTCTGAGGATTTTTTGTCTTGTTTTTAACTTTTTTAAAAAGGACAGTTTCAGGGGGAAATATTTAAATATAGCTATACTAAATATTTTGCTTCTTTTCCTTTCAAGAAAAGTAGGTTATTGAATAATTGTGATAACTGCTTTTTACTCATTAATCAGGGTTGTGTATATTCATATTTCATTGGAAATATAATATAAAATAAATTTAGATATATAATGTTGATTGTGGACTTTTAAAACAGTAGATATTCATGGTATGCCACTGCTTTATGCACATTGAATGATAATAATTGATTATATGGATACAAAAAAGCTGGTGCCCTCTCCACATAAGTAAATGGAGTTTGTTTGCTTTGCATCAAAAGTATAGTCAGTTTAAACTGATGAACTTCAATTACAGGACCTTTTCACTGATATTTCCCTAATGCCAAAGTTCAATTGATTGAAATTTAAAATTATTTACATACCCCTTTTATGCAGAGAATAGTTGGTTGCAGTGAAACATAAAATTCTGTTTGAATGATTGAATTGAAGTTTAAGAAGCATACAGTTGTAAGAGGAAAAATTAATCATTGTCTTATGCTTTGCTGTTAAAAATCTGTTTTCCATTAAAAGGGTATAAATGGTTGAGTAATAGTTTTATTTAATTTCATCTCTGTGAATGGTTAAAGTATTTCATGCTTATTTTATATGGTTTGATAATTAAATCCTGACAGATACTACTTATGAGATCAGGATAAATGTATTTTTCCCCATAGTGTTTAGCCCATTGTCAGATATTTTCTATTTTACACTTTCAAAAATTGCATACAATTTTAGAGCACAAAGACCTGGATAAAATTAAAATCAGTGATAATCCTCTCTATAGCCAGTAGTTTAAACTTCTCCCTACCTAATTTTGACTTTTTATGAGAGCTACTAAATAATAGCTTATACTTTACATTATTTTTCACTCTGGTGGAAGATGCTATAAAACTACCAAAATTGTGCATTTTCAACATATGTAATAAATCCTATTGGGGGGGGGTGTATATTTGAGCCAAAGCTCTTCCTATGTTAGAGAACTCAAATTATTGCCAAGTTGCTTTTGGATATAAAGGTTTCTACTGAGAGAAATCTCTTGATGCATTGAATAAAATGAATTTAGCTGGTGTCGGGAAAAAAAAAAAAAAACACAACAGCAACCCTACCCCAAAAAAAGGGAAATTAAGGATAATAAAGAGTTTTTTTTGTTTGTTTTTTTTTTTTTAAGTAATTTTTAAAACATTTTCTTTAGTGATCATGACTTCATTTGTAAAGATTTTTATAAACAGCAGTCAACTATTAGGAATTGGAGAGTTTTTGAATCCATAATAAATTCTGGTTTTTGAAAACAATTCATAAACATTACTGTTTTTAAAAACTGGAATCTAAGCTACTCCAAAGATTAAAAGTGAAGCTAAATTAATAAATCACAATGGTTCTCAGAAATTTTTTTTGTTTCACTTTGAAATTTTTTCACCTTATTGGGAACATTTGCAATATAGCTAATTGGAAGAATAGTGTGTTCCTGGCATTTTTATTTGGAGCAAAGCTAAAGAATTATGACCTTCATAGAATAAGCCAGAAGTAATCCATGAAACAGACTTGCCCATTCTTGCCCCTGTCATGTTTCCAAACTATAAGGGGCTGGGCTCATAAACAGAACAAGTTGCAGGCTGGCCTAGCATTAATGCTAGTCTTTTGTACTTTCCATCTAGCCACCTTAACTTAGCAAACGCTTATGTCTTATTTTCTCTTGAGTAGATCCTTTTTGTCAGTCTTTGAATTGTTAAAAATTTGCTAAGGGGAAATGGAATTAAAGAACTTGTTTGCTTAGGTAATATGAGTCTACCTAAATGATAGACATAACTTCATTCCATGTATATATGTTGCATAGAAAAACATAATGAAATTTATTTTGGATATATACTAAGAATGCTTTCTATAACAAAGCATTGTAATTTCCATTTATTTGGGTGGCACACAAATGTCATAAATGTACATGATAATCTATTACAAATTATTTTTATCATGGTTGTACTTCAGTTTTAATCACATCACAAAGTATTTTATGGCATTCTTTCTATGCTGAAAACTTAAAAGGTATTAAGCTTCTTAGGGAAATAAACTTCACACTTTCCCTTCAATTTTTACCATAATTTTAGTAAAGAAATACGCTATAAAATTACTTGGCTTCTATTTTACAACTCATTAGGAGAAAAAAGGAAATCTTACATAAACTTTTATAATTTGATATTAAACATTTCCTTAACAATTCTGAAATTGTGGCATTCTGGTGCTGATTAAAACTTGATTTAATTTTTAGTAAACTATTAAGAATGTCATGGGAGATTTAAAAATCTCACCTGTTTCAAAAGAACTATTAGTTTTATTATGCTCTATCTTCAACAACTGCATCACCTTATGTTCTTTCTCTAGATATTTTACTGTTGTTAGCTGTTTGAATTTAAATTCGAGAGGTCTCTGATTGCAATATTCTAACCAAAAAGATTTCTCTCATTTTCAGGTGCAGTGAGTGATGTTGAAATGCAAGAGCACTATGATGAATTCTTTGAGGTGAGTTGTATATAAATTTCACTATTTGGAATTACAACTATTTATTTTACATATCTGACACTGTTCTTTTTTAAAGTAGAGAACATTTGAGTGATTGGATAATGATGACTCTTATGACTATCAGATTTTAAAATATTTTTCTAATAAGAATAACTTGTTCTTTCTTATATTCTAATCTGATTGCTATGTGAAGGTGCTCTAACCTTATCTTTTTCTTTACCTAGGAGGTTTTTACAGAAATGGAAGAAAAATATGGTGAAGTTGAGGAGATGAATGTTTGTGATAACCTTGGGGATCACCTTGTAGGAAATGTATATGTAAAGGTGAGTAAAGTTATAAATGTAATTTGAGCACTAGCAAATGAATACATACATCTTGTTCATTAATTGAGAGCTGGAATTGTTTTCTCAGAGCTATTTTGTTATTGTGAATAATGACTGGGTTTTTTATTGCCAACCTTGATACTTGAGACCCCTTGATGTTAATTACCAAAATATTTGATGTCTAGAAGGTTTTTTTTTTTTTTTAATTTTTAATCAAATGACTGTTAATACATAATAAAATTCTATAACTTGAAAGGGAGTATTGGGACTGGGTATCCATAAGTAATGTAACTAGAAGTAGATTATCTATTGTAGTTCATCTTTTTAGCTACCTTCTTATTCAGATGTCTATAACTACAGTGATAGTTGAAAACATTTTTGTTTTCTTTATTTCAGTTTCGCCGTGAAGAAGATGCAGAAAAGGCTGTCATTGACTTAAACAATCGCTGGTTTAATGGACAGCCGATTCATGCAGAGCTTTCGCCTGTCACTGATTTCAGAGAAGCTTGCTGTCGCCAATATGAAATGGGGTAATGATAAACTGTTGATTCCATTGGAACAAAGTTATCTCATTTGCCAGACAGCTTTCAAAGCAACAATTTAATAAGCATGATGAACATAATAGTATGTGATAAAAATGAAGAAACTACATGACAATTTTTATTTAATTATACTTCACAGAGAATGTACTCGAGGAGGCTTCTGTAACTTTATGCATCTGAAACCTATCTCTAGAGAACTACGACGAGAGTTATATGGACGTCGTCGTAAGAAGTAAGTCTTATCCAGTGCCATAAAGAATAAGCATAATTAAGGGAAAATATCATGCATCATTGCAAGTATTTTTTCTAAATAAGTTTCTGAAATTTGGCTGAATGTACTTTTTTTTCCTCAAAAAAGGAGAAAAAAATAACTTGAGAAATAGATTTAGAGAACATATTCTGATTATAAATTAATAACATGCTAATATAATTAATATTATACCTTAATAACATGGCTGTAGCCATCTTGTCCTTGGTATTCTGTTGCTCCAGGCCCTGAATTTAGTTAACCTACAGAAAGAGATCCTGTCCACTTTAAAATGGACATTTAGCCCTTCTTTATTCTTTGACAAATGGCCCCAACTTAAGAAAATGAATATAAATAGAAAAGCATTGGATATTTTTAAGTCTCTGTAATTTGAGAGAATAAAGATCCCACATTTGGAAGATGATTATGAATGGGTATTTTATTCTAAACAATATAAAAGGGAGGAGAGGGGTGTACATTATATATTGGGAAGATGGTTTAGTCAAAAAGCAGTAGAAAGAATAAAATATAATTTTATGTGGAGGTCCTAGTAATTGGTAGGAATCGGGGGAAAGCCTTATGGGTGAGGTGGCATCCAAATGAAAGATTGAAATTAGAAAGAGAAAGGAATGCATTCCAGACATAGGCACTAGCTTGTACAGAGTTAGGGAAACAGGTAAGAATATATGTCTTTGGAAAAAGAGTAAGGCCAGTTTATACTGGTGAATATGTAAAGGAGGAAATTGTTGGAAAGATATATTGGGAAGTTTGTGAAGAGCTTTAAATGCCAAAAAGTTTATATTTAATTCTAGAGGTAAATGGGAGATACTAGAGTTTATTGAGCCAGGAAAAAGACATGATAGCTTTTATGAAGGATGAATTGAGGAGATACAGAGACCAATCAAAAGGCTTTTGTGTAAAATCTTGTTTATGTAACTGACCATGATTCCAGAGGAATCATTGTGAAACAAAACAAAATAAAATGGCAGGAAGCAAGGGGAAGAGAAAATAAATGTTTGCTGTTTGAAAACTAAAATGGAAAAAAGGTTATTGAAATATTCTAGACAAGAGATAATAAGGGTTTTAACCCTTGGTAGCTATAAGTAGAGAAAAGGCAATAGATGTACCTATAGAAATTAAAAAGAATATTTGAGGAGAGAACCTACAAGATGATTGAAAATATGGTTGTGTCCTTGATAGAAATAAGGAAGTTCTACTGTGAAGAGAGATAAAAATCATTAAATAGTTTACAGAGATTGTTGGGCCACATGCGGGCTTTTTAAGTATAGTGAAGTGATGGTGGAGTATTTTAAGCAGCAAAGGATGATCCCATAAGTAAGAAATGAAAAAGTAAGTAAAGGGAGTAATTGGGCAGGCACAGATGAAATTGAGGGCTGGCTTTAGCAAGGAGAAAAACCATCTCGAATAAAGGAAAGAATGAGGGAATAGTGTCAGAAAATGGAGAAATGTGATGATTTCATGGGGAAAATTTATAGACCATCTGAACAAAAGAAATAAGGCATTTGAAAACATCACAAGCCTAGAATGCAAGCAGGCAGGCATGAAAATATAGTGACGGTAGGCTTCAGTTATCTGGACATCTACTCGATTGATGTCAGAAATGCACCATCTTTTTTTTGGTGTCCTTTAAAAGATAGGTGAAATGAAAAGTATTACTATTTAACTATATCTGATTTTCACCTATAAGGACAAAAAGTGGCTACTGACATAAAAATAGTAGAAATCTTAAGGGAAAGGTGAGTTTATATATTAAAATTCATGATAGAGAAGCAAACAAAAACTGACATAATTTGACATGAACCCCTGTTTGGGGAAGAGAGGTTTTTGAGAAATGCATATTTTACTATGGGCTAAAATGCTCTTAATAGGGATGGAATTTGTCAAGAATATATATTTGAAGAGGTAGGAGCAGTTATTAGGAGCAAATGGGGGGAAATTGTCTAAACCAGTGAATTGGATACATACTCATCAACCATCATAGAAAGAAAACACAGATGATGGAAACAACTGCAGATTAATGGCATGAATACAAATTACAGCATTGTCTTGAAAAAAATAGTGTCAGAAACAAGTGAATATTTACTTAGAAACGAAAGATCGTTTAGCTATATTAGGAGAGAGGTTTAAAGGAAAAAAGGAATTAGAATTCATTTGAGTGCCATGGAACAATAAAATTACATGAAAGTGGTGTCCACTTTTCATTCTATCTTCTCTGCCAGAGAAAATTTATGCTGGAAAAGACATCAAACATTAGAGAGTAAAGACATAATAATAACACCTACCTGCTTTTGATAAGTTCAGATGAACAGTCTCAGCCATGGAAGAATTGTCCCATGTAGTGCCTGAGGTTCTGCAGAATTAGAGAAGTACAAATAGCTGAATTTTCAAAAAAGAAAAGTCTTCAAACCATAGACCAGTTTGACTTCGCTTTCTGGCAGAAATGCTTTAAGATTAGCTAGGAAATTAAAGGAAACAATAATTGCAAGGAACAAAGAATATCAAGGAAATGGTTGAGATAAAATTTATAAGTAAATGTAGAAGGAAAAAAAATTAAACTGCTTTCACTAGTCAGTAATAACTTAATTGTCTGAATCTAATGTTTTTTTTTTCTCAAATCTTAATCCTTCTTGACTTCCTCTGAAGTTTATCACTGTTTGTTTCTGGTTTTCCTAATCTGTAAGGATCTCATGCTCCTTAACTATATCTAACCATCTCCCTTGGTCTCCCTTCTCCTTGAAGATCTGATTAACTCCCTGAGATTCAGGTATCATCTCTGTACAGTTGATTTTCAGATGTACAGTCCAAACCTTTCTCCTCACCTACAGTCCTATATCTTTAACTGCCTGTTAGACATTTCATAGTGGAAGTCTTATAGATATATAAACTTAAAACAACATCTGAAGCAGAACTTGATTATTTTCCTCTCAAACCTTTTTTCTCTTCCAATCTTTCCTGTATATTACTGCAAAGGATACCATCATTTTTCCTGTTACCTGGATTTACCATCCAGGGAGCAACCTTATCTTTCCTCTCTTTGTCCCTCTCCCCCTCTCTCTTTCCCTCACTCTCCCCCTCCTCCCTTTCTCTCCCCACACACACACACACACACACTATCCCCCCACCTTCACCCTATATCCCACGTGTTATATTTCATCATCTTTGCTAGCTTGAGGAGTATTGTATGCATTTCTCCCATTATTTTAAGGTGGTTTTTTTTTTAATTATAATTTTTTTGGTGATTTTTCTGATTGATCCTTGCATAACTTTATTTCAGATTTTCCCCTCCTTTCCCCGACTTCCTCCCTAGACAGCAAGCAATCCAATATGTGTTATACATGTTTTTAACCATTTGTTGGGGATTGATATTGTGTCAGTTCATAGTAAACTTCAGCTGTCAAATTTTTACCAGATAATGGAAATACTGCTGCTCTTTCTCTCCCCCCCCTCCCTTTTCACAGGTTAATTTAACCTTCCTCACTAGTTTTTTCTTGGGTTTAGATTTGGTTGAGCTGCTATGTGCATTTATATCTAGACCTCATCTAGTCTTTTTTTTTTTTTAATTGCTTTGCCAGTTCCTTAAGTTTGTGGGGGGGGGGTTCCTTCTGAAAAGTCATATCTGTAGATTTTTATCAAATATTTCATCAAAAAGGTTCACCATGTTCTTATGTCTTTTTCCCATTGATCTGCCAAAAAAAAAAGAGATGTTATAATTGAGATTATCTACATTATCTTTGTTTCTTATCTGATTGTGAATTTTTTTACATAATTATGCAAGTTATAACTTTATTTTCTAATTTTTGTAATAGGCTATTCCTCATATTTAGATCATTTATTTAGTATTATGCTATAAGATGTTGATCTAAACCTATTTTTTGTCTAGCTACTTAGGATTTTTTCCAGTATTTTGTGGTCAACAACTTTAGAGAGTTACTGACTGAACTTGGGTAGGAGTACAAAGCTGTTTATTTTTACTGCTAGTTTGAAGTTGATCAGCATTTAATAAGTTAGGCAGGTTATTCATAGAAATTGCATTGTTCATCTGCATCATTGAACTTGGAAAACAGTGAGTATTTTATAATAAGTCAACTCAAAATTTTAATAAACTAATTCACACAGTACTTTCCTGGCAATTATATTCTTTCATTTTATTTTATTCTCAGGTCTTTAAATTACCTGTTCAGAAAAGTGCAGGAAGATTTGAGATCATCATACAATAATTTGGTATATTGTCTTTTAAATCATTTAGTGAACTAGTTCATTTTACCTCTTTTTTTTTTTTTTTTTTTCCCCTCTCTCTGTTCACAGGCATAGGTCCCGATCAAGATCTCGTGAACGTCGTTCTCGATCGAGAGATCGTGGCCGCGGTGGTGGAGGAGGTGGCGGCGGCGGCGGTGGTGGTGGCGGTGGTGGTGGTGGAGGAGGAAGGGAACGTGATAGGAGGCGGTCAAGAGATCGTGAAAGATCTGGTCGATTCTGAGCCATGCCATTTTTACTGTATGTCTGCTAGAAAGTCTTGTAGTTGATTGACCAAACAGAGTTCATAATGAGAATTTTTTTTTCTAAAAAACAACAAAACAAAAAAAAAGATGGGCTTCTGAATAAAATTTGTAGTGATACAGTATTCTTGGTGTAACTGTTTCTTGTGGGAAGTCTTAATAATTTTCATTTCTTTACCTCGTCAAATGCATGATCTGGCAGTGCTTGAGGTGAAGGTAATACAGATTCCCTATCCTTTAAATGTTTGGGGATAGATAAAACCTGGTTTGTGAACTTTATATAAATAGAAAACTTATTTGAAGAAACCATTAACTGAGCAAGTAACTAACTAAACCAGCTTGATGCATAAAAATAACTTTTATATTATTTTTTTTTTCTGCTATGCCAGTGTCAGGTTAATTTAAACAGACCTGGAGACATCCTTTTTATTTACTCTGTAGAAATACTTAGTTAGAAACTTGATTTGTAACTAGAAATCTCTGCACTGTAAACTAGCATGTTTACAGTAAAGCCAATTTTTTAGTATAAAATAATTGTCTTAGTGTATCTTTAATGGAAATTGATAGTGGTGTCTATATATAATTAGAGGTTTTTTAAATGTTATTTCATGCATAATGCCCCAAAATTAGAGTAGTGCCTAGAAGATCAGTATTAAGATTTTTCCAATGTTGATAGTATCTCATAACAGTCCCATTAGACCATTCTGCCCCAATTGGCATTGCACTAGGGAAGTTAAATCTTTTAAATTAGAATAATATATCCCTACGGACTTGTCCATCAAATTATCTAAAAATGCAATTTATTCATACCTAATTTCTCTACTTTGTACAAGTGGTATGATGGTTGGTGGTTGTACATTTAAATTTCTATGATTGCTAACTTCCATCAATTAATATACTATTTAAATGCTGGCAGCTGAAAGAATTTTGTTCCCATTCTTTCTGTGCGTAGTGGAACTAAGATCAAAGTTAAGAATAAAAAAAGTTTTTAAAGAAAGCATTAAAGGCCAATTCAATGCACGTTTAAGTGATTGACTTAGAAAAGCATTAGAGTTCCAACAGGTGTTTTCCAAGTCTACTTTATTATGATTGTTCAATATAATGTAGGGGAACCTTTATTGTATATGTATTTAAAAGTCAGCTTTTCACTGTATATGCAGTTCCCCCTGTTCTATTTAATTTTCAAAAAAATGCACATTGCTGTGTTGGAGAGAGCACCCTGCTTTTCAAAAGCTAGAAATTCAATAAATCTTTAAAAAGAACATATTCTCAGCCTATATTTTTCATGAAAGTAATGTTTATGAAATACTCTTGATAAAAAAAATAATTTTTTAATTAGTGAAATTAATTCCATTGATAACTCAGATATGATGTGTAGAAATTTGATATTGGGTCTTTTTACTCCAAGAATCACCATACCAATTATATGGGGAGGGGGGAACTTTAGAAAATTAATTTTTAGTTAGTGAACCAGTTAACTTAGTTTTGATCATTGTATCTTCCCTCCAAAGTAAACATGAAGTCAGTAATTTGGTGCATCATAGATTTCAGTGAAAACTTGTAGTCGCCATTTAGACAAGAAAGGTAGGGAAAGTTTTACTTTGTATTTCTTGATTTTTCCTGTGAACTTAGCTTATATTTAAAGTCTTAAAGCTTCTCTAAGCAATTTCAACTGAAATTAATGAAGATTCAGTTTACATAGAAAAACTGAGGAAACCTACTCACTTCATACCTCCCCCTCTGTGCCCCTAATACAGGACTGGAATAAGGAAGAAGAGGAAAGTTTTGTTCCAAAGATGACATCACACTGTGTTGCTACTTCTGTTTGAGTATACTATGATCTCAACTGGTGAATAACAGCTAATAAACATTAAATAAACTCATGGAATCAGCCTACTGGAAGTAAAGTGATAACTTTACTTGGGTCCATGAAATTTTTCTTTTTGATTGGAATTTATCCCAAGTGACTTCCTTTTTTGCTTTAGGTTAAAATCCAATTATTTCTGTAAAATGTTGCTTGTCCATGAATATTATGATGTATGTTTAAAAGACTGTAAAACCAAATGGAGAAAAGTTGTTGAAAATAAAGATTTTTTAAATAAGGAATTTGCACATTGCACAGTTTAAGCATTTTGCTTTGGAGCCTTTTTTTTTTAAAGGAAAGTCTTCTAAATGGCATTCTTTTGATTAAAATGAATTTAAATAGAACTTCGAAATATTTTCTTCAGCTTCATTCCTGATTTGACCTTTGGAATATTTTTTTTTTTCCTAAGCCTTAAGAAATATACATTTTTATAATCCTGATTGATTACTTGGACTTTTTTTTTTTTTTCTTAAAATGGCCCCTTGTAAGGTTTTGATGTTTTTCTGCTGATGAATTTTTGCTTTTTTGGTACTTAAAGATAATTTAGTTTAAAAAAAAAAAAAGGTTCAATTCTATGGCCTTAATTACCTCAGTAAGAAAAATAGACTTGGTCTGAAATATCAGAATAACACTTGTTACTAAACCTAGAATCTTAAACTATTAAAAACAACTCTTGGACCACTGTAGTTTTCAGCTTATACAAATTCTTAGGACATTTCTGAAATGCCACTTAGCCTTCAGCATAGGCTAAGTTAGCAATCCATGGCATCTGAGTGGCATTTACTGTGAAATAAATCAGTTGTAAAAGGGCTATGGTAATCTGAATTTATGTACTAAAGAACCAAAAAATTGAAATTATATAAGAAGCTACTGCCCAAACTTTACCAATCTGCTTATTCTGAATTAGCATTTTTACAATTAGTTATTTCTCCACTAGAAATTTTAGCTATTAGGAAGACAGGGAAACAAGATACAGATAAAAGGAATTTCTAAAAATA
This sequence comes from Myrmecobius fasciatus, assembly GCA_023553655.1. Classification (NCBI taxonomy): domain Eukaryota; kingdom Metazoa; phylum Chordata; class Mammalia; order Dasyuromorphia; family Myrmecobiidae; genus Myrmecobius; species Myrmecobius fasciatus. Next base: position 57,171 of record JAJPUD010001987.1, read on the forward strand.
CTGCCCTCCATTTCTCTACATTTGCTGGCCACTGACACCTAATCTTTTTCTGCAGTTAAACCAGAATCCATTAACAAGATAATGTTCCAATCCATTAGATATTTTTGGTGTGACTTCACACAACTTTTCAGTGAGAGCAGCACCTGTTCTGCATTTTATAGTCTTATACCTTACAAGCAATGAGGATTTAAAGAATATGTGGGCAGTGTGTTAAGGGTAGGCTTGCCCTTTGAAAGAGGCTTTTTTTTTTTTTTTCTTTAGAAAGAAATGAAGTCAAATAATCTTTGGCTTGTGTAGTACAGGAATCCTGGTACATGAAAGAAAGACATCACCCACAACACACATTAGATTATGCCTCAGAATTCATAGCGCATCTGCAGCTTTACTATAAGCAAGCCCTACTGCTCTGTTGGAATATAACCTTTTCAAAGGGACTGCTGGTAGTTTTATAGTTGTTTTGATATACCTATTATAATGCTCTGTATTTGGGCATTAAATAAATGCTTATTAAATCTTATCTTTCCATTCCAAAAATGTTCCAACTTAATCACCAATACTATATATCCACAGCAATAATAGGCAAAATGACTCTGAGTACCTTATAGTGATGCTTATGTTTCATTGTCAATTCTTATATGATAAAGCACAGCATTGTGCAGACCTGTGTTTAACAGGACTTTTTTTTTAAAAAACAAGGTTTATACAAAAGCAGCATGATGGATAGTAGTCTCAAAGCTAGAAAAAATCTAGGTTCAGGTGTGAGTACTGACTATTTGGAAAAGTTTCAGTCTCTGTTCTATGTAACAAGACAAAGTTATGGAGAAGGTAGAGCAAATTGCCTTATTTTAAAAATGAAAGTGTACTTATTCCTATATACCCAGGTACTGTAAAAACTTATAAAAATCCTGGGGCAATGTTCAGATTCTCTTAGCCACCATCAAGATGCACAAATATTTACACTTATGAAAGGAGCTGTAGCAGCATTCTTAAGATTCTCCATTCCAAATCACCCCCTTACTTGTCAGCCTTTCAGCCCCTCCCAACCCAGTCTTTAGGGAAGAACTGACTCAGGGGCCATCTAAGACCCACAAAATCATTTGTTTAGGCAACCACAGGCAATGATGAGCCAAAAGCTCAGTGCTTGAATTCTGTAAGTTTATAGTTTTGTATGGCCTGCTCATGATGTTATAGATATCCAAATGGCATGACAAAAAAAGGTTCCTTGCTCCTACTCTAGCACCTTTATTGTGTGCAATTTCCAGGAGCCCACATTGTTTTCCTGTACTACAATTGCCAGAGATCCATGTAGGAACACTACAAGCATGAGATGTAGTGTTGGTTTAATATTAGAATGAGAAAAACTATATAAACTTAAACTAATGATTGTATCATAGATGAAAATTCGGCATTGACCAAATATAACAACCATTTATTCAAAAATATAAGAAGGAAATGGGATGTTTCCTTAGTATTGTGAATATCTCAAAATCAAGAGTCTGTTTTATCCAAAAAGATTGGAATATAGTAAAGATATAATCACAATTTTATAGTTAAAATGATAAAAATTGTGACCCTCAGGAAAACTGATTTGACTAGTACAATCTCATGCCCCCTCCCTCAACTCACAATACATGTGTGACCCAGAGATCAGGAACTGCCCTCTTCCCTTCAAGCTCCTTGCTTGGAGTGTTAGAACCTAATATGTATATTTGCTCCATAACTCTTTCTTGTGACATATAATAGAGGGCAGTCTCAATACAAGGAGAGCCTGAGGAAAGTGAATCAGCTGATTAGGCATGAGACTGATCTGAGTTAAACTAGAAGATCAGGATGAAGATACAGGGTGAAGAGGCAAGTCACCTTTAGAATGGATCACAGGGATACTAGAAGCAGGAGGAAAAGAAGCCATTGGGGAGGGTTTGTGTTCAATCTCCCTCCCCAACCTGTCCCTATATCCTTCTGAGGTAAGAGAAGAAGACAGTTCTGATGCTTCTATTTCCTAACCTCACCTCCCATGAAAAAAGCAGGAAGAGAAATGGGGTTTGGTTACAGGTGATATTCCAGAATTATTCAATGGTCAAATGGGAAACCAGACATTTTCTGGCTCTAGGGAGCTTAACTCTTAGCAGCTTAACTCTGGTACCATCTAGCAAGGAGCTTGGGGGCAGGAAGGTCATACATGCATGTTAGAGATTGAAGACTGGTGGGCTGGGACAAGTCAGACTTGTTCTTCACTGGTTTACAATCCATTTCCCAGTCCATCCCAGCACCACATTGTCCAGAACAAAATTACTAAGTGTACAATGTAAATGTAAAAAATTAAAAGGAGGAAATTTAGGAACAAGCAGTAGCAGTCTGAAGCAGAATCCCAGGAGCAGAATAGGGTCTCAGCTCCACTTTCTAGTCCTGTCTACAGCTCACTGAGGAAAAATCAAGGCAGGAATCCTAAAGAGAAATCTAAAGTTCTGTCACGAAACATCTGGGCTTCTAGCTGGCTGATAGTGGATGAAACCAGCAGCAATCTTCTATTATTCTGATTCAAACCCAGATCAGGAATTTTCAGAGCTTAGACCAGAAGGCAACAATCAAACTTTTCCCTGAATCAGACTTCTTGGGGCACACTGAAAGCTTACAAACTCACAGCCTGACCTGTCCCTGGGAGCCTGAAATAATACAAAACTCAATATTCCAAGAAAGTAGCAGTAGAAACAGTCCAGGCATTCCCTCCAAAAGTATACAAAGCTTGATCTTAATACAAAGTCTAAAGTTTGAAAGTAAATTTTAAAAAAAATAAGCAAACAAAAAAAACAAAATCAAAAACTTACAGTTACAGGAATATTCAAAAAAAAATCTGTACAAAGAAAATAGCATCTACAAGCAAAGTCTCAAAAATATATCATGGGCTCAACTGGAATTCTTGGAAGAGAAAAAAAGGAAAAAAAGTTTAAAAATGTTTTTATAAATGTAATGTAAACACGAGGAAAAAAATTGGAAAAGGCATGAGGAATATGTAAAAAAGAATTAGGGACTTAGTAGTTTAGTGCTATTTGTACTAGGGGGTACAAAACATTGCCCAAACAATGAACTTTCTAAAAATTAGAATGCTAATAAATTAAAGACAACATAATACAGCAAAAAATATTAAAACAAAAACAAAAGACTGAATAATAGAAGAAAATTTAAGTTATAGCAAAAATAACTGACCTTGAAGAGATTGAGAAAGAAACATTTAAGAATCAATGAACTTTAAAAAAAAAAAGAAAGAAAAAAAAATCAATGAACTATCAGCATATCTCAAGATATTGAACCATATGGTAAAGTGGAAACAGATCTACTAGATCTACTAATCCACTACCAGATCTACTAGAAAGACTCCTGAAAGGAATCCTAACGAAAACTCCTGGGAACAATAAAGCCAAAATTTAGAGCTTCCAAGCAAAGAAAAAAAAAATACTGCAAGAATTGGGATCACACATAATTTAGAAGCCACCAGTAGCAGAGAATGGAGACCTTGAAATACAATATTCTAGAAGGTAAAAGATAACACCTTACAAAAATAAATTTTTCAACAAAAGTATAAGTTTTTTGGTGATTTTTCTGATTGATCCTTGCATAACTTTCAGATTTTCCCCTCCTTTCCCCGACCTCCTCCCTAGACAGCAAGCAATCCAATATGTTATACATGTTAAAATATATGTTAAATCCAATATGTGTAACCATATTTACACAATTTTCTTGCTGCACAAGAAAAATCAGATAAAAAAGGAAAGAAAATAACTAAGAAAACTCTGGTTTATTTATTTTATTATTAAAGCTTTTTATTTTCAAAACATGCATTGTGTTCCAAATTTTTTCTTCCCTTCTCCCTACTCCCTCCCCTAGATGGCAAATAATCCAATATATGTTATATATTCAAATATATGTTAAATGTGCAGTTCTATACATATTTCCACAATTATGCTGCACAAGAAAAATTAGATCAAAAAGGAAAAAAATGAGAAAGAAAACAAAATGCAAGGGAATAACAAAAGGTGAAAATACTGTGCTGTGTTCCACACTCAGTCCCCACAATGAGATGATTCAGGCCAGTTACATCACATCACATCAGTTTTCCTGTCATTTTAACCAATCTGGTAATAAGGCCTTTATGAGAACCCTTGAATGTAAAAAAAATTTTTCCCAGTTTATTGCTTTCCGTCTAATCTTGTCTACATTGGTTTTGTTTGTACCAAAATTTTTTAACTTAATATAATCAAAATTACCCATTTTGCATTCCATAATGTATTCCAATTCTTCTCTGGCCACAAATTCCTTCCTTCTCCACAGATCTGAGAGATAGACTATCCTTTGTTCTTCTAATTTGCTTATAATATCACTAGGTCTAAATCATGAACTCATTTCTTATCTTGGTATAGGATATTAGGTATGGGTCAATGTCTAGTTTCTGCTATACTAATTTCCAATTTTCCCAGCAATTTTTTGTCAAATAATGAGTTCTTATCTCAGAAGCTAGGGATAAGAATTCATAGAAAACAATATAATCTTAAAGGAGAGAAAATAAATCTTTAATGAAATAAACTTCTAAGCATTCCTGATATAAAGATCAGAGGTGAATAGTAATTTCAAAATTCAATCCCAATAATCAAGAGAAACATAAAAAGATAAACACAAGTGAACATAAATAAGGGATGAAACAAGTTTATTGATTGCCTATATTCTAATATGAGAGAAGACACGTGTTCCCTCTGAACTGGATCATCATCATGGATCATAGAAGGTATCTAATTAAACTGAAAGCCTGGGAATTGTTCTATTATGTCTTGATGAACTTATAATAGAATGGGATCAGAATTGGAATATGCTAGAGTGGAGGGGAGGGAAAAGAAGACTGGAAAAAAAAATTTTTTAAAAATTATTTTTAAAGCTTTTTATTTTCAAAACATGGATAATTTTTCAACATTGATCCTTGCATAACTTTATTTCAGATTTTCCCCTCCTTTCCTCGACCTCCTCCCCTAGACAGCAAGCAATCCAATATGTGTTATACATGTTAAAATATGTTAAATCCAATATGTGTAATCATATTTACACAATTTTCTTGCTGCACAAGAAAAATCAGATAAAAAAGGAAAGAAAATAACTAAGAAAACAAAATGCAAGTAAACAACAACAAAAAGAGTGAGAATGTTATGTTGTGATCCACACTCAGTTCCCACAGTCCTCTGTCTGGGTGTAAATGACTCTTCATCACAAGATCATTGGAACTGGCCTGAATCATCTCGTTGAAGAGAACCATGTCTATCAGGATTGATTGTTGTATAATATTGATGTTGCCATATACAATGATCTCCTGGTTCTGCTCATTTCACTCAGCATCAGCTCATGCAAGTCTCTCCAGGCCTCTCTGAAATCATCCTGCTGGCCGTTTCTTACAGAACAATAATATTCCATAACATTCATATACCATAATTTATTCAGCCATTCTCCAATTGAAGGGCATCCATTCAGTTTCCAGTTTCTAGCCACTACAAAAAGGGCTGCCACAAACATTCTTGCACATGTGGGGCCCTTTCCCCCCTTTAAAGTCTCTTTGGGATATAGGCCCAGCAGAAACACTGCTGGGTCAAAGGGTATGCACAGTTTGATAACTTTTTGAGCATAGCTCCAAATTGCTCTCCAGAATGGTTGGATCCGTTCACAGTTCCACCAACAATGTATCAGTGTCCCAGTAGAGAAAATTATCTCATATAGCCAGTGTAAACATGTTGAAGTCTACATGAACAATGAAGAAAGGGTGGGAGGAGCAGCTCACACTTGAACTTTACTCTCATCTGACCTGGTCAAAGAAAGGAAGGAAACACACATACACACACAATTGGATACAGAAATTAGATACATAAAGAAAATTTACAAGTCACTGCTGTTTATGGTTTTCTAAGTCTCTTTTTCAGGGGTATTTAGGTGTAAGATTTTTTTTCTATGACTTTGGTGTGTTCTTCATTTTTATATTCCTTGTAAAAATAGATACAATTTCACTCCAGAGGGAAATAAGAGGGAAATGGAAGGGCAAGGGAGAATTTAGTGAGATATAGTGGATTTTGGAAGGGATTAGTTCTATGTAAGACAAACTTTAACTAAAGATATGCTTATAAGCCATTTGCATTCAGAAAGAGGAGTATGGAGACTGAACATAGTATTCACAATATCACCAACAATGTATCAGTGTTCCATTTTTCCCTTATCCCCGCCAACATTTGTCTATATCTTTTCCTGTCATTTTAGCCAATCTGAGAATTGTGTAGTGGTGCCTCAGATTTGTCTTAATTTGCATTTCTCTGATCAATAGTGAACATAGTATTTTTACCTTTTTTTCTTGTTGTTTGCTTCCTTTTTTTTTTCTTTCTCGTTTTTTCCTTTTTGATCTGATTTTTCTTATGCAACATGATAAATGTGGAAATACGTTTAGAAGAATTGCACATGTTTAACCTATACCGGATTGCTTGCTGCCCAGGGGAGGGAAGTGGGAGGAAGAGAGGGAGAAAAATTTGGAACACAAGGTTTTGCCAGGGAGGATATTGAAAACTATCTTTGCATGTGTTTTGAAAATAAAAAAATTTTTTTTAAATTTATAAAACACATGCTATCCACAAAGATATTTACAGCTAAGTGATCAGTGAATATTCAGAGCACTGGGCCTCCAATTAGAAAGACCTGAGTTCAAATTCAGCCTCAAACACTTATTAGCTGGACAAGTCACTCTCTATTTGCCTCAGTCTCCACATCTATAAAATGGGATTAATAATAGCACCTACTTCTCAGGGTTGTTGTAAGAAGCAAATGAGACAATAATTGTAAAGTACTTAGCATGGTGCCTAATACATAGTAAGCACTATATAGATGGTAGCTATTATTATTTTTGTTTTCATTTGTCATTTATCAAATGGTAAAGGATATTGATTACAAAAGCCCTCCTTCATCAAGTGTTCTGAATGATATTGCTCCTCTTTGAAAATGAAGTTCAAATAACAACCTGCATAGCTGAATCTCATTAAGACTTTGTATAAGGGGGCAGCTAGGTTGCACAGTGTATAGAGCACCAGCCTTGAAGTCAGGATTTCCTGAGTTCAAATCTGGCCTCAGACACTTAACACTTCTAGCTGTGTGACCTTGGGCAAGTCACTTAACCCCAATTGCCTCAGCAAAAAAAAGAAGAAAAAAAAAAGACTTTGTATAAAGAAAATTTACAAGCCACTGCTGTTTATGGTTCTCTAAGACTCATTTCAGGGGTATTTAGGTTTAAAATTTGTTTCTATGACTTTGGTATGTTCTTCATCTTTAGATTCCTTGTAAAAATAATCCCTCAAGAAGAGTATTGAGGGAAATCCTACTTGGCTAAATATAAAGGTTTTGTAAACAAAATTGACTTCAATTATCATTGATAATAACAGATTTTCTCTCCTTGTCCTCACAATTGACTGTACAAACCCAGTAACTAATTTGAATTTAGTTAAGGCCACCAAGTACGAAGCAAAGTACACCAAGAACATAATGTTTATTTTGTTGCTGAGGTCACTAAGCTCAGTGTCAGTCGGAAGGCAAATGAGAACCAAATCAGTTATCCAGATAGCTTTAAAGGCTTTAGAGCTAAAATCGAACTTAGTGGTTAGTGATCTTTTTTCAAACCCTTTATCTTACAGATCAGGAAAATGGGGTCTAAACAGGAGAAATAACTTATCCAATGTCACACAAGGCGATTTTGCACAAGGTAGAGCAGAAATTCAAAATTAATTCCTTCAACTTTAAATCTAGAGTTCTTTCCACTAAGAATCATGAATACCATGGGTTCTTACTTCCTGAAGCCCTTTTGCTCCTCTTCCCTCCACACATGAAGCCTAGAAAGGATGACTTACTCTATTCTCAGCTTCTGCCCTTCTAGATTCAACCGGGACTCACTCTATCTTCATTCCTTATCTCATAGTTTTGTGCTTCCACAGAGAGATGTGCCACAGTCCTCCAAGTATCTCTCTTTGGCAGCACCCTGATTTTGCGAAGAATCAAAATGAAATAGAAAATAATTCATTAATAAAAGGGACTTTGACTGCCTCCTCACAAAGGGTCAGAGGAGGGCATTTGGCTCTCTCCTTGGGACACTGCTGATCGAAAGCTAAGGCCACCTCTAAAGCCCACAACTAGCAATTTGTGAAGAAATCCATGCTTATTAATTGCTTTATGCTTTTGGATCTTTCTCAGTTCTGGCCAATGAGAAGGAAGAAGAAGATGGGGGAGGGAACACCGAGGAAACGGACAAGCACCTCAGAAGAGCACATGTTACCATTCTCAGTCTTCAGGAACTGAGTGGAACGGGGAAAACGGCCACTTGCCAATTCGCAAATATTGCAGGAATTACGGAGGCCGAAACTTTGGGTACTAAAAAACCAGGTTACTCTCCAATCCGTGATTGGCTGATCACGCCCCTCTACGCCCCCAATTCCCAGCAAATCGGCTTTCTCTGATTATCCTACTGGGACAATTGCTCCTGGGAGGAGTTTGGACCCCATACCTCCTTTTGCATCTGACTTCTGAGAGTCGGGATTGAATCCTAAAGTGTAGGTGCAGCTCTTGAATTACTCTCTCCTCTTCTTTTTGCAGGTAGTTTCCGGGGAACATTTTGCTTCCACCGAGAATTTTGATTGAACTTAAACTCAAGTAAGTATAGAGGCTCTTACTAGGTATTTCTCACCTTCCCCTCCTCTTTGATTCTGAGAGGCGCCTCGGGATTTTCCTGCTCAGTGATGCAAGCATAGATAATTGAACAGGTGGCCCGGCCCAAGGCCAGTGGGTAGTCGGGGAAACTTAATATCGCCTAATATTGCATCATCCGAATCTTGGTAGACGCAGCTCTTTGCCGAAGGTAAGTGGAAGCATGGTACACCCGCGAGGTGACCTGTACTGTCTCCCACCCCCTTTAAATTAAATTTTTGCTACTTGACCTTGTTTTCTGCGAGTCTAGACAAGTTATGACCAGGATGCTGGCAGTCTTTGGAAAACAATTGGTTTTGAGTGCTCCCCTCCCCAGCGCACCGCTCTCCCTACTTGGGGTTTCAATTTCTTTAACCTAATGACTCTGAATTAGAATTTCATGTGATTTACTAACCACCTATCTTGCATCCCAAGGATGGGAGCACCCTCACCACCATCCCATCCACTAGATCTCGGAGCTAATGTCTAAGTCACATCCTCCCTCTTTCCTGGAGGGCAAAGTTAATTGTTTTGAAAGAGAATTACAAATTTCATTTGGAATTCCCTGGAGGAAAGTCAGGGGACTTTGTAATTAAGCTGCAGATTTGCATTTTTATCCTCGCTTGTTTTGATATCTGGGATAAGAAAATGAAAGTTAATGAAAATTTTGGGAAGATAACACCGGTACTTTATTTCTAAAATTGTAATTGGTTTGAAAATGGATTTTGGCGTGAATTACTCATTTTTTGATGATTTTGGCGGACGAATGGAGTAAATATTTTATTTTCGGTTGCACGTGGTTGGAAAGGGTCACTGTCTCCTACGCCGCGATGTTCCTTCTTGTGCAAGTTTTAAGAAGTAGTCTGGCAGCATTTGGAAGTTTCTTGGGATTTGGGCAGAATTGTAGCCAAAGTTCCCACTTGCTGAGGAGACGTTTTGTTTAGTCTTAAGAAAAATATTAGCTGAGCAGGAAAGATGGCTTTTCTTTCCTCCTGGGAACGTAATAGCCAGTTGGTGTCACACATTCTTTATAATGCTGATGATATTTTTGGAAGGTATTCATTATTTGAGGATTTTGAAAGAAGCTACGTATGAAATGTTATTTTTTTTTATTTCTTTATTTTAAGTAAAAAGAAAGACTCAGAAATTTGTTACTTAAAAGTGAAAAATTAATGCTTGGTGACTTGTGTTCCCATGGAAATAGCCAAGAAAATGGTTTTGCTTGGCTTTCTTTTTCTGAACTTCCTTTTGTTCTTTTATTTTCAAATGTTTCACTGACTTCTTTCCTTCCTTCTCTCCCTTCTTTCTTCCTCCCTTTTTCCCCCCGTCTTTCTTCCTTTCTCTCTTTTTTCCTTCCTCCCTTCCCTCCCTCCCTCCCTCCCTCCTCTGCCTCCCTCCCGTCTTTCTTTTTCTTTCTCTCTCTTTTTCTTTCTTTCTTTCATTATTCTTTCTTTCTTTATTTTTCTTTCTTTCTCCATTCCTTCTCTCCCCCTTCTCTGCCTCCCTCCCTTCTTCTTTCTTCCTTCTTTTCTCTTTTTTCCTTCTTTCTTTCCCTCCCTTTATCCCTCCTTTTCTGCCTCCCTCCCATCTTTTCTTTCTTTTTTCTTCCTTCCTTCCTACTTCCTTCCTTCCTTCCTTCCTTCCTTCCTTTCTTTCTTTCCTTTTTTCTTTCTTCCCTTCCTTCCTTTCTTTTTCACTGGAAAATATGTTCCTTTTTGCATCAATGGGAAGCTTAATTTCTCTTGAAGTCATTGTTGGTCATTGCATTATTGGAATTTTTAAGTTTTTCAGAGTTATTTTCCTTACAGTGTTTATTTAAATCATTCTTTTTTTTCCTGCTCATTTCATTTTGAATCTATTCATGCAAGACTTTCCAGGTTCCTCTGAATCTATCCCTTTGACTATTTCTTGAGGCAGAATAATATTTCGTTGCTTTCCTATACCATACTTGTTCGCCTGTTTCCACTTAACTGGTACCCATTTTGTTTCCAGATATTTGCTTTAATAAAATGTTCTGCTATATACTTTCAACTAATAAACTTTTTATTTCTCTTCATATCCTTTGACTTTTTAGCTATTGTCTCTTGTTCTTATATGTTCTTACATATTTTGGATATCAGATCTTTATCGGAGAAGTTTACTGCAAAGGCTTTCCAGTTAAATTTTGAATTTGTGCAAAAATCCTAAATTTCATAAAATTAAAACTGTCCTTTCTATTTGTTATCTTCTCCATCCCCAATGGGTCAAAACCTTTTTCCCTATCCATAGTTGTGGAAGGTGTCTCTGCCTGCTCCTCTAATTTGTTTACAATGTATTTTTTTTGGGAATTTATGATGATGTACAATGTGAGATACTGGTCCAAACCCAATTTCTATGAGACTGTTTTACAATTTTCTCAGTTTTTGTTGAGCAGAAAGTCCTTACCCTGATAATTGGAGTCCTTAGGTTTATCAAACATTATCCAAAAAAAAAAGAAATACTTGATACATCTGTTTTCTTGGGCAGTTTTATATATTTAAGGTTTGGGGAAAAGATACCCCATCTTGTAGGATCTGGGTAGCTTTGTGTAACTAGAAATATATTAAATACTAAAGTTATTGAATATGCAATTTGTTAACGATGACATAAATAACAAAACAAAAATAATGCATTACAATGTTTTGGCTTAAAGACCACAATCCAAACTATCACTAATTAATTGCAGATTACTTCTCTTCCTTTTTGAAATCACCTCCTAATCTGAAGGTGCATGATTTAGGTCACTTAAGATAAGAAATGAAGACTCTTCGCAAGAATTTTTTTCATTTTCTTCTCAAGATAAAAATAAATATTATTTTTTCATAAATAACATTTTATTATTGATATTTCCATTTTCCTCTATGTTCTCATTTAGACTTTCTCCAAACTTGGCAGGAAAATAGTATCTTTAGTTTCTTTTTTAAACCCTCATTTTTTAGTTGTCCAGACTCACTTTTCAAAAATTTTTCTTTACACTCTTTCTTCATAAAATACCTGTTGGCAATTCTTAAATGGTTGAAGTTTCTTAATTAATTTCTCATTTTCCCATAGTTTATCTCAGATTTTTACAGATGAAATTTTAACTCCCACACTCTCCCTGACTCCTTAGGGAGAAAAGTATCTCATAGAAGGATAGTTATAATAAAGCTCCTGGTTTGCCTGTTCTTAGAGATAGATCAGTTAGTCTTCATAAAAGAGGCTTTTGAAACATGATTACACTTATTTATACATTTTGTTTTCCCTGTAAATTGTAAGCTCCTTGAAATTAGGGATTCTTTCATTTTTGGTTTTGTATCAAAACCTAGTATAGGGATTGGCATATAGTGCCTAATAAATACTTGTTTGATGGTTGATTCTATAATAATATTTATTGATTATTAAATACCTTTTTATCCTTCATAGTGCATACTTAATACAGTTATTTTTTCACATAACTGCTTAATTTAATGATTTAACAAATCATAGCATTCTCGGTAGTGTGGCCCTTAGGGTTTGATTATTATCCTCCTTACAAATTATCTGTGGCTCTTTTGTTTGCATTTTTTCCTCTTAACAGCTATAAATGGGGTTGTTGGTTTTTTGTTTTGTTTTTTTTCCTATTCTTAGAAAGAAGGGGTGTGCTAGGGTTCTTTACTAATCTCTGCAGTAGTTTTGCCTGTCCTGTGAATATAAATGCTTTCTAGCCTTTAAGGTGTTCCATAATTAGGTCTCTCTGTGCTTATCCCAGGCCTGGTTCCCACTTGTTCAGTCCTTGGCCAAGCTTTCCACTTTCTTTTTTGCAGGACCTTCCCACCTCCCCTCTTAACTCCCATCATTACTTTCACCCCTTTCTCTGTTGGAAAAAAAAAAAAACCAACCATCCATCAGGGTCCATCTTACATGCTACCTCCCTCATACAGCCTTTATTTTTCTCCCCAGAATATAGTCTCTCCATCACTCAAGAAGCCTTAATTTAGTCCCTGTAATTTGAAAAGCATTATGCCAGATGCTATAGATACAAATAAAAAACATGTATACAGATAAGTAAATACAAAAAATAATATAAAATAAGTACATAGTGATGAGGAGAGGACACTCACAACTGAAAGAATCAGGGACAGGCACCTTGAACTTGAAGTGACTCTTGAAAGAGGTGAGCGTTTCCAAGAGGCAGGTAAATCAGAAGGGAGTGTTCTCATTTGCAAGGTATGGGTCTAGCCTGTACAAAGCCACAGAGGAGAGAGGTGGAATATTACATATAATGATTAATAAGGAAGCCAGTCTGTCTGAAGCCTAGAGTGGTGCAGAGAATAATGTGTAGTGAGCTTAGAAAAATACCCTGGATTGTGAGGAACTTTAAACACCAAATAGAAAAATTTGTATTTTATCCTAAAAAGGAGTCAAAGAAGTTTCTATAGCTGGGGAATGACTTGATCATACTTTGGAAATATAAATTTGGCAGATATATGGAGAATATATTAAAGAAGGAAAGACCATCTGGAAGGCTATTACCAGGAAAGAGGTGGTAAAAGCCTAGACTAGGGTGATCATGATCTGGTTAGAGAAAAGGCAATGGATTAGGAGATACTGAAGAGGTAAAATTATTAATACTTGATAAATTATTTAAATATGGGAAGTGATGGTCTAAAAAGTCAAGGATGATTCTGAAATTGTGAACTGGAATGAGCATAAGCATGATGGGAACTTCATAGAAATGGAAAAGTTGTAGTGGAGGCAGAAAATGAGTAATAAACATATAACTTGTCCCAAGCGGGACAAGTTATATTTGTATAGCCTCTTGGACATCCAAGTAGAGATATCCAGAAAGCAGTTGGAAATGCAAGACATGAGATGTCAGGAGAAAGAAGAGGCTAGATTTGTAGATTTGGGAGTTATTTAGACATGAAAGAAAGCTTAGAATATGGAATCCATAATACCCAATGAGATCTACTAAAAGTATAGTAACAGAAGAGGAAAAGACCCCAGGAGACTTCAGAGTCACTTGCACAAAGAGAGAATAGCTGATAACAACTGATTTGATAGGGGAGCCTGAGCAGAATATCTTCTGTAGGTTGGAAAGAAGCACAATAAAGTAGTATTCCAAAACCCCAGAATGAAAGATATCCACAAGAAATGGATGGTCAATTGATTGGCAAGTATTTACTATGTGCCAGACCTTCACAAAGCACTACTCTGATGCCTTATTTTGATTTGAAGGTGATCCTGTGATCTTCAAAGAAAAAGCATAAGCTCTGTTGAGTTCTATTGTGCTCCAAGTTTGGCTCACAACAGGCTGTCTTCTGAGGACCAATATAGTAGGCTGGCCTCTTAGTGACAATATTTTTTGGCCATGGCAATCTATGGAACAAGTAAAAAAATATAATGGTTCTTGGTCTTGTACAGTCCTCTTTTGCTTTTTCAGTGACCATGGCAAGAAGGGAAGTAGCAGGTCCTAAGAATATTACAATTTTTAGATTGTTCATAAATGTGAATTTGATTGTTGATACTCTAAAAGTGAAATTCTTGTTCAGTGAGGCACCAGGTAAATATATTATTGAAGGAGCTGAATCATTTATTATCAATATTAACATTCTCTCTACACAGAAACCAGAAGAAATTGCCTTTAAATGGAAAGATGGTTACCAAGTATTCCTTGGAAAGACAAAGAAAGGAGCAGGTGGAGTGGGTTTTATCATATATTCAGAGGCAATAAGAAATGTTATTTCATGGATATTTGATAATTGTATATTGCAATACTGTTAATAAGCATTTACAACAACAATAGCAACAAAATCAAACCAAAAATACCATGAAACTAATGTAGCTTATTAACCAAGATCAGTTGATAAGGATGAAGTAGAGAAATTCTACAAAGAACTTAATAAAATCCTCCCAATTTAACCAACATACACTCTGATACTTCCTAACTTCATTGCAAACATGGGAAAAGGTAAGAGAGGGAGAAATAGTATGAAGCTAGATAGTTCAGAAAAAAGAATGAGGGAAATCTAAGATTTGAAAAAAAAAAAACCCTTCACATCTTTAAATCATAAACACTATGTTTGAGGAAAGAGCTGGTTGTTAGATATGGTGAGCACCAAATTACACCATAATAAATAAAATAGATTATTTTAACAGACAGGAAGGAAAAATTTTGATATGGTAGTTTTCAGACCATTAATTTATTGAAGTTAACATCAAAATTAATTAAAAAGAAATAATAATAATAATAGGAAAAGATATGGCACATGATTAAAACAAAATAAACAATCAAAAAAACTTCACCCAGATCATAATAATTTTATACAGGAGTTTAACCAGTACAAATTAAGTGCCCCAACAAGAATACCAAAAGAACACAAGAAGTGCTTTAATCAGTAGATCTTTGGCTTGCAATATGGAAAGAAATGTTTACTAAGGGAAACACTGTTAAATATAAACTCATTTGTAAAATCTTAGGAAGAAGCATGATAGACAATTGTAAACATTATAATCTCATAAAGTACAGAGAAGCAGTGAAGGGTAAAATCAGTTCAAAGAAAGTTTTGCAAGAAATTCAACTAAGCAAAGTCAGCCTGAAGGTATTTAAGGATGAAAATAGAAGGACAACAAAGAAGAACAATGTCAAAGAGTCATACAAATCCTTATAATAAGCTCTTCGTAGTTAGGAACAAGTGAAACCATATCATAGACTTGGTTGTGTATGTAATAGACATAGAAATTAAATTAAAGTGAAGAAAGACAGGAAAAAATCAGCCAAATTGAACCAGCTGTATATATAGAGGAGATTTGAAAGGGCACAATTGTGAAACTCTTGAAGGACAAAAATATCATAAAAACAAAACAACAACCAAAAAAAAACCCAAAACAACAACTTTGAAAGATTTAAGAACTTTGATCCAAACAATTATCAACATATTTTCAAAGGAACTATGCTGGAGTCCGTCACCCAACATCTAACAGAAATGATAGATTCAAAGTACAAAAGGAGACATTTTTTGGACATGGCCACTGTGTGCCTTGCTCTTCTCTCCGCTTAATATTCCATTTCCCATCACAATGCTTTTGCACAAGCTTCCTCTCATACCTGGAGTATGTGCTTTCCTAATCTCCAGTTTTTAGGATCCTTACTTTTCTTAAAACTTAACTAAAAAATGCAACTTCCTATTATTTCAGTCTTTTCCAGATGTTCTCTTTCCCTAATGACGTTACATGCACCTCAAATATAGCTTGAATTTAATTGTTACTCCTTTTTTTTTTTTTTTGAAGAAAGATGACTTTTATTTTCTTTGATCTCAGAAGATAAAACCAGAAGCTATGTGTAGAAGTTCAAAAAAGTCTTTGTACGTTAGATGTTAGGAGAAAGATCCTGAAAATTAAAGCTGCATAAATTGAAATGTAATGTCTATATATATGCATATATTAGATGACACTCTTTTCATTTATGGATTGGACTAGATGGCCAATGAGGTCTTTTCCAGTTTTCACATTCTGTGGTTTTTTTTTTTTTTAAGCTTTTTATTTACAAAACATATGCATGGGTAATTTTTCAACACTGACCCTTGCAAAACCTTCTGTTCCAAATTTTCCTCCTTCCTCCTACCCTCTCCTAGGTGGCAGGTAATCCAATATACATGTTATTACTTTAATAAACTTGTCATTCTCCTGATAAGTTATTTGAAGGTAGTAACTGTTCAATCTTATTTTTGTGTCTTTAACTCTTAACTCTATGCCTGGAACATACTAGGTGCTAAATAAATGCTTGTTTGTTGATTAATTGATTATACCTCACTCATCTTTCAAGACAGCACTTTATTTACTGATTAGGGGACCAAAGACAAGTTACTTAACCTGTTAAAGCCTCAGTTTCCCCATCTGTAAAGAATGATATTTGCATTACCTACTTTTCTGTCCTTGTGATGAAAAAACCTTTTTTTTTCCTTTTCTTTTTCAAACTTTCCCCTTTGTCTCCCACTTTCAGTGACACCTTATTGAAATAGCCCACTTTTTTAGCCTCTTCTCTCTATAGTGAATTTATACTAGTTAAAAAGTATATAATAATATAACATAAATATGAAATGTATTTATATTATTAATACATATTATATATCATTTCATATATTTATATGTATTTTATATATTACATATAACATATATATGTAAATATATTATATATAATTTGCTTATATATGCAAACCTTAAAGCATAACATAAATGTATTATTATTTGTATTTATTTCTCTATTCATCCACAAAACCCAGAAGAGGGAAGTGTCTTCTTACATTCTATTTGCCCCTTTTGTTCTACAATATACCATCTAATAGCATGCACAGATTTTATCTCTCTGCATTCAGTTCATATGCCTTTCTTTTAGTTATTACCTGATTCATAGTTTCATAAACTGATCAGCTGTGTGATCTTAAATGAGTTAGTTTCTCTTTCTAGGTTTTATTTTCCTTATGTGGGTTACAATGATGCAGGCTGGCATGTACTTGTGGGTATCTCAAATGACAAGATAGACTGGCTGGGGAAACAAGATTAAAATGTAACTGAGAAATATTGAACAAAATAAATAAAATGTAATGTGGTATAGATTATGTTAATTTGTGGTTTTCCAAATAAATATATGCCTTCAGGGATCGATTTCAATTTGAGTTTGACACCATTGACAGAAGGCACTCTATATATGATTCATCCTCAGTTTAGAAGCCTACAGAAAAAGCAGGTTATGAATTAACTAGCAAGGGACTATAGTCCATAATTTGACCACCAAGTGGCATTATCTCAAGATGCCAGCTAAGTGATTTCTCAGTAGAGAGCTGTTAGTGCCCATCTGCTGGATTTTGAGTACCAGTGCTCACCAGAAAACACATCTTCCTACAAGTTCTTAGACTTCTTCCCCCCAAACCCATCTTCATCCCACTGTTCAAAGGTCAGTGGAGTTGGCATTTTGGGACTGGAAACTACACTGCTTCAATATTGATTTTGAAGTACTGGGGAAAAACAAAATGAAATAATTGCTCTTATAACCAATAGTAACCAGTAGGTATTACTATTGAAATCAAAGTTGCCCAGCTGTGACTTGTTCTTCTCCACTCTTCTCCTTTTTCAGGAAGGGTGCAGAGCTGAATCTTCTGAGTCTGTACCTCAAGTCAAGTCAACAAAAATTTGTTAAGCATTTACTATTTTTCAGGACAATGATTTTTGGTTACAACTCTCTTCCACATTCCTCCTTTCTGTCCCTTTTCTTCTTTTTTTTCCCTTTCTTTTTCAAACTTTCCCCTTTCTCTCCCACTTTCAGTGACACCTTGTTGAAATAGCCCACTTTTTTAGCCTCTTCTCTCTATCATGAGTTTATAATAGTTAAAAAGTATATAATAATATACAGCTCTGATTCCCCAATTAGAAAAAAATGCCAATTTTTAGACAGAAGTCTGGATTTCTAATTTATTTAAATTCTATGTATTTCCAGCTAACCTCTAGCCTTCCTCTGCCTTTGGCATAGACGTATACATTCATCACCATTGATTTCAATGTGAAGCTAAATCAATGTAAAGAGCTTAGATAAAAAAAAGATTTAAAAATTGAATCTGCTTATCAGATAGGTTTAGGAAGATGAAACTGGAGCAAGAGTAGACCTTTTGGAGTTTCCTTCAGGCCTTGAACAGGTAACTTAAAACCAGCAGTTTATGTCTGAGTTCCTTTGAGAGATCCACTATGTTCTCTTTCCTTTTTACTGTTTTAACTCAGCTTTTCTCTCTGATGACCTATTATCCCCTTGACTATTACTTTCTCTCTAGACAGCTATTTATTAAGTTTCAGTTATAAGCCACTGCTGCTGTTGCTAATTGCTCTCTGATCAAGCGGGTATACCTTTTTTTCAAAATTTCTGGATATGAGACCAATCTGCTTTCTGGTTCAAAGATCACAGTAGTCCAAATTTTTCTCAAAGCTAGAAGGGCATATATGTTCCTCTGAATTACAAATTCCAGAATACTAGTTAGTTCTCAAAATCATAATGCAGTTCTATATATTAAAATTACATAAATCTCCATTGTTTTTCAAAGTGGTTCTACCCAACCTCACATTTGGGAAGTCTGTTCTCAGTTGAATTTTCACTGGCCACATTGTTTGTTAAAAATGCAGAAAAGTGAAGAACTATATTGCAGTTGTCACAGAGCAAGGCTATAAAGAAATTGCTTTGTTTGACAGTCTTCCTCAGTAAAATTTCTTCCTGGCCCATAAATCATGGGGTCTATTTAGACTTAACTATTTTTCTTTGTTATAAGGGAAGGCTAGGGAACAGGGAGGGGATTATGAATGAAGAAGGTGGGTATATCAAGGTCAAGAGAAGATATTGTGTATTTGTTGGGTTTGCTGCCAAGATTGGTGAAATCAGAGAGAAAAATGGGGTGGGATGGGGAGGTAGAGAGATGGGAAGAGCAGGTGGGGGTCAGTGTCCCATCATCAGTCTTGAGATTCCACAGAAGCTTTCAATAGGTTTTTTTGCTGCACAACACTGTCATGCTAGTCTCATTTACCACTACAGTGTCTTGAACCCTTCTTTGGAGTCTTCCTTTCTATCCCTACTGCTTTTTAGTGGTATTAGCAGTTATCTCAACCCACAGTCACAAACACCACTGGCAAAATGAAAATAATGGAATGGCATAGCAGACTCCAAATTTCATCATGGGCAAAAGAAAAAAGAAACTCTAGGAACATTTGCATACCTGTATAGAACATTCCCTTCCTCATGTCTCACTTATCTATTTCCCCTTTAGAGTATATGAGATGTGGATGGAAAATCACTAAAATAACAAGAGCTAGTGTTTATATAACATTTTAAGGTTTACAAAGCAACACACACATATATCAAACACTTATGTCAGTAAAATGAGGGGATAGGGTTAGATGATTAAGCTTTTAGGTCCTTTCTAGCTCTATTTTTTTTTACATATAAATATGAAACACATAAATAATATGAAGAAGAAAAATTGTAGGTATATCCCTATGAAGTATGTAATTTTTATATCCAAACATCCCTAGCATCAGTTGTGCATTACTATACTTTAACTGGAAAGAATTGGTTTTGAGTCTTCTGAAGAAAAAGAACAGATGATAACTTTTTAAAGAAGCTGAATGGGCATATGCACCAAGATTCTACAAATCTTCCTGTCTTTGACTTTTTTTTTTTTTTTTTTGCTGAGGCAATTGGGGTTAAATGACTTACCCATGGTCACATACCTAGGAAGTGTTAAATGTCTGAGACCAAATTTGAACTCAGATCCTCCTGACTTCAGGGCTGATGTTCTACCCATTGTGCCACCTAGTTGCCCCAGTCTTTAACATTCTTGGTGCATATTCATAATTTTTTAGGAAGTCAAGAACTAGAAACAAAATGTGTGCCCATTGACTGAGGAATGGCTGAACAGATTTTGGAATAGTAAATTATTGGAATGTTGTGCCATAAAAAATGAGAAATAAGAAAAATCAGAGAAATATGAGAAGACGTGTGAACTGAAGCAGAAATAATAAAACAACATGGATAATGACAAGATTGTCAACAAAAAGGACAATATGACCTATCTCAACTTTTAAATTATGACCAATCTCTGAAGCAGAGACAAAGAATTGGTAAAGCATATTTCATAGGTAGTTGCTGTGTGATTAGTTTTGCTTAACCATTTTTCTTTGTTACAAGGGAAATCTGGGGAGCAGGGAAGGGGTTTTAAATGAAGAAGATGGGAATGGGTACATTCAAGTCATAATGTAATGTAAAAAATAAATGGCATTAATAAAACTTTAAAAAGTGCAAGTTAAGTTTTTTAAATGTAGGATGAATCTTAAGTGGAATTCTTGCTGCTGCTTCTTTTTTGTCCTTAGCTTAATTTATAGCATGCTTCGTGATCCTTCCCCGATTGAGAGGGAAACCAAGGTTTGCCCTCATCTCTCTAGCAACAACCTGGAGAATGTAAATCGAGAGACATCAGCTAACTGTGGGAACAAAGTTGAGAAGGAACGAAAGTGGATCCGGCCCGACAACCCTAGCAAGTGTACTTGGCAGCTAGGCAAACCTGCCTCAGAATCTCCTCATCATCATGTCTCCTTGTAAGTGTTTTCATTTTTGAAATCCTCCAAATTAACCCATACCACCATTTTAATTCTTAACAATAGTAGGTGAGTTCTTTTCAGGCATCAGAGGCTATCAAGTCAAATAAGTCAAATAAACAAGCATTTATTATGTGCTGAGTTCGGTCGTCAATGCTGGGAATGCAAATATTAGCAAAAAAAAAAAAATACAGCCCTTGAAGATCTTATCTTCAAATGGAGAATGACAACAAATTAAAAAGAAGCTGAAGGGGATGGTGAAGGGATAGAGAGAAGGTATTTGAATAGAGGTATCTAGTCAGAAATGAACCAATCAATGTGAAATTACTAGACAGAAGTAAAACCTATCTCTTATCTCCAAATTTCACCTAAAAACCTAAAGCTTCAAAAATTGCTGTTAGTAATAGTAGATGATACAAATTAACATGAACATGAACAAATTAAGAGAAAAGTATATGGGTTTGAAGACAAAGAGCTTTAAAAGATGAGACATTATTGGGAAAATGAAGCAGTGGAAGATGTAATAATAGAACATTAGATTGAAAGACCTTGTTTTTTAGTTTCTTTTCTTCACTTATTAATCAAGTGACCTTAGATAAAGAATTCAATTTGCACATGAAGATTCCCTTCTATAATATTCCCAATAATGTTGAAGTGTTTTTTTTCTAGAGTACCCCTACATTTAGGGTATACAATGTGGTGTGTGAACCAATAGACTGACAAGGAGCAAACAGGCGAGAGAAGAGAGAAGATGGTGGTAGTCCATAGTTCCAAATTTTGCAGAGGTCTCCAAACTTGAGTTATAGACAATTGTTTGGAAGAGTATTGAGAGTTAAAAGAATTGAAAGTTCCAGGGAAGACCAAGAATAGGATTAGAAGGTTTAAAGCATAGGAAGAGATGAATGGGAAGTTATGATCTGATAAAAGTATTTCAACCAATTAACAAGCATTTAGTAAGTCTTTACTATGTCATATCCACTGTGATTCTAGATAACGAGATACAAATAAAAGCAAAAAAAGAGTCTTTTCCCTCAAAGAGCACTTTAATGGGAGAGACATTATATAAATAACTAGGTATATATAGAGAGAGTAGATAGATTTTTTGTTATTGAAATTAAGGGTATGTATTTGTATTATTGTAAAGTGAAGGAGATTGGAAGACTAGGATTTTTTTTCCAGATAGATGGAGAGTGAAGAGGAAAGGAGGAAATTGTTTTTTTAATTCACTTATTTGTAAATAATAGATGAGCTGCCAACCTGCATTGGTAGAGTTCATTTTCATACAGGGAGTTCTCTATACATGTGAAGGTCCAGATTCTTCTTCCTTCCCCCTAAGAGTGACATTATTGGATCAAAGTATAAACATTTTTTCCTAGCAGTAGAGGGGATTTTGTTCCAGTCTGAGCTGGAATAAAATGCATCAGAGTTCCCTTCCAACTCTGAAATGTTGTGATTTTTATAGACATTTTTTAAAGCTGTTTTGATTTGCACTTAAAAATTGGCAGTGACTATAAATATCTTTATCCATTTGATAATTTATTGTCATCATAGTACAATAAAGGTATGCTTTTATTTGTTGCTGCTAAATCCTGTGGATTCTTTTTTTCTGATTATATATACAAATTGGTCCCTTTAGGTCAAAGACAACCAAAGTCATTCCTGATATTTTGAAGAAAATTGGAGATACACCTATGGTCAGAATCAATAAGATTGGGAAGAACTTTGGACTGAAATGTGAACTTTGTGAGTATTTTAGTTTTTTTAGAGGAACTGAAAACTTCTTATGACTTAAAGCAGTTTGGAGACAGCTAGTTGGTACAGTGGATAGAAGACTAGAATCAGGAAGACATATCTTTCTAAGTTCAAATCTAGCCTCAGACACTTCCTGGCTGTGTGATCCTGGGCATACCACTTACCCCAGTTTGCCTCAATTTCCTTATCTATTAAATGAGCTGGAATAGGAAATGGTAAATCATTCTACTATCTTTGCCAAGAAAACCCCAAATAAAGTCACAAAGAATTGGTAATAACTGCAACAACATGGCAGTTTGGGGAGTACAGGAATGTTGCATACAGTCAATGCCTTTGCAATAATTTTAATATGTTATAACCAAAGCTTCATGCTGTGGACAAAACCATACTGGTTCTGAACTTAATACACATTTCTCTAGACAAGAATTCTGCATCGTTTATTAAGGATATTGTATAGACACAATTCCATACTGGTTAATTTCATACAGTAAATTTCTTTATGTCAAGTTTCACTACTATGAGGAATACTTTATGACCTCATGTAGGAAGAATAGTGCATTCTTTTTTTAAATAAAGATTTTTATTTTCAAAACATATGCATAGATACTTTTAAACATTCACCCTTACAAAATTCTGTGTTCCAAATTTTTTTCTCCCTCTCTTCCCCTACCCCCTCCCCTAAACAGCAAGCAATGCAATGTATGTTAAATATGTATAATTTTTCTATACATATTTCCACAATTATTATGCTACACAAGAAAAACTGGATCAAGAGGAAAAAAAATTGAGAAAGAAAACAAAATGCAAGCAAACAACAATAAAGTGAAAGACTATGTTGTGATTTACACTCACTCCTCACAGTCCTCTCTCTGGGTGCAGATGGTTCTCTCCATCACAAGACTATTGGAACTAGCCTGAAGCACTTTGCTGTTGAAAAGAGCCAAAACATAGAACATTCAAAACTGCCCTGCTTCAATCAGCATAGTGCCTACTATGTGTCATGCATTTTGTTATGTGCAAAAGTATAAACAGAAAAATGAAATGTTCTTTGACTTTAAGGAACATAAGTTTTCTTGGGGATAAATAATTTGTTTAAAGAAAATAACAAAAAAAAATTCAAACCAGTTTCTGGAGGGAGGCCTTTAGCCCCTAAATCCTATCAAAATAGGCTTCTTTCAGGAAGTGGCACTTGATGTGAAATTTAGAGAAAACTTGGAGTTTTGTGAAGTCAGAGATGGGACAAAAATTTAGAGATGGTGATAAAATTTTATGCCCATGGAACAGTAAGAAATCAGGTTTGGTTGGTCCATGAAGTAAGTGAATCAATCAATAAACAATTTACATACAGGATAAACAGAAAATAATTAATGGAGAGAAGACAAAAGAATTGAGGGGTTGGGAAAAGCCTCCTAGTAAGTGGAATTTTAGTTGGGTCTTAAAAGAAGCCAGGGAAGCCAATAGGCAAAATTGAGGAGTGAGAACATTCCTAGTAGGGGGAACAGTCAAAGAAAATGTTCAGAGTGAAGAAATGGAATGTCTTGCTCTAAGAACTACAAAGAGACCAATATTACTGGATTGAAAGGCATGTGGCAGGGGTAAAGTATAAAAAGACTGGAAAGGTTGGGGTTAGGGGACTAAGTTATGAAGGTTTTGAATGCTAAAATCACCTGGAGATTTATTTAGTAAGGATGAAGAAAGCCTATGCTTTAGGAAAATGGTTGAATGGAAGAAGGATTGGAATGGGGAGAGACTTGAGGCAGACAAATCCACTAGCAGGCCTAAGCAGTAGTTCAGGTATAAGGTAATGAGGGTCTGTACCAGGGATAGTGGCAGTTTCAGAGGAGAGAAGGGGGAGTATTTCAGAGATGTTTCAAAGGTGAAGTTAACAGGCTTTGGCAAGAGCTTGGATATGGGGGGAGGAGTGAGAAAAAGTGAAAAGGTGAGGATGACCTCTAGATAGTAAGTAAGCAAGCCTGAAAGAGTGGGAATAGGAAAGTATGGAAGTCTAGAAAGTGTTTAGGAGGAAAGATAATGAATTCCATTTTGGATATGTTGAGTTTAAGATTCTACCAGATATCCAATTTGAGATGTCTGAAAGACAGTTACAAATATAAAACATGAGTTCACTCCAGAGGGTAGGACAGGAAAGTTAGATTTGAGAATCACCAACATAGAGATGATAATTAAATCTATGGGAGCTGAGATCACCAAGTAAAGTAATATAGACAGAGGAGAGAAGAGGGCCTAGAACTCTGATTAGAAGGCATGACCTGGATGAGACTACAGCAAAGGAGACTGGGAAGAGTGATCAGATAGATAGGAGAAGAATCAAGAGAGACTGACATTTTGAAAATCTTGAGAGAATAGAATATTAAGGAAAAGGGGGAGTGGGTGATCAACAGTGTTACAGGCGGTAGAAAGGGCAAGAAGAATGAGAATTGAGAATTGCAATTTGGATTGAGAATTAGATTTGGGAATTAAAGGTCACTGTTAACTTTTGAGAGAGCTGTTTTTGGTGGAATGATGAGATCAGAAGTCATTGTTTAGGGATTAGAAAAAAGTGAGAGGAGAAAATGAATGACCTGAAGGAATTTAGTCCCCTTATCAACTCGTTATCTCACTCACCACCGAAACTCTTCAAATTATTTCATTTTCCCTCAAATCTCCTATGGCTTCCCCTCCTCCCTCAGCCGAGAACCTTGCCTAATCTTTCATTGAAAAAATTGAGATAATTTGCTATGAGTTTCCTTCTTTACCTTCCTTATCACTCATTACTCTGATAGCTTCAACCACTATCTCCTCCTTTACCTCTTATAAAGAAGTAATCAAACTCCTTACTAAGGCAAGCCCCTCCATCTACATAAGATATCACATTGTGAAATGCTCAATAAGCCTGGAAAAGATTATAGAACCAGGTTATAAAGGTCTTTATTTATTTATTCATTCATTCATTTTTAATAGTATTTTATTTTTCCAAATACATGTATAGTTTTCAACATTCTTTTTGTAAAACTTTGTGTTCCAAATTTTTCTCCTTCCCTTCTCTCCCCTCTCCCCAAGATAGCAAGTAATCTGATATAGATTAAATATGTGCAATTCTATAAAGATCTTTAAATGTCAAAGCAGTATTTCATCCTGAAAGAAAGGTTCTTGAGCAGAGGAATGATATGGTCAGATCTATGCTTTACAAATATCTATTTGGTATCTATGTAAGGGATGAATTATAAAGGGAAAAGATTAGAGGCAGAAAGATAACTTTAGGAAGCTATTGCAATAGTCCAGAAAAGAAACTATAATGGTAGCTTTTCTGAGAGAAGGGGACAGATGGGAGAAACATTGTAGGAATAGAATTGACATAACCCAAAAAAATAATTGCGTGAGAAAAGAAGAATTGTTGAGAATGATTTGTAGTTTGAAGCTGAGTTACTGGAAGGATTGTGATGTTCTCAATAGAAATGGAGTTAGAAACAAGGGAACATTCTGGAGAATAGTTAAAAAATTCCATTTTGAGCAACTTAAGTTTGAGATGCTTCTGAAGCATCCACTTAGAGAGTGTGGTGGGCAATTGATGATGCAGGTCTGAATTTTAGAAGGACTAGGACTAATATAGAGTTGGAATCATCTGCCTAGAAAAAGGAAGGAAATAGAGAAGGAAGAGGCAAAAACAAGAAGAAAAGGGCCTGAAGTATATTAATAAATGAGAATAGGACAAGGACAATGAGACACTACCCTGGAGATGTAGAGAAGCCAGATAAATAGGAGGAGAGACAAGAAAGAGTAGGGTCACGAAAATCAAGGGAGTCTAGGGAAAGAAGATAGCCATAATAACTTTTTCCTCAGCTCTTATTCTTGATCTCTCTAGCATTTGACACTGTTGATTACCCCCTTAATCTCTGGGACCCAGTACGCTTATTAGTATAATGGAGATATCAGTGATCTCTTCTGTGATAGATGGGTAATTGTGTTAGGTGAAATGAAGCAGTTAAATCTTCTCATAAGCACCATAAAAATATTCAAATGATAGAAAATGTGACCAGATGTAACTAAAGAAAATCTGAGTGTGTAAAATCTTCCTCAAAGTGGATGCTTAGCAACAATCTTCCCAAAATAGTTTGGGCTCTGTAAGTTGTAAGCATTCAGAATTGAATTTGGCAGAATCCTAAAGAAAATTCTGAAGGAAATAGACTGACCTAATGCAAATTGAAATCTTCTAATTGTGCTCCTCTACTCCCTTCCCCAGTGGCAAAGTGTGAATTTTTCAATGCTGGAGGGAGTGTGAAGGATCGAATTAGCCTGAGAATGGTAGAAGATGCAGAAAGAGCAGGCATTTTGAAACCTGGACATACAATCATCGAGCCAACTTCTGGGAATACCGGTATGTTTTATCAGCACTAGAGTCTTCCTTCTCTCTTTCCTAGTCTTTTTCCCCATCATCCTCAATAGAACCTTCCTTTGAAACAACAACAAAAAGTTTAATTAAATAACAAATCCACACTGGCAATTTTTGACAGTGTATGTTTCATTCTTTACCTATTTGCCAAGTGAAGGCAGGCTTCACAATTAGTTTTTAGAAGTCATTATTGCTTTTGATTTGATCAAAGTTCCATTGTCTTTCAACATTGCTTGATTTCTTCTACAAAAATGAAAAGTTGTGATTTAAAAAAAAATTTCTTCCTTGCTTTTAGTAGAAATTTAGTTCCTAAGTTAGTAGGAAAATATAGACAAAAGATTTGTGTACTTACCCCCCTCCCCTTTCATTGATAATTCAAGTTTTCTATTTCATTCAAGACTCAACTCAAGATTTCTTAAGAATTCTTCCCTGGAAAGATCAACTCTATTGTGAACTTTCTCTTATTTGGTATTTCCTTGGCTGATATTCATATCACCTGTATCACATTATCATGTGCTTAAGTATTTATTGCTTTGTTCTTACTTCCTAGTTCTGCCCACCTAAATCTTAGCTCTTTGACAGTCAGATTACACCTTTTATTTCTGTAAAGTGATTACAGATTACATAATCATAGTAATTATGATATTAAGTACATAACAAATGCTTATCAAATTGGACTTGGGCCTTCCATGTTCTCTATTCAATTTGTTTTCTGCTGTGGTCAATATGTTATTATTTTTAATCTAAATTTCAGCCTCTTATTGGAATGGGACTAGAGGATCAAATTATATATATTTTGAAATTCCAAAAGATCTTTGTCACTGCAGTATTTCTACTATGTACTTTTTGGACTTGTCCTTAGAAGGATTTTAAATTTCCCAGACATAGTATATACTTTTCAGTGTCTTACAGGTCCCTTCCAGTAATGAGTCTTATAGGTCCTTTCCAGTGATATGTCATTCCTAAAGGATAGTTACACAGTCTAGTAATCCCTTCTTTTGCATGTTTATCTTATAGGAATTGGGCTGGCCCTGGCTGCAGCAGTGAAAGGGTATCGTTGCATCATTGTGATGCCAGAGAAAATGAGTATGGAAAAGGTAGGTTTGCTCAAATCTACTCAAACTGAATACTCAGGCAATAGTGAATAAACCTTTATTAAAGATACATTTCATAATTTTAAGCAGTACTCATTCAAACACTCCCAAAACTTTTTAAAAAATAGAATCTAGGTATATCCTATATTCTTCTCGATCTAGACTACTCTGAATGCCATTGTACTCTTCGATTTAGGTGGATGTCCTGAGAGCACTGGGAGCTGAAATTGTGAGAACTCCAACAAATGCCAGGTTTGATTCCCCTGAATCTCATGTAGGAGTGGCATGGCGACTGAAAAATGAGATTCCCAATTCTCACATTTTGGATCAAGTAAGTTCTAGCTATACACTTGAATTTAAAGAAAGCTGTGCAAGTGGGCCTTTGTTTGTATGTTTGATTTTGAGATCACGTTAATTTTTAGCGTAAGGAAGGTTTTTCCCTGTTGGGTTCTTGATATAAGGCATAAAAGAGAAGCATGAATATTTATTAGTTCCCTTAGGAGTTAGTCTTCTGCATTGGTAAGCACAGTATTAACTCTATAGTAGACTTACAATAAATAATTGATGATTGGTTTCTGTCTGGTTCTCATATTTTTTTCTAGCCCCATTGTACTTAGGGGGATTGGTATAGTGTTTGTGCTCTATTTTCAGTAAGTCAGGTATATGTTAAGCTATCAGCATCTTTATACTTTATTATTTGTTTAGACTGAAATGAATATTGTATAAAGGACATGGGATATTCTTCCTATATAAACTCTTCACATTAAGCCATTCCTTATTTGTTTTTAACTGTCTAAGGAAACAGATTTTTAGGAAGTGCTTGACTTAATTGTAGAGCAGCTATATTATAATAGAAAGATCCAGGTTCTGACACTTATTAACTGTGTGGCTGGGCAAGTCACTTAATTTCTTTAGGCTTCCATCTTCATCTGTGAAATGGGAAAAGTAATATCTTTACTACCTATCCCATAGAGTATACTTTAGAAATATGAACTATTATATCCAAACATAGGGGGAATTTAAGAGGATGAAATTTCTAGAGATATTTATAATCCTAACTATATTTCTAACTTTCTGAGTGACCCCTGGACATAATCATTTCATTTCTCAAGACCTGATTTTCATCATTGTAAGCTGAGAGTATTGGATTAGATGAAGTAAAAAAAAAAAAAATCAACTTTCCCATTCTTCTAGGCAATGAGCATTTTGCCGGAGCACTTTGTAGGGGGAATGTTATTTTCCTTCAACTTATCTTATAAATTTGTTGTTCCCTCACAGTACCGAAATGCCAATAATCCTCTCGCTCACTATGACGGCACAGCAGAGGAGATCTTACAGCAATGTGATGGTATGTACATCAAGTCCTTGTAGTTATCCTTGGTTGTTACTTGTTTGCTACTGATTGCTGGAAACGGGGGGTAATTAACAAATCATTTATTCTTCCCTTATTTTGTAAACCGTAATTAATAATTTTTTCTACTTATCTCATAACATACTAACCATAAGAGGTTAGGCCAATTTCTTTAAATTCATGATGCTTTTTTGGATATTTTTATAGAAGCCAAAGCAAAATATATGATAGTGGGAATATTTTTGTTTGTTTGATTTACTTGATAAAATCTCCCTTAGGGAGAAGGAATATATCCAGTGCTTCTGAGTAGACTCTAGTTGCCAAAAGGGTAATGAGCTCTCCCATCATTCCACATTGGCACTGACATCAAAAAGCAGTTAAAACCTGTTTTCTGCCTCATAGCCAAGCAACATTAATTTAGTTACTTCATTATTGGATGTTCTTGTTTTAATTTGCTTTGGCCCAAAGACCCCGAGTTTTGATCCAGGTACCCACCTACCTTTTCTTACCCCATGCTCAGACCTGTCTACAAGAGTGGGAGTTCTTATAAAGCTAGTGAAGTAAGGAAAAATGAAATCTGGTAGAAAATATCATCCTTTTTTTAATAATTGAAAGAAAATCTTTTTTTTTTTTGGCCATTCATAAGAATTTCCTTTTGCAGGATTCAAAGAACAATCCTTTTTTTCTCAATTTCCTTTTTTTTTTTTTTTAAATATATCTTTTCTTTGGCTATTTGTCTCAATTTGGGTTTGGTAAGCTTTTTGAGTGAGTTATACTGCAACTAAACAAAATTTGAATGGGAATATGGTCTAAAGATGTTGTTATTGTGCCATTTTAACTTTTCCCACAATAGGGAAATTGGATATGTTGGTAGCTTCTGCTGGCACTGGGGGCACAATTACAGGTCTTGCCCGAAAACTGAAGGAGAAATGCCCAGGATGCAAAGTAAGTAATGTGGGAATCCAAATATTTCAATAACTATTCCTGAAGAGCATCCTTAATGTAGACCTTATATAGAAACTCCTTTCTACTACATACTTTTGAATTGTATATGTTAGGTGTTATGAGTCCAATTAATTGTCAGTCTCTTCCCAAGGATTTTAGATTTTATCTGCCAGATTGAAGGGTATATAGAGTTATGTGGCAAAACTTTAAGAGTGAATCAATAGTTTTGTCTCATGACATCCAAATTTAGATTATTATAACTCCTTCAACAGGTTGAAAAAATTAAGTTTAGCACCTTATTAGCAAGAATAGTTAAAATAGTAAGCCACTAGATAATATATCCCTAGCTCATCTCCCCTAGGTCCCAAGTAAGATTCCTTACTCCCATTTACATACACAGCTTGCCTGCCTTCTTATTCAACTGAGTTGAATTTTTTCTTAAGAAGTTCAATGGAGAATGCCTTTCATATTTTTCACTCCAGATTTGTGGTATTTTCCTGGTAATCAGAATTGCTACTTATCCAGCTCTGATGCCTGGAGAGACTTCCTGGAAAATGATAGAATGTGAGAGATAACTGATCCTGAATAATCCCCTAAATATAAAATAATGTCAGTGAGGCTGAAACAAAGCTGAGACTATAGAAAAATACATCCATGTGACTGATAAATTCTAAGTAGATTAAGAAATTAAATTAGCAAAGAAAATAGGATAAGGTAATCATGAAACTCAACAACTTTGAAATATCCATGGAAAAATAGAAATTAATTTTCATTGAGAAATAGCATCATCTTGCTTCAGGATGGAATGGCACATGCAGGGGCAGATATGACAAAATACTTTTCAAAAACTACATAAGTCAACATGAGTAATAAGGATACCTGAAAAATGTAAAGAAACAACATGTGACCATATTTCAGAGTATCATACAAGAAAATTTCCTGGAAATATTTCAGGTTTATAGATTAAATACTAACATAGGTGAATATAAGATTCAACTCAGTGTAATTCATTGTGAAACTCCAGATGTGCTATTTAGATACAGTGCTTTTGGGAGGATTTGTTTTGATTGGAGAATGCTAAAATAGACCCTGGTGGTATGTCTGCACTTAATGTAAATGCTTAGCCTTCCTAAGTACATTTGTGTGAATATTGTAAATGTTAGACCATAAACTACTCCAGGACAAATTTTATATCTGTGTAAGCTAACACCATACTCAAGTAGGCATTTATTAATACTTTTGACTATTTTTATATTTGTATGGATACTTAAAAAGACAAAAATCTTGAAGCTTATTTTGAAAAATCTCTTTAGATCATTGGTGTTGATCCAGAAGGATCTATCCTTGCTGAGCCAGAAGAAATGAATCAGAGCGACAAAACAGCATATGAAGTAGAGGGCATTGGGTATGATTTCATCCCCACAGTACTAGATAGGAAGGTAAGCTGCATTGTAAATTTGGTGAGATTTGAGGACGAGATTCATTTGGTGAAGTTAGGTAGATTCTCAGAAGTCTCGTTAAAATTTTTCAGCAACAACTGTTGTGAAAGAGCAGGAAGTCAAAAATGTATGCAGATGATAAGGAAAGAATAGGTGTATAAAAAGACAGTTATAAGCCACTCATGTACCCTTTTCTGTCACTATATTCTCACTTCCATACTTTGTGTACCTTTTGTGTCCTCTCCTTCAATATTCATAAAGATTATGGAAATGTAATGGAGTCTTAAAGTAGGGAGGTTTGATTTTGGAGGGTAGATGTTAGTGCTTCCCTTCTCCCATCATCTCCTAGAATTAGAAGAGTTTGTCCTCTAGAACCGTTTTCTTGGATACAACTGTAGTGTTTAAACAAAGCCCAGCTCTGGACCTAAAATATAAGTAAGAACTTGAAGCTGATCAGATTGAATTGGGATCCAGGACATCTTCTTTGTAGTCTGGACATTGTTTCCTCATAAAGGACAGTTGTGGTATGATAAGAAGAAAGAAGGAATTGGGTAGTTTTGGAGAATAGAGAATAAGTATTTCACAAATGGCAAGAAACTTTGGCAAGAAATAAGAACAAACTGGTATGGGTAGGTCTAATTATTAGAAAAGGTAGAGGTTTACAGATAACCTTATTCAGGATGTCTCTGGTGAGTGAACCTTTGGAGAAGGTGATAATACAACCTGGTCCAAGCAATACAAATGATGGTTTTGGGGTAGTGTGGAAACATTTTGGACTTAAAGAGCTAGAGTTATACCTGACAATATCCTTGTGATGAAAGGACTAGTAGAATTGTTTTCAAACCTGAAACAGAAAACAGAGGAGGAATTGGCCCAATCAGAGGAAGTTAATGGCTAACTGGCAACTAACAATTCAACAGGAATTCTATCCTTTAAGCCATCTAGCCATATCTTTCTGTGAGAAAAGGTATCTAAGTGAGGCAATGTATATAAAATGTTCTGTGAAACTTTATATGTGACATCACTGTTACTATCTGCAAAACTATAATCTAGAACTTAATTTCTTTTTTACCTGGTTGTAGGTGGTAGATAAGTGGTACAAGAGCAATGATGAGGAATCCTTTGCTTTTGCTCGAATGTTAATTGCTCAAGAAGGATTACTTTGTGGTAAGTGAGTGAATAGATCACTGAGTCCTATTATGAGTGATGTGT
The DNA here is from genome assembly GCA_023553655.1 of Myrmecobius fasciatus. Classification (NCBI taxonomy): domain Eukaryota; kingdom Metazoa; phylum Chordata; class Mammalia; order Dasyuromorphia; family Myrmecobiidae; genus Myrmecobius; species Myrmecobius fasciatus. Next base: position 90,198 of record JAJPUD010001987.1, read on the forward strand.
TTTGCACAGAACAGAAAAGAAATAGGGGAAGGGAAAGGAACTCTGGGGAAGGAATACCACTTTTTTTAAAATAAGGAAACATTTCCAAAATTTGTTATAAAAATTGCTTTGATTCCTGCCTTGTGTTTGAAACATAAGCATTCTTTAATGGAAAAAACTTTTAACTTTGTGTCCTGTAAAATAGGAATATTTTCATCACATTTTACAGAGCAAAGAGTCTGTTTTAATGGAATAATATCCAAGGAGATAATGTCCTTATGGCCCATAAAGATATTGCAACTTAGGTCACATGTAATTTTCTCAACTTGAATCATAAATCTTAATACTACTAGTTGAGTTTGCTTCACAAATTGAGTAAGGTTAAAGGCAATATGGTGTTCTAGAAAGATTATAGAATGAGAAGGCAGATGAACTAGACCAAGTCAAACCTAGGATCATTGGACAAGATTTAACTTTATTTCCTTCAGTGGTAAAATTTGAGGGTTATATTAGATCTCTTAACATTAAGAAGAAAGGTCTCTCCATTTTCACTCTAAAATAGTAGATAGAGAGCTGGACTAAGACTTATGAAGAACTGGCTTTATATCCCACCTCTGACACTTGCTATTTTGCAATGGGCAAGTTACTTAATGCTTTTCACCCTCAGTGTTCCCACATGTATAATGAGAATAATACCCATCCATATACTTGTTTCATGAATTGTGAAGTACTGTTGAGATAATGTAAAGAATTAAAAAAAAAACTCATTCTGGGTCATGTGAGCAACAAGATAGAAGGCTAAATTTTTTTCTAACTCCCATAACTCTCAAATCTCTCTAAAACAGAAATTATGCACCAAAGATAAAACAACTCCAGCTGTCTTTGTGGTCTAGGACAGCCAGAAACCAAAAAGGAGTTTAAAAAACAAAAAAATGATGAACTGACATTCACTGACCCTGAGTTTACTCAGCACTCCTCCCTACTTAATACTTTACCAGTATTGAGGCTATACTAGCAGACACGAGGAGAGGGTCTTCATGGCATTGGAAAGATGGAGGGAGGAATGGGATTGAGTTTTGTTTCAATTGTTAATCACTGTTGGACCCCAGCTCCAGACTGTGTAAGCTTGCTCAGGGACAGATAACAAGTGATGGGCAGCAGCATTTCAGGAGCAAAAGGTGGCTAGGGGCTACAACCTTAGAGTTACCTGGGTGGCAAAGCCCTAGAACAGGGCAAGGCACAATGTTTAAGAGGGTGTGGGGGTGTGACTGTGCAGCACTCCACTAAGCCTGAGGGAAAGAGTACAGATCCAGCTAACACCATTTCTGACCATCCAACAGTCACTTTGGGCAGAGACCGAGACTGATTAACCATGAATTGCCCAGCATAGGAGAAGCCTGAGATACTTTGCAACTATTCCCACTACCACCACCATCAGAGGGGACAAAGTTAGAAAGTAGATAGGGGAAAATCACCTAAATTACTAAAATCTTAGGAAGAAATAAACTCAAAGACCTTAAACTCAAAAACCTTAAATCAACAGGGAAAACATTAACAAAAGAAGAAAATGTGGTCTCCAGAGTTCATGCATCTATGAATAAATATTGCAAAGCAAAGGAAAATGATACACTTGAGTTAGAGGACTCTGTGAAATGTGGGGATAATGTGGAGCCATAACAATATTTCTGAATGGCCCAAAACAAAAATGAAAATGAGAAAAGAATGTATGGACTGCACAGCAAAAATAACTACCAAAATAGAAAAATGGAATATAACATGGCAAGTCTCACCTAAGAAACAAAAGAGGGAATGATAGATTGAAAAATTATCTAGAAAAAAAGAAAAATAATCTAGTAGAAGAAAGTGAAAAAATAACATTTTAAATAATATTTTAAACATATGTTATGTAAACAAAACAAAGTGATCTTGAAGACCGTGTGCCCAGAGATAATCTAAGTATCATAGGTCTCCCTCAAGAACAGAAAAAGATAAAAAATATTAACACACAATGCAGGAAATTAAAGAAGTAAACTTCCCAGAACTTCTGAACATAAAAGTTCTTAACCCTTCCATGTTAATTCGTTAATGCTAATCTCATCACCATGCTGCCAGTGATTTTGATTGACACCACCTCACTTAATCTCCTCCCTCCTCTGACTGGAGAGCTGGAGAGTGGGATACCAAACTCTTCCCAATGCTTTCCTTTATAGAAGACAGACTGGACTTTCAGCCCACTCCATTCTGCATCTGATGCTTTGTTTGGTTTCAACCCTATACAACAAGACGCTCTCCTACTAGATACACCTTGGTCTCCCCCCCCTCCCCATTTTTGCTTTCTTGACTCCCCTCATAATTGTAAATGTGAACTATAATAGTGATATTTAATTACTTGGTTCTTTGTGGCAGGTGGTAGCTCTGGCAGCTCGATGTCCATTGCAGTAAAGGCTGCCAAGGATCTGAAGGAGGGTCAGCGTTGTGTGGTCATTTTGCCTGATTCTGTGAGGAATTACATGTAAGAAGTTTTCCCTTAGGCAACTTTTTTGGTTTTCCTTTCTTCAATGCCTCTTCTCTCTGTCTGTCTGTCTGTCTCTCTCTCTTCCTCCCTCCCTCTCTTCCTCCTTCCCTCTTTCCCTCTTTCTCTCCTTCCTTCTTTCCCTCTCCCTCTCTATCTCTCTTCCTTTCTCTCTCTCTCTCTCTCTCTGCCTCTATCTCTGTCTCTGTCCCTCTTTCTCTCTCTTTTAGTCTCTGTCTCTTTCTCTCTTTCTGTCTCTCTCTCTCCCCCTGAGTCTCTCTGTCTCTATGTTTCTGTCTTTCTCTCTGTCTGTCTCTCTTGACTCTGCATTGTGACTAGTTATATATGTTAGTCTATGAGTGGTCTGCCCTTTCCATGATCATCTGATCTCTGGGATCTGTGTCCTTAGACAGAAATATCATAGAGAAAGTGAATACCACATTAGTGATTATGGATTTTTTTGCATGCTGATGGCATCAGTATTTTTTTCCCTTCTGCATCTCAGGAAAACTCCAGGTATGAGTTGTATGTATTCTGACTGGTAGCTGCTTCTGCCAGTATCAAAGCATAGTGGGAAATAATACAAATGGTGGGCACCAAGACCCTGAATCACAGAGAGCTTGAGATACAAATCCAGACTCAAAATCTTACCTAGAACTAAGAGAGTGCTTGAATTGGTGTATCTAGAACCATTGTCATCAGTACCATCAGTACCATCTTCTTTGAGAAATCTTCAGGAGGACCAACAGCATCTGCTGGGATCCACAAATCCCAGTTACTTTGTTGACAGTTTTTAAGGCTAGTTTATGATCAGCAGATATCCATCTTGAAATTCCCTGATTTTATCAAGTTGTACTGGATGAATCCCAGAGCAGGAGGAGAGAGAGACAGGAAGAGGGGAAAGAGGACAATTTTCTCTGAACATCTTGGTAATAGACTTGCTTTTCACAACCTCATTCTATTAATTCTGGACTCTCTAAGAGAGTGTATTTCAGAACATTTCAAACCTCATCAAGGCACTTTCTCTTGAAACTATAATTTCAGATTTTCAAACTTTGAATCAGTTCCAAGTATTCCAGTAGGCACAGCACATAGGAAACAGTTATTGTAGAGGTCTTTAAGCCCTCCAGAAATTGATAACTTTGGTTCTCTGATGATTTATAGGTCCAAATTTCTGAGTGACAAGTGGATGCTTCAGAAGGGATTTATGAAGGAAGAAGATATCATGATTACTAAACCATGGTAAGAAAACCTTTTCCAGATTTCTGAATACCAGTATTTTGGCACCTCAAGACAGTTGATATTCCACCTAGTCTGACTAGCATGGTAAAAGAACAAAGAGCCATCTGAGGAGAGAATTCCTCTCTAGAAACTAAAAATGTTTAAAAAATAATAAAATAAAATACCTTGATGAGATAATATAATAAGCAGCCAAATAATCAATGCATATTTTCTCATTTACATAATTCTTTTAATGAAAATGTTTCTGCATCTTGGCTATAATTTTCCGTTTCTCTTCAGTCCTCAGATGTAGATACTTCTTTTCCATTTTTTCCCCAGGTGGTGGCACCTCAAGATTCAAGAATTAAGCCTCTCTGCACCTTTGACAGTCTTACCAACTGTCACCTGTGAACGAACTATCGAAATCCTCCGAGAGAAGGGTTTTGACCAGGTACCAGTTGTTGATGAATCTGGGTAAGTATAGACCTTTCTTTCTCTCTCCAAAAATAAATTTCATATGATTTTTTATTATTTATAATCCTTCAACGTATAAACTGCTCAGCATTTCATTTTTACTTCTAAAGATTTCATTGAACTGAGATAGTATTGGTGACGAGAAGAAACAGGTCTTTCCTTATCATCCAGCTTTTTAATATTCCAGTAGATTTGTGATTTTATTTTGAAGTTATTGCTTCCAGAAATGCAGATACCAGTGTATTCTGTCCAGCTTTAGTTTGTTTGCTCATAAATTCATCACAGAGAATCCATTCAGTGTACTAGAGACTTCCTTCAGTTCATTCAATATTGTGGCAAAACTGAGGAACATGTAGGTAGTTCATTCACTTATTTAGCAGCTGCCTATTCAGGATTGTTGTAGGCAAACCACTGAATTATGTGCTAGGAAAGATATAAGAATAATAAGCAAATTATCCTTATCTACTTGGGACTTAAGTCAACATAGGAGTGTAGTCTGCTAAGTACCAAAGTAAACAAGACTGTCCTAGGGAGCCAATTTAAAGAGGAAAATCCGGATTCAAATTGTACCAATTGTATGTAAGTAGTATATAAAATTGATGAGGATGAAATAAAAAGAGTTCCTGGATTACTTAGCTGAATTCCTTATTCACTGAGTGCTTATTGATTGGCAAAATTATTGTTAACTAATTGATTGAAGCTTAAAGTCCATTTGTACTGATGCTTGTTAGCCTGTCAGTTTGCTTTGTGACCTGGAATGAATTTGTATTGCTAAGGTGGCACATTGGAACCTTGGTTTTTGTTTACTATTGGCTGGAATTTAATACAAATAGATTTGTCGATACCATAGACTCCTATGTATTTTGCAAAGTATCCACCAACTTTTCATTCTGCATAAAATCATTGGAAAATTCTAATCACTTAGTGAGTGATGACACTGATTTAGATCTTTTCTATTATTTGTCAAATGAAGTTTTGAGATCAAAACTTATCAACAAAGAAATGAGATGTCCTTGTTGCTTTTTTCTTCTCTATTCTTTTTTTTTTTAATAAAGCAAGAAACATAAAGACCTCAAATAAAATCTATTTCTGACTTTTATGGTAGCCCCTTGAGCAATCTGTTGATGTTGTCTGACTTGAGAAAGATTCAACGTGCCTCAATTTTAGACATATATCTCTCTGTTCTCTATATCCCTACAGTTTGATATTGGGAATGGTCACCCTTGGTAATATGCTTTCATCCTTGCTTGCTGGGAAGGTTCAACCTTCAGATCAAGTCAGCAAAGTCATCTATAAGCAATTTCGTCAGGTAAAAATATGATTTACTCACCTAGCACATGCATTCAAATACACAATCCTGTACTTGAAGTTATATTCCCCCCCACCACTTTTTTTTTTTAATCAAAGTGTACTCTGAAAGACTTGGAACACCTTCTAGAGAGAAAACTGCTCATTCACTAGTGACTCTTCATAGTGAGAGGTATATATCATCTATATTTTAACCCTGGTAATTCAACTTAAACAAAACATTTATAAGGAGCCTACAATGAGCACTGTGCTCTGCACAGAGAACAATATAAAGATTAAATAAGTCATAGTGTCTATCTTCATGGATTCTTAGTCTATAAGAGAATGAGGGGTGAAGATATGCTCACATTATTCTAAAATAATAATATATGGGGAAAGGAAAGGAACAAGAATTTGTTGAGCACTTTTTTTCCAGCCACTGTTCTAGAGTAATTACTTAAGATGGAAGCATTTTAAGTTTTGTTCAAAACCTACATAAAAAATAGTCATTCTTGACAGGAGAGAGAAATAAATGCTGCCCTAACAAGGCACTTGAGCTCAACCTTTAAAGACTAGTGATTTCAATATTGAAACAGGGCAGTAATGGGGACATTTAAGAATTCAATTCGCCCTTTCTTCAGAATAAAATAGATTCAATTAAACTAAATTACAGTGCATTCTTTGTGTAAAATACTGTAGTAGGATGTGGAAGATAGTGAGATAAATAAAACAGTCCCTGCTCTCATGGCAGGAGAGATAAAACAGATGGGAAAAACTCTAAGTTGTGAAGTTTGAGCTACTTTTTAAAATTCTTCAGTGAAGGCTCGTTGATATTATTTATGGAATCATTATGAAGCCACGAAGCATTTTCTTAGCCAGGTTGGATCTATTCATGCCTAATATCCTGCCAAGAAAAAGAATTGTTATTGTACTTCCTTACTTGTTCAACCTTCTTTAGTTTTTAATTGTGAAGTAGTGGGAGGTTTGAAGAGAAAATTCTATATAGCCTTGAATGTGTTGGAGCAAAAGTACTTTCCAATGCAGCAATGTTGGTTTTTTTTTTTTGTTTTTTTTTAACTTGGCTATAATTTGATGAACAAAGAAGGTAACACTTTCCCACCAGCACCTCACATCTTGAATCAACCATATTCACCCATCTCATGACTAACACAGTCATTCTAAGTCCTTACAGTCATACAGCTAGAGGGAAGAATTTGTGCTTACCTAGAACATTTCAAAATAAAAGTATAAATACTTTATATTTGTATGTATAGCATTTTACAGTTTATATGGTATTTCTTAAAATGTATTTACTAATTCTGTCTTTTGGGATTTATTTTATGCTTTATTGTATGTTTTTAATGCTCTCTACTATATGGTTAGTTTTTATGTAGGTATTTAGCATCTAAATGTGCTAAAAAATAGAAGCATTCCTGAAGATTATTCTTTAGTAATAACCATAGGTCTTTCAAACATAAATTTTCTAACATTCTATTAAGATCCTTAACTTCTTTGTTGTTAAATTTATACAAGTCTCAGGGAGGCACATTAAAGCCACCCAAATTTTTATTTTACTATTTAGTCTTTATAGTTAGTTTTTCCTTTAAGTATTTAGATGTTATTCTTCATTCAGTGTATATGTGTGTGTGTAAAAATTCTAATATTGTTTTGTTACTTACAGCATCTTTTAACTTACTTAGTATCCCTCTCTATGTCAGTCTTCTTTTACTTTTGTTTTGTCTGAGTATAACATGATAGCTCCAGCCTTTTAAATTTGACTAAGACATAGTAAATTCTACCATCACCGCTCATTTCCCCTCAGCAAGCACCACCGTTTTAAATGCATTTCCTATAAATAATAAATTATTGGATTTTATTTTGTAATCTATTCTGCTACCCTTCTTAATTTTTCTACCCTTCTGCATTTTCTGAATTCATTCTATTCATATTCATAACTATGAAGTGTTTGTTTTTTCCTCCATCACATCCTGTTATAATAGTTTTTTTCTTCTCCCTCACCTACTACCTTTATAAAGAAAAAAAAAAAGAATGAAATCAGCACCTAAATATTTGTGGTTAATATTGCTGATATTTACATAACACTTTCACATAACATTTCCTTTCTTGGTCCTATGAAAACTAGTGTTATACACAGCTAGATAGTATCAGAGCCAGGAATAGGAATCCAATTCGTTTATTGTTCTTTTCTCCATACCAACTTGCCTAGGATATATGAATATAATTTCTCTTTTATACTCTTTCTTCACTACAAATTAACAACACTTTTTCTGACTCAAAGGGGACCTATTGATGACAACATAGATTCTTTGTCCTTTGCTGAATGAAAAGTTGAAATTATTTAGTTTCTAATGAGGCAAAATCATATTTTGTTTTCATTCAATATTTCTTCATTGTTCTGTTTTTAAAAAATTCAATGATGTTTTAAATTTGAAAAAAAAACAGGAGGTAAAGGAAGAAGTCATTATTTAAAATTTTTAAAATATTTTTAATTACAAATTCTCTTCTTTCCCCTCCCCATTGAGAAGGAAAGAAAAATAAAACTCATTACAAATGTGTTTATATAAATACATATATATATATATGTATGTGCGTATATATATGTATGTATACATATATATATATATATATATAAAACCCCTTAAGTTTATGAATTAGCCATTTTCCAAAAAAGTAATGTTAAAAAGTCTTTCAAAGTTGATTATCTTGACAACATTTTGTTACTCTTCATTTGTTCTGGTTTTGTTCAGTTTCACTCTATTAGTTCATACTTTCTTCCTTCCTTCCTCTCTCCCTCCCTCCCTCCCTTCCTTCCTTCCTCTCTCCCTCCCTTCCTTCCTTCCTCCTTTCCTCCCTCCCTCCCTCACTCCTTTCCTTCCTTTCTCCCTTCCTTCCTTCCTTCCTTCCTTCTTCCAGAGATTTTATTGATATAAATCAGACTATTCATGGCAATGGTAGAACTGAACCTTTAGGACAAGGGGGAAGGAGGTTGTTTTATTTCCAGAGCACACATGCTTTCTCCATAACAACATATGCACACACACGCATGCACTTACACACATATGCACACACTCATGCACATATTCGTGATTAATTTTTTCTATAACCATAGCATATTTAAAATGTCAGGTTTACCCTCTTGCTACTTTAGCTATTGATTCAGTTTTCAGTTCTATTTTCTGTGAGAAACTAAAAGACTTTAAAGGAAATAAGAATCTCGTAGCTTTTTCCTCTTCTCTTTGTCCCACAATTCTTCAAAAGGATATGAGTGAGGTAGGATTCTCAGGGAGCTAAGAGGCTGCATAAACATAGATAATTTTTATTTTACAGATTCACCTGACAGACACCTTGGGGATGCTCTCCCACATCCTGGAGATGGACCATTTTGCCCTAGTGGTTCATGAACAGATTCAGTGTAAGTTTACTTTGTTATTCCCTCTGTGGAGATCCTCAGAGCCTGAGATAAGATTTAAGGCCCAAATCCAAGGATTTTGGAGGTTCTTTATTTTTTGTTTGTTTGTTTTCTTTATAAGTATTGTTTTATTGCATTGTTCTAACTTGAAATTCTTCAACAACAAGTAATTTAAAGCCAGACCTTCTTATACTTAATTTAAAACCAGGTTTAATCCTCTTGCCTTCATTCTTTAGCATTAGAAATAGGGGAACAGATTTTAGGCACATGTATGTACAAGAATGAACTCCCCTCCCAAGGCTGCCATTTCCCTTTTCTGGAAGGAATATCACAAACTACACATCCCTTTTTCAAATGGCATAGCCATGGGACCCACCAATCCTTTCACTTGCATATCTCAAGCTTGCAGACTTTGATGTACCATAACTCAGAACTGGTTTCAAGCAAAATTGTGAACTAGTGTATGACTTTCTCCCATGTTCTCTATCTCATTTCTTCAAGCCAGATTCTCAGTACTTTCCAAATCTATAATCAATTTACATGCAAAAAAACTCCCAGCCTTATGGGGAGAAGACTAGAGAAGACATCTTCCCCTTTTCCAGCTCTTTTCTCTTTTTTCTCCTTTTGTTCCCCACACTAAATGGGGCACATTAACACTAACCTTTTAAGATAGTGCCCTCACCATTTAAAGGGTCTTCGAGTTCCTTTCCAACTCAGAAAAAGAAGGAAAATTCTTGGGGTGATTTTTGGGGGAGGAGCTGTCAAAGGTGGAGGCTGTGAGAGTGTGTGTGAGTGGGAATTTTGATTCAAGTAGCAAGGATTGTCTTGTCTAGAGCTGTAGAAGACTATTTTCAGATTCTTGAGATCTTGTGGCATCTTCCAAACTATATCGTCCACCACTATAAGGCTGACTTTTCCAAGACTCTAGTCCTGTGCTATTGGAACCAAGTATATTAAAGGGGTTATATATTTAGATCTTTTGACCTTGTTTATAAAAGTTACTTAAATAGACTAAGGGCAATCTTACATTTAAAGGCAAAACCCAGAAATGTAGTTGAGTCAATTTGTTACTGAAACTTTAGCTACTGTTTTAGTTACCTTGCAAATGTCAAATTTATTTTATGAATTGTTCTCTTCATAGAGGTATAATATACTATAAAAACACTGAAAAACTCAAAAGACCTGGATTTGAATTCTGAGTCCATCATCTTTTACTTGTTTTATAAGTGGAGTGAGATTTTACTTTCCCATGTCTAAAATGTGGATAACAATACTTGTGCTACCTACCTTACACTAAATAGCTAAATGGATAGTGGATAGAATGTTTGGCATGGAATCCAAAGACCATAGCTCAAATCCAGACTCAGACACTTGTTAGCTCCCTGAGAAGGAAATGGCAAACCTTTCCAGTATCTTTGCCAAGAACACCCCCGGACTGAATAACTGAACAATAACAAACCTGCTTTTTTAATTTTTAAAAAATTCTGTATACATATAAGACTGTCCAAAGCAATCCCAATAGACTTTAGACAGAAAATGCCATCTGCATCCAAAAAAAGAATTATGGAAATTGAATGTAAATTAACACATACTATGTTCATTTCTTTTTTTTTGTTTTTTTTTTCTCTCCCATGTTTTTTTTTCTTTTGTTCTGATTTTTTTTCTCCCACCATGATTCATAAAACAATGTGTATTAAAAATAAATAACTTTTTTTAAAAAAGATGTAAGGATACATGGGGTAATAGAAAGAGGACCAGCCTTTGAATCAGGAAGACCTGCATTCAAGCCCTACTATGTATATATGCCAACTATATGACTTTGAGCATCTCATTTAATCTCTTAGTGTTTCTAGTCAACTCTCTAAAACTGTTACATATTATTTATTGATCTGCTATTGGAAAGAGGAATAGTTTCTTCACTGGAATTCCTCACAGTGATGAAATCACAAGTTTAGGCTGTCACCCTAATCTACCCAAAGTCTGCATGTGTGAATGTATAAAAATTATAAACTATTATTATTGAAGTATTTTGCAAGGCTTATTATATGATTTATTACTAAAGAAAAATGAGTCCCAAGTTGTTGTTCATGTCATAAGAACTGGATATATTAAAGTGATATCATTTCTGTTTTACCAAGTTACCATGCCATAAGGGCTGGATGTATCAGAGATATACTTATCTGTATCATTAAAAAAAGATTTAATATGGGGGCACATAGGTGGTGCAGTGGGTAGAGCACCAGCCCTGAAGTCTAGAGGACCTCAGTTCAAATGTGGTTTCAGACACTTAACACTTCAGTTCAAATGTGGTTTCAGACACTTAACACTTCCTAGCTGTGTGACCCTGGGCAAGTCACTTAACCCCAATTACCTCAGCAAAAAAAAAAAGTTTAATATTCCCATATAGGAAATTATCAGTAATTAATTATTAAAATAGTGATTTTTCAGAATTTTTTTTGTAGTTTCTTACCTACTGTTACCTTCAATAGTAGGGTGAATGTTTTCAGTTGTTTTTCCAATAGATAGTGAAGATTGACAGTGAGGTTTCTTTGACATGGTCATTTTTCTAACATTTCAACTTTAATACACTTGGCTCCTACAGCACAGGACCAGTCCTTTTCAGAAATAGTAGGAGGGATTTCAGGTATGTACACTTAACCTCCCTTAGCCTCAGTTTCCTCATCTGTAAAATAAGGATAATAGTATTAGTAGCACCTGTTTCACAAGGTAATGGTGAGGCTGAAATGACATCATGTTTATAAAGGGATTTGCAAACTTTAAAGTTCTATATAAATGTTTGAAGGTAATAGTGATGATGGTGGTAGTAGTAGTAGTAGCAGTAATTGCATTTATATTTATATTTATTTATATCTATGTGTTTGTAACCACACAACACTCAAAACCCCAAGAAAGCAGCAATAAGACCAAGCCAGGCCTTCCCTCCAGAAGTATTATAGAGCTCCCCCAAAGTCCAAAGTAAGGAAGCAGGCTGGAAGAATAACCATATGAAAAAAGAATCCTTTCATAAGGAGCTATTATGGTCACAGGGATGCTCAAAATCTAAACATTGAACGAGAAAAATAATTTCAAAACATCTACAAGGAAAGCTTCAGAAAATAATACAGCTTGGGCACAAACTCAACCAGAATTCCTAAAAGGGAGGAAGTAAGAAATGTTTTAAAAATCTTCTAAAATGTTTTTTTTTTATGATTGGAAAAAATGGAAAAGGAATGACAACTATGGAAGGAAGAATTGGAAAACTAAGCGTACTTTGTTCAAGCAATAAACTCCCTGAAAATTAGAATAGACAAAACAGCAACCATGAAATATTGAAGCAAAGTCAAAAGACTAAAAAATAAAGAAGAAAGTGTAAGTAAAATGTCTCATATAAAAACAACTGACCAAGAGGAAAAAAAGTCATCAAGAATCATTAGATTATCTGAACACCAAAAAGAACCAAGACATTCTATTTCAAAAATTCTTAAAATAAAACTGCTCATATCTCTTAGAACCAGAGGGCAAAGTGGTATGAAACTAATGGTCATTTCCTGAAAGAAACCTAAAAATGAAAACTCCCAGGAACATAATGGTCAAAATCTAAAGGTTCCAGGTGAAAGAAAAAAATACTACAAGTAATAAGAAAGAAAGCATTCAAATACTGAGAAGCCAGTCAGGATCACATATGATTTAGCAGCCACCACTGTAAAGGAGAAGAGAACTGGAATACAGAATTCCAAAACACAAAGGATATGGCACTTATATCCAATGAATAACATATCTAGTAGAATTGAGCATAATGCTACAAAGGGAAAAATTGATTTTTAATAAAAATAGAGGACTTTAAGCAATTCTGTTGAAAAGATGAGCACTATGGAGAGATTTTGAAGTTCAAATAGGAACAAAGAGAAACATGAAAAAGTAAAAATGAATGAACAATAATGAAGGACTAAATAAGGATTCATAGCTTATACTGAAATGTGGGAAAGATGATATATATCTCTCCCTTCTGAACCGTGTCATTGGCAAGGTTCATAAATGCAATCTAATTAAACAAGGATATGGAGTGGTTCTGTTACCAAGAAAAGAATGGAAAAAGAGAAAAAGATAAACACAGTGGTGGGGGGGTTAGGAGCAAGGAAGGAAAAAAAGGTTAGTGAAAATTATCTCATGTAATAAGGATGCACAAGTAAACATCTATATAATCAAGAAGAAGGGAGAGTAGAGTGGCTGACACTTGAATTGTACCCTCATATGAATTGTATGGATGTGGTATATACTATGCTGATCTCTTATGTGTATAATAACTTACCAATAGTCCAGAGTTCTAATAATGAAGCATGTAAACACAGATTTTTTAAGAATCTTTACAGTTGGTGGATATATTTTTATAGTAACGCTTATTCAGAGATATGGTTCATATTTAAAGATTAATATAATTTATTGAATTTCTTTATGTATTCCTATCTTATACATAAGACTACATTGTTCTAGAAATAATATCCTATTTGATGTTTAGTTTAAAACTAAACAATGGATTGTCTCTCACTATCCCTGAACATACTGAGGCAAAGCCATCTGAAGTACAATTGTTTACAATCCCAGCTATTCCCTGATTTAGACAGAATTGCTTGGTACATTTGAATGTCTGGGGAAAGAGTTGCCTGAGAACTTAACAAGGAACTGATGTTCAGTTCCTTGTTAAGTGTTCCAGGAAACTAATAATTGCTTTTTCTTTTATTCTTTTCTTTAAATTCCTAGATCACAACAATGGCAACTCCAATCAAAGACAGATGGTGTTTGGTGTTGTCACAGCTATTGATTTGCTGAATTTTGTGGCTGCCCGAGAAAGAGAACAGAAGACAAGTTAATCTCAAGTATTCTTCATAAAGATACCACTAAAGGAAAACTGCAAAGTCATCTTATTTCTCCTCTTTTTGTATTAGTTTAAAATGTTCTTATCATTTGATTTTTCTAGAATGAATTTTTTAACATCAAGGGATAAACTCACTATGTAACACAATAAGCATTGCTTTAATATTTTGTCAATAAATAGCATGTAGGGTGGCATCTGACCTAGTAAAGAAACATTAACCTTATTACCATAAATGTTATCAATTTTTCTTTTTAAGTACTTCCAGAGATACATCTCTTTATGTTACAATTAATTTGATGGCTTAAAAATATTTAATTTTCCTTAAGTCTAAATTTGCTAAATATAAAAAAAAAATGATTTACTTGTTTAAAACAAGATTTGGGGTGGTTGAAAATGTCAAGGTCGTATAGAGGAGCAAGCAGCATCATCCTTGATTTACCAATTATATTACCAGAGAAAAAGTCTATGAGCCACAGAGTTCACTGTTAGTCACAGTGCCACCCGTGGTTCTGTGCCAAAGAAGAAAAGGGTTCTGCCATCAGAGCATACAGTTTGGGATTCAGCACTTGCTTTTTATGCATTCCCTAAGTAAAAAAAATAAGGATATGGATTCAGATGCTGAATTGTCAGTTACAAATATCCCTCATAGGCTTATACTTCTAAGGAGAGAAGGGACACAGCTGGGAGGTGAACATGCCCAGATTAAATTCAATACAAGGTCAGAGCAGAGAGTGAAGCAAAAGAAGTGAGATACACACAGGAAGTGGAGAGGATGGAAGGACACAAGGCAATTTGATGGGGTCCCAGAATAGAGATGGGCACTTAACCATAATTGAAACAAGTGTGGGTTTTTCTTAGATTCTTATCTGTTTCTAACCAGACCAAGTATGGAAAGCCAGAAGCTTAGACCAGAGGACAAAGAATCCAGGTTCAGAACTGGTGTTAATTCGTGCTTAGGGGAAAGCGGAGAGAAATTATCAACTAGTTGATATTCAAATGGGCTTCACATTTTACTGCAGATCTTACCAGATGGATGATTTGGGTTTTTTGAGCTTCCCCCGGCTTCTTTCTTTAGCAGATCAGGGAGGCTACTATTTATCTTCAATAACTATGAGTAATATTTTTTAAAGATTGAGAACAAAACAGCCATTGTTCTGGAGCAATGTGAAAAGTCCTGGAGAAGAACATTCTGAAAAGCTTAGGTTATGTTTTTATGAAAGTACAATAGTCACTTAGAGCCAGAAAAAGTCCCAAAGCTAATGACAAGTTTCTGTAGCCTAAATGTAGCATAATAACTTGTTGGCACTAGGTCTTGAGAACAGTGTCCACTAAACCCTTTCATCCCTACTGATAAATTTTTGAGCACTCCCCCCCCATATAGGTATATTTTACTTATGTATATGTCATATTAATCATGTACATATAAAACAAAAAGAGAAATTGAAGGTTTGGATAAAATAACACTTAATCTAGAACCACTGTAGTTTGGGCAGGAGAGTGACATGATCAGACCTGCACTTCAGGATATGTGCAAAAGGGGTTGAAATAGAAAGTGATTTAAGACAGGAAGACTAATTAGAAGTCTATTGCAAATAGTAAAAAATGGCATGGGCCTGAATTAGGGTGCTGACTTTGTGAGGAGAAAGCAGAGATTGTTGCAAGAAATGTGAAGGCAACAGAATTTACAAACAATTGAATATATGAGGCAAGGAAAGTTGTTGATGACACTAAGGTTGTGAACCTGGCTGACTAGAGAAATAGTCATGTCCTTTACAGAAATGCAAAATTTTGGAAGAGGGATTTGTGTAAGAGGAAAGATAATATAAGATCTGCCATATTATAGATCAGAATCCATGCATACTTGCTCATTCTGTACCCCTAAAAATGAAAGGGACAGTAGTGTACTGTTCTTACTGTCTCCCACAAGCTTTGACAGATGTCCAGCAGACTCTTTATCACTACCTATCTCCTTTCTACTTATATATTAACCTATTTTTGAATAATTTGTTTTTGGTATGCCCTTATTTATATCATGGAAATATTTCAGGAAACACAAAAAGACTTCCACATGTATAGAAAGGAGATAAAAGGTAGAATTTCAGAACTAGAAGGAATTTTAGAGTTATCTTGATGGGTTATTCCCAAAGCTCTGGGGGACTGGGAAGATGGTGGTAACCTCAGGAGTAATAAAAGAGATGGGAAGAGTTTTTTTTGGGGGGGACAATGAGTTCATTTTTGGATATGTTGAGTTTAAGATGTCTGTAGAATATCCAGTTTGAGATATTTAAAAAACAGTAGAAGTAAGATTGAAGGTCATCAGGGTGATTATTAATAGAGCTTATGAAATTGAGTGAAATAGAGAGAGAAAAGAAGTGAGCTCAGTTCAGAGATCTAGGGGATATAGTTAATAGGTAAGAGATTCATGAAGAGAGTGATCAACAGCATTAGAGAGTTGCTAAGAGGTAACAGATGAGGATTGAGAAAGAGACATTAGATTTGGCAACTCAGAGATGGTTAAAAACTTTAGATAGATAGTATGAAAAAGTCAGAAGGCAGACTGTGGAGACTTGAGAATGACAGGAAAGAAAGTGGAATCACCTTACATGAATTCCCTTCTCAAAGAGTTTAGTAGGAAAGATTTGAAATGCTGATGGAGGTGGTTGGATCAAGGGAGGGCTTTTTGAGGATGAGGGAGACACTGGCATGTTTGTAGAAAGTAGGGAGAGATCGAAGATAAGGAAAGAATTGGGATGATAGGGGACCCAATCTGTTGGAAAAGATCAAAGAGCATGGAATTACTTATGCATGTAAGGGATTGGCCTTGGCAGGAAGAAGGGCTATCTCTTCTTGTTATATAGGGATAAAAGAGGAGTTAGTGGCAGAGGGTATCTGGTTGGTGTGGGATAAGGAGGGGAAAAAAGGGAACTCTTGATAAATATTCTTAATATTTTTCAATAAGATATGAGGTAAGGGTCTCAGCTGAGAGGAGGAGGGGAGGGGAGCCATTAAAGTTGAGTCACTGGGCAAATGGGAAGGTCAGTAAATTCAGGAAGTTTAAAGGATTGCCTTTTAGCAGTAGTCTCGAGGACCCTTTAGAGGTTATGTGACAAATTTGTAGTGGAGCCAGTCAGCAAGGCTACAGGATTTTTACAAGCTTTGTTCAGAAATTCACACATAGGAACAAAAGCAGAAAGTCATGGAAGTGACTCAAGACTGAAGCTTGGTAGGGCAAGATCACCAATATAATAAGGGAGCAATGAACTTGAGAAAAGAGTGTAGGGTTGAATTGTTCAGCAAGAGGTAAAGAGAACAAGAGTGTTTCTAGTGTAGGGGAGAGAACTAAGGAGTTGAATGATTGAAGATGACATTGAGGATAAAGAAGAGAGTTTGAAGCTAAAATGGAAAGACAGGTGTGAACAGAGAAAAAAATCAGAGTTTATGAACAAGGAAGTGGTGAGTTTGTGTGTGATGGCAGATCCAAGATTTAAACATTTTTGTATATGGCTGATTTGGGATGGAAAAGTAATTTAGGAGAAATAAATTGAGGAATTGAGAGATTAGGATTTTTGAGGTAGCATCAATATGTATGTTAAAGTCCCCTAGTATGAACTAAGGAATTGGTGAGGGGAGAAAGATAGTGAGCTAGGCATTGAGACTCATTGAGGAAGGAAGAGGAAAATCCTAGAGATCTGTAGATGATAGTTAGTAGGATTTTGATTGGGTGGTAGATGTGGATTGTGTGAACCTCAAAGGAGGAAAGTGTCTTATTTAAGGTTACACAGACAGTGACTAAACCTACAAAACATGACTTCCAAACTGACACTTCACATTGCACCACAAACTTCCAGAACTACAAAGTAATATTTTTTCTTCCAGTGAATCATATAAGGGAATTTCAGGATTTACAACATGGAAGTGTGTAATAGCATGTTCAAAGAAATGAGCATCTTTGTGTGTGACGAGGTATGGTGGGGGAAGAGGTCAGTGAATGAGTTGAGGAACAGGTTTTAGGGAATTTAAAAGGTTGCCATTATTTAGTTTGAAGTATTCTAAGGGCTGGAATTGGGGGAGATAGTAAGTGAGACACTAAACTCTGTAGAAAGAAGGGGAGTGTCCTGGAGGTCAGAAGACAACAGCTACCACAATTTTGATTGGGGTGGCAGGTATGGATTGAGTCTCAAAGGATGAGAGGTTACTGAATGATAGTTGAGGAAGATCCTGGTTGTGGCAGTGAGAAGCAAATTATTCCAACTCCACCATCTCAACTAGTAAGTTGAAGAAAATGAGTGAAAATACAGCCAGTTCTGGAAGGGACAGCCAGAGAAACTGTCATCAGGAGTGAACCATTGAGAACCAGAAGATGGAAGGAATGAGAAAGGAAGATTTAGGATGAAAGCAAGTTTGTTACCCATGCAGCAGGCATTCCAGAGAGCACAGTGAAAGGGATGGGTAGTTTTGGAGTGGGTCATTGGGAGGATTGTAGGAAATGGGAATAAAAGATTCATCAGTAGGGAATGGAGAATAAAGTTTGAATAGAAATAGAAATAAAAACTTGATAGTGATTCAGGATGACTGGATGGGAAGGGTATAACCAAGAAGTTTATTAATCATCAAGGGAAGATTTTAGATAGATTTTCAATGTTCATAGTATTTTGCTTTCTGTGTGGAATACTTTTAGAGTCTTAAGCATTTCCAGACAGGGAGAAGAAGAAATGATATAACCTGGCTTCCCCTAAAGCAGGAGACCAGGTTTGAGACTTGATATCAAACCTTCTCTCCTTATCACAGCAGTAGGAGATCAATGATATGAAATGGCTTTTCCTCCCAAGGGGAATTGCTTGTAAGAATCTGAATGTCTAGAGGATAGCAAACCTTTCCAGGAAGTGTCTAGAATACAAGTTTTTAACTTTTTTGTGTCATGCAACTCTTTGGAGATCTGGTAAAGTCTATGAACCTCTTCTTAGAATAATGTTTTTAAATACATAAAATACTTAAATGTAATTGCTTACATTGAAATCCAGAGTATGTGGGTACCCTATACAGTTCTCAAAATAGTTTTTCAAAATATCAAGTTTAGAGATCTCAAGTAAAAAATCTCTTGCCATCTATAAAAGATCTCTTCCATTTAGAACTCTGCATGAGATGTCCTCCTCAATATTGGCAAATATCTTTGGTAAACATCTTTCTTTTTTATAACCACTTGGCATTTACAATCAGAGAGTTATTAAATAAAGTTTGTTGTTGAATCTTTTAGTGAATTTTGTATAATTTGAACCTTCATGGAAACAACTTGGAAGACAACAAGGTGACATTTTGCTTTACCTGAGCAAATACTTTTCAATAGTTAATAAACAATAAATAAATAGATCCCCTGTATTTTTCAATCAATTGTGTGATCACATGACTTTTTTTTCTAAACTTGATACCCTCCCTTTTTTCAAATAATCTGAGAATTATCTTTAATTCCCTCAATTATCTCCAGTACAAACCACTGTGCTGTATATTTGATCTTAACTAGCTTTCCCTGTCATGTTTTCTTTTTAATTGCCATTTCTGTTTTCTCATAGTAGATAATGTTTCAAACAGTTATGAAAATTCTGTCCCCATCAAGTCACTTAGATTCTTAGTATCAATTTTTTCTTCTGTAAATTGAGGATTATAATGGTATCTACTTCACAAAGTTATCCTGGGCCTCAAGTAAGATACACTTATTAAAGAAATTTACAAAATATAAGATGCTATATGAATGTTAGTTTTTATTGTTCTTATTGTGATGAATCAACATCCAAATGTAATGATTTCACTGATATTGATGAGAATAATTCATTTCAGAAATCTTAATGGATATTTCCATTTTTCTTATATTTGTTGTCCTCCCAACTTCATTTTAAACATTGAGTGATCTGCTTTAATTAAGTCTCCTAATAAACTTTTTTTGTAATTTTCTCTTCTACTTTTCACTTTTTTATGAGTTGATAATCTTATACTATTCTCTTCTATAAGATTTATAAATGAGTTTCTCTTTTAAATTACTGTTGTCCTTGGTTGCCATATCTCTCCCTATAACCTCCCAAAAATGTTTGCTGGCTGAGGCATTTTTTAGGGTCTTTGGATTCTTTGTAATGGCAAGTGATTTATATCAGTTAAATATTCTTAAGAAATAGTGATAAGTCTGTCTGCATGGCAACTAATTTTGCTCATTAAAACTGGGAAGGAAAAAAGGAAGGAAAAAGCATTTATTAAACATCAGTTATGTATTGGGCACTGTCTGACACACTTTGCAAACATTTCATTTTACACATTTTACAAACCAAGACAGGAACTTACATAAAAACATTTACATGAAAAAAGGAAAAGAAATATACTTGATTCTTTACTGATGACTAAGTGAGGCCAAGGTAATAAAGACAACTGTACTAATAAGATTAACATGTTTAGAGCTACAACAAAATTGACTTGGTCAAGAATCTCAAGGCAAATATACATGAATGGGTATGTGTGTTCATACATGTATATATATATATTCACATCTATATAATACATATATTTATATATTTACTTGTATATTCCTTCATACAAAGGTTGCTAAGGTAAGAGAATGATGATGCCTTGTGAAGTGCATGTAAGGATATTATAGAATTGATTCTCTATTGTTAATTGGAAAGAAATTTTTTCCATTATTTGTACATCCAGAATTGTTGACATCTTCAAAAGGGCCTGAGTCAGCTACAGCTGATAGTAGTACCCTTGATAATAAAGGGAAAGTTTGGAAGAAAAGAGGGATTGGGGTGAAAGATAACAAATTCAGTTTTGGCCAAGTTGAGTCCCAGACATTTATGGAAGCTCCATTTCCAACAGCAGCTCTATTTTATTTCTATTGAACATCATACCTCCCCCAGGATGGGGGAGGATCATCTGAAATCTCATTACTATGCTGATTGACTCAGATTTGACACTCAATGACTTCTCTGCTTCCTCAGTTGCCTCTTTTATCTTATTAGAGGGCTGAAAGGTGGACCAATAAACATTTCTTTTTTTCCTCATCACCATGACAATTATTTTTTTAATTAATTAAAGCTTTTTATTTACAGAATATATGAGTGATTTTTCTACATTGACTACATTTGCAAAAAACTTTTTTTTTCCAAGCTTTTCCCCTCCTTCCCCCCACCTCCTACCCCTAGATGACAGGTAATCTAATACATGCTAAATATGTTAAATTATATGACAAATCCAATATATGTATACATATCTATACAGTTATCTTACTGCACAAGAAACATCAGATCTAGAAAGAGAAGAAAAAAAAAAAACAACCTAAGAAGGAAAACAAAATGCATGGAAATATTCACAGAAAACGTTAAAATGCTGTGTTGTGTTTCACACTCAGTTCCCTCAGGCCTCTCTCTGGGTGTATATGACTATGTTCATCACTGAACAATAGGAACTGGTTTGAATCACATCATTGTTGAAGAGAACCATGTCCATCAGAATTGATCATCGTATAGTCTTGTTGCTGTGTATAATGTTCTCCTGGTTCTGCTGATTTCACTCAGCATCAGTTCATGCAAGTCTCTCCAGGCTTCTCTAAAATCATCCTGCTGGTTGTTTCTTACAGAACAATAATATTCCATGACATTCATATACCATATTTTATTTAGCCACTCTCCAATTGATGGGCATCCCTTCAATTTCCAGTTTCTTGCCACTATAAAAAGGGCTGCCACAAACATTTTTGCACATGTGGGTCCCTTTCCCTCCTTTAAAATCTCTTTGGGATATAAGCCCAGTAGAAACACTTCTGGGTCAAATGGAATGCACAGTTTGATAGCTTTTTGAGCATAGTTCCAAATTGCTCTCCAGAATGGTTGGATTCATTCACAGTTCCACCAACAATGTATCAGTGTCCCAGTTTTCCCACATCCCCTCCAACAGTTATCATTATCATTTCCTGTCATTTTAGCCAATCTGACAGGTGTGTAGTGGTATCTCAGAGTTGTCTTAATTTGCATTTCTCTGATCAATAGTGACTTCGAGCACCTTTTCATGTGACTAGAAATAGTTTCAATTTCTTCATCTGAAAATTGTCTGTTCATATCTTTTGACCATTTATCAGTTGGAGAATGGCTTGAATTCTTATATATTTGAGTCAATTCTCTATATATTTTAGTAATGAGGCCTTTATCAGAACCTTTGAATGTAAAAATATTTTCCCAGTTTACTGCTACCCTTCTAATCTTGTCTGCATTCATTTTGTTTGTACAAAAACTTTTTAACTTGATATAGTCAAACTTATCTATTTTGTGATTAATGATGACCTCTAGTTCTTCTTTGGTCACAAATTCCTTCCCCCTCCACACCTCTGAGAGGTAAACCATCCTACATTGTTCTAATTTGTTTATAATATCATTCTTTATGCGTAGATCATGAATCCATTTTGACCTTATCTTGGTAGATGGTGTTAGGTGTGGGTCAATGCCTAATTTCTTCCATACTAGTTTCCAATTATCCCAGCAGTTTTTGTCAAATAGTGAGTTTTTATCCCCAAAGCTGGGGTCTTTGGGTTTATCAAACACTAGATTACTATTGTCATTGATATTTTGTCCTGTGAACCTAACCTATTCCACTGATCCACTACTCTATTTCTTAGCCAGTACCAAATGGTTTTGGTGACCACTGCTTTATAATATAGTTTTAGATCTGGTACAGCTAGGTCACCCTCATTTGCAATTTTTTCATTAATTCCTTTGAAATTCTTGACCTTTTGTTTTTCCAGATGAATTTTGTTGTTATTTTTTCTAGGTCAGTAAAATAATTTCTTGGGAGTCTGATTGGTATAGCACTAAATAAATAGATTAGTTTAGGTAGTATTACCATGTTTATTATATTCACTCGACCTATCCAAGAACACTTGATGTTTTTCCAATTGTTTAGATCTGACTTTATTTGTGTGGAGAGTGTTTTGTAGTTTTGCTCATATAGATCCTGACTTTCCCTTGGTAGATATATTCCCAAATATTTTATACTATCGATAATTATTTTGAATGGAATTTCTCTTTGTATTTCTTGCTGTTGCATTTTGTTGGTGATGTATAAAAATGCTGATGATTTATGTGGATTTATTCTGTATCCTGCAACTTTGCTAAAGTTGTGGATTAATTCTAATAGTTTTTTAGTTGATTCTCTAGGGTTCTCTAAGTAGACCATCATATTATCTGCAAAGAGTGATAATTTGGTTTCCTCATGACCTACTCTAATTCCTTTAATCTCTTTTTCTTGTCTTATTGCCAAGGTTAGCATTTCTAATACAATATTGAATAGTAATGGTGATAGTGGGCAACCTTGTTTCACCCCTGATCTTATTGGGAATGGTTCCAGTTTATCACCATTACATATGATGCTAGCTGATGGTTTTAAATAGATGCTACTGACTATTTTAAGGAAAAGTCCATTAATTCCTGTACTCTCTAATGTTTTTAATAGGAATGGATGTTGGATTTTATCAAATGCTTTTTCTGCATCTGTTGAGATTATCATATGTTTTTGTTAATTTGGTTATTAATATAGTCAATTATGTTAATAGTTTTCCTAACATTGAACCATCCCTGCATTCCTGGTGTAAATCCTACTTGGTCATGGTGTATTATTCTGGGAATGATTTTCTGTAATCTCTTTGCTAACAGTTTATTTAAGATTTTTGCATCAATATTCATTAGGGGAATCACCTCATTGTTGAAGAGAACCATGTCCATCAGAATTGATCATCATATAGTCTTGTTGCTTTGGATAATGATCTCTTGGTTCTGCTCATTTCACTCAGCATCAGTTCATGCAAGTCTCTCCAGGCCTCTCTGAAATCATCCTGCTGGTCGTTTCTCACAGAACAATAATATTCCATAACATTCATATACCATAATTTATTCAGCCATTCTCCAATTGATGGGCATCCATTCGGTTTCCAGTTTCTAGCCACTAAAAAAAGGGCTGCCACAAACATTTTTGCACATGTGGGTCCCTTTCCCTCCTTTAAAATCTCTTTGGGATATAGGACCAGTAGAAACACTGCTGGGTCAATGCACAGTTTGATAACTCTTTGAGCCTACTTCCAGAATGCTCTCCAGAATACTTGGATCCATTCACAGTTCCACCAACAATGTATCAGTGACTCAGTTTTCCCACATCCCCTCCAACAGTTATCATTATCATTTCCTGTCATCTTAGCCAATCTGACAGGTGTGTAGTGGTATCTCAGAGTTGTCTTAATTTGCATTTCTCTGATCAATAGTGATTTGGAGCACCTTTTCATGTGACTAGAAATAGTTTCAATTTCTTCATCTGAAAATTGTCTGTTCATATCTTTTGACCATTTATTAATTGGAGAAAGCCTTGAATTCTTATATATTTGAGTCAATTCTCTATATATTTTAGAAATGATGCCTTTATCAGAACCTTTGAATGTAAAAATGTTTTCCCAGTTTATTGTTTCCCTTCTAATCTTGTCTGCATTCATTTTGTTTGTACAAAAACTTTTTAACTTGATATAGTCAAAATTATCTATTTTGTGATTAATGATGATCTCTAGTTCTTCTTTGGTCACAAATTCCTTCCCCCTCCACAGGTCTGAGAGGAAAACCATCCTACATTGTTCTCATTTCTTTATATCATTCTTTATGTCTAAATCATGAATCCATTTCGACCTTATCTTGGTATATGGTATTAGATATGGGTCAGTGCCTAGTTTCTTCCATACTAGTTTCCAAGTTTCCCAGCAATTCTTGTCAAATAGTGAGTTTTTATCCCCAAAGCTGGGGTCTTTGGGTTTATCAAATATTGGATTACTATTGTCATTGAGTATTTTGTCCTGTGAACCTAACCTATTCCACTGATCAACTACTCTGTTTCTTAGCCAGTACCAAATGGTTTTGATGACCGCTACTTTATAATATAGTTTTAGATCTGGTACAGCTAGGCCACCCTCATTTGCTTTTTATTTTTCAATAATTCCCTTGAAATTCTTGACCTATTATTTTTCCAGATGAATTTTGTTGCTATTTTTTTAGGTCAGTAAAATAATTTCTTGGGAGTTTGCTTGGTATAGCTCTAAATAAATAGATTAGTTTAGAGAGTATTGTCATCTTTATGATACTCACTTGACCTATCCAAGAGCACTTGATATTTTTCCAATTGTTTAGAACTGCTTTATTTGTGTGGAGAGTGTTTTGTAGTTTTGCTCATATAATTCCTGACTTTCCCTTGGCAGATATATTCTCAAATATTTTATACTATCG
The DNA here is from genome assembly GCA_023553655.1 of Myrmecobius fasciatus. Taxonomy (NCBI): domain Eukaryota; kingdom Metazoa; phylum Chordata; class Mammalia; order Dasyuromorphia; family Myrmecobiidae; genus Myrmecobius; species Myrmecobius fasciatus. The sequence continues at coordinate 115,262 of JAJPUD010001987.1, forward strand.
ACAGTTATTTTAAATGGAATTTCTCTTTGTATCTCTTGTTGTTGGATTTTGTTAGTGATGTATACAAAAGGTTGATGATTTATGTGGCTTTATTCTGTATCCTGCAACTTTCCTAAAGGTGTGAATTGTTTCTAGTAATTTTTTAGTTGAGTCTCCAGGGTTCTCTACGTATACCATCATATCATTTGCAAAGAGTAATAATTTGGTTTCCTCATGACCTATTCTAAATCCTTTAATCTCTTTTTCTTGTCTTATTGCCAAAGCTAGCATTTCTAATACAATATTGAATAGTAATGGTGATAGTGGGCAACCTTGTTTCACCCTTGATCTTATTGGGAATGGTTCCAGTTTATCACTGTTACACATGATGCTAGCTGATGGTTTTGAATAGATGCTACTGACTATTTTAAGGAAAAGTCCATTTATTCCTATATTCTCTAGTGTTTTTAATAGGAATGGATGTTGGATTTTATCAATTCCTTTTTCTGTATCTATTGAGATAATCATATTTTTTTTTAATTTGGTTATTGAGATAGTCAATTATGCTAATAGTTTTCCTAATATTGAACAATCCCTGCATTCCTGGTATAAATTCTACTTGGTCATGGTATATTATTCAGGGGATGAGTTTCTATAATCTGTTTGCTAATATTTTATTTAAAAATTTTGCATCAATATTCATTAGGGAGATTGGTCTATAATTTTCTTTCTCTGTTTTTGTTCTACCTGGTTTAGGTACCAGTACCATGTCTGTGTCATAAAAGGAATTTGGTAGGAGTCCTTGATTCCCTATTTTTTCATAGTTTATATAATCTTGAAGTTAATTGTTCTTTAAATGTTTAGTAGAATTCACATGTAAATCCATCTGGTCCTGGGGATTTTTTCTTAGGGAGTTGATTAATAACTTGATCTATTTCTTTTTCTAAAATGGGACTATTTAAGTAATTTATTTCCTCTTCTGTTAATCTGGGCAATCTATATTTTTGTAGATATTCCTCCATTTCACTTAGGTTATCAAATTTATTGGCATAAAGTTGGGCAAAGTAACTCCTAATTATTGCACTAATTTCCTCTTTATTGGTGGAAAGTTCTCCCTTTTCATTTTTGAGACTAATGATTTGATTTTCCTCTTTCCTTTTTCTAATCAAATTAACTAGAGGTTTATCTATGTTGTTGGTTTTTTCATAAAACCAACTTTTGGTTTTATTTATTAATTCAATAGGTTTTTTTTACTTTCAATTTTATTAATCTCTCCTTTTATTTTTAGGATTTCAAGTTTGATATTTGATTGGGATTTTTTAATTTGTTCTATTTCTAGCTTTTTTAGTTGCAAGCCTAATTCATTGATTTTCTCTTTCTCTATTTTATGCAAATAAGCATCTAGAGATATAAAATTTCCCCTTATTAAGACTTTGGCTGCATCCCACAAATTTTGGTATGTTGTCTCCAATAAACATTTTTTAAAGCCATTCTTTATAGAGAACTCAGAACTTTTCAGATGAACAAATATCCTGAAAGAAAATTGACTAGTTTATGATCTTATTAACTTCAAAACATCAGAAGAGCCATTAGAGGTTCCTTTCAGTAACCAGAACCAGTAAGAAGAAACATCAAAGTCATCGGCAGAGTAGTGAAGAACCAGCCCAACAACCAAGTGATCTGTTTGCCAAAGACCAGCAATAAGTTGACATTACAGAAAAGACATTATATTCTTGAGGGAGAGAACTGAGCTAAGCAAAGGAACATCTTGAAGCAAGGAGGTGGGGAACTGACCTCTTGGTAGAGAAAATCAGAAGCAAAATAAAGGCTATAAGCGACACTCAGCTAAGTTCACAGCTGTTGAATGCCTCATTTGGAAAAGGAGACATGATTTACTCTTACCTTTATTCCAGGCCTTATTGGCTTATAGTTACTTGAGTAAAGTAAAGCTGCATATAGCATGGTAAGAGAGAGAAATCAAATAAGATTGAGTTTAAAAAGATCAAACAAGTATGTAAATGAAGTGACCCAATACACACACAACACACACATACACAACACACACACAACACACACACACACACACACACACTAATATGAACAGCACCACACTACCAAGGATGGCTGAATGTTACTTTCTCAAAAAGAAGAAACTGATTCTATATAACACATTCTATGAAAATAGAGTCTAAAGTGTACCTTGCTCTTAACTTTACTCGGGATAAATATGATCTGAGTGGGAGAAAAAAAAAGGAACAAGAATTCCTTGTGTTTTGTTTTAAACATCTATTATCAGCAGAATGAAATGCATTCTCTATTTAGAGAATTGTATTAGAATTGTAGAAAAAATAGAAAATGAAGGAGACTGACAAATGTTCTATAGAAGTAAATCTGGGGTAGCATAATGTGGCAATTACTTTGATGAAATAGACTATAAACCCTAAGGGAACTGGAACTCAGGAATATTATTAACTAGGAAGTCACTTCCAGTGAATTTCCTTACTTTGCATGAGTTTGGTGTCAATTTTTTCATTCTTTTGATGGATTCCTCATGTCTCATGGAGTCATTAGCATCCCCTAGTCTAATTCTAATTTTTTTTTTTTCCCTCTGAGGCAACTGGGGTTAAGTGACTTGCCCAGGGTCACATAGCTAGGAAGTGTTAAGTGTCTGAGGTCACATTTGAACTCAGGTCCTCCTGACTTCAGGGCTGGTGCTCCATCCATTGTACCACCTAGCTGTCCCCTAATTCTACTTTTTAAGGAGTTCTTTCCTTTAATATATTTTTGTATATATTTTCCCATTTTTTGTGCTTTTCTTATCAAACTTTTTACTCTTTTTCATGATTCTTTTGCAGCATTCTTATTCCTGAGTGTGACAATTGGAGTGAAGATCTCTCAGGACTATAGACTAAATTAGACAAAGCCTGAGGGCCTAAGTTCCAGTTTCCGGGGTGGAGGGGAAAGTAGAAGGTAGTCTGATTTATAAGCTGTCAACATTCCAGTTCCTAAATAAGGAAAGTTAAAGCATATATAACCAATTAGAATGTATGGAAAGGAAAAGAGGGGTGGGTTTGGGACTTTCTTTGTTCTGGATTGTATAAAAGTCACAAGGATGCACTGCTCCCCGGCTCTCCCAACTTTGGACGGCTTGTTTGATCCATTATGGGACCGCCCGGTACTCATGAGTTCCTGAATAAAGCCTTTGTTCTATACCTTGGGATGCCTCTGAAGTATTGATTATTAAGATGAGGGCCTGAATATCCCACACATTCCTTTCCCCAGTTTTTTTTTTCCTATATCTCTGATGTAGAACTCCAGTTCTTTTAGTGCTTAAAACCAAGTCCCATTTTTCTTTGAGGTTTTAAATGTAGGTATTTAAACACTGTTGTCCTCTTCTGAGTTTTGTGTTTCGATCTTCCCTGGTACCATATAACTTTCCATAATCAAGTTTTGTTATGATGTTATAATTGCAAAATAAAAAGATTATAGGAGTAACAATTCAAATATCTTTTTTTTTTTTTGCTCATTTCTCCCCCTCCCCCAGCCTATTTCAATATTTTTAAAGTTAAATTCTGCTTCTGGGGTGGAGAAGGCATTCTTGGGGGTGGGGGACTGCAGGCCCTGACAGCTAGTTTGGTGTTGTGCTGGATCCTCAGGGGGGTCTGGCTATTCATCTGGTGCTTTGATGGGACTGGGTGTATGTGTGTGTGTTGTTATGCTGGTCCTCAGAGATGCAGAGTGGGGACCGGCCTCAGTCTTTCATCTGTGCTGGGTCTCAATACCTCCCACTGCCTTGCGGAGTCAGGATCTGTTGCAGACTTGCTGGAACACTCCTTACCTTGGAATGTACTTCCTTTTATCCAATTGTGACAGACCTTTCTTGCTGACCTTCCCAGTTGTCTTGGGCTGTAGTATTCAATCCCACCCCCACTCCCAATTACCAGTAGTAAAGTTCAATCAGTGAAGGAAAAGGAAACAGGAAAATAAGAGGGAGTCAGGTCTAAATGAGTGTAAGAAGAGGAAGGCAGCAGAAAGGAAAAGATTTAAGAGGTAAGCTAGTTTGTTTCCAATGGCACGGACATTCCAGAGAGCACAGCAGAAGAATTGTGTTTCTTTAAAATGAGGTTGGCGGATTTGGGTTTGGAGCTGGAAAATAAGGGAGTGGTCAGTGCAGGATCGAGAAAAGCATTTGAACAAATACAAAGAAGTGTTCAAAATCCTGGGAGAGGGTGAGTATGAAGTGGAGTAGAAAGATGTGAATCACTGAGGAATAAATTTAATTAGATTATCACAGACTGGTGGGGTAATAAGAAAATAACAACAATAATAATTACTAATAAAATAATAATCAAAATAATAATTATTAATAATTAAAAAGAAAATAATTGGGCAATAAGAAAAATAAGAGCAGAGAAGGCAGGCTGTGATGTATTAGCTGTAGGTAGCCTCAGGTGATCTCTGTCTGAAGCTCAAAGAAGAACATGCTTGCTCAATTTGGAACTATGCTCAAAAAGTTATCAAACTGTGCATACCCTTTGACCCAGCAGTGTTTCTATGGGGCTTATATCCCAAAGAGATCTTAGAGGAGGGAAAGGGTCGCACATATGCAAAAATGTTTGTGGCAGCTCTTTTTGTAGTGGCTAGAAACTGGAAACTGAAGGGATGCCCATCAATTGGAGAGTGGCTGAATAAATTATGGTATATGAATGTTATGGAATATTATTGTTCTGTAAGAAATGGCCAACAGGATGATTTCAGAAAGGCCTGGAGAGAGTTATATGAACTGATGCTGAGTGAAACGAGCAGAACCAGGAGAACATTATACACAGCAACAACAATTATTACATGATGATTAATTCTGATGGACATGGCTCTCTTCAACATGAGATGTTTCAAACCAGCTCCAATTGTTCAGTGAAGAAAGCCATATACACTCAGAGAGAGGGATATGAAATGTGGACCACAACATAACATTTTCATGCTCTCTATTGATGTTTACTTGCATTATGTTTCCCTTCTCAGATTTTTTTTCTTGTAGATCTGACTTTTCTTGCACAGCCAGATAACTATAAAAATATGTATACATATATTTGATTTGTCAAGTATTTTAACATAATTTACATGTAGTAGACTTTCTGCCATCTAGGGGAGGAGTGGGGATTAGGGGGGAAACATTTGTAACAGAAAGCTTTGCAAGGGTCAATGTTGAAAAATTACCCATACATATGTTTTGCAAATAAAAAGCTTTATTTGCTTGCTCAGCATATAATAATAATAATAGAATCCATAGGACCTGATGAGATCACCAAATGAGATAGTGTAAAGGAAGAAGGGAATAGAGAGTCTTGGACAGAACCCGAAGAGCCGCCCATAGTTAGTGGGCCTGACTTGGATGAAAATCCAGCAAAGGACACTGAGAAAGAATTTTCAGACATATAAGAGGAGAACCAGGAAAAAGTATGTAAGACTGGATTTGAACTCAGGTATTCTAGACTCTAGGCCCAGAGCTCTTTCTACTGTATCACTTAGCTGCCTGTAAAAAATGATGGGACAATTTCAGAGAAATCTGGAAAGATGTTTATGAAGTGATGCTGAGTGAAATGAGTAAAACTAGGGAAAGAACTTATGCAACAAAATCATTGTGAAACAACTTTGCAAGACTTAAGAATAATGATTAATGTAATGGCCAAGCACCATTTCAAAGGATCGTTGATGAAGCATGCTCTCCACTTAGTGACAGAAGGGATCAACTCAAGTTGAAGCATGAGATATTAGACTACTGGATACAATATTTGTTTTGCTTTCCCTTAAAGACAGAGAGACAGAGACAGAGACAGAGAGAAAAGAAAAAAAAAAGAAAAGGGTCATTGAAACATTTTTTAAAATGCACAACCCTCCTCCCCCAAAACCCAAAACCTTAAGGAACACCAGAAGGAATTGCAAACAAGATTTCTTTTTTAAAGTTATGTCTTTATTATACTCTGAATAAGAAAGCTATATATAGTAATTACGGTTCCATGAACCCTCTTATATGTTCTACTATATATGTATGTGGAAGTGTTCATCTTTTTTAGTTTGTTAAATTTAGAATTTTCTAAAATTAAAAAATTAAAAATTAAAAGTACTATGCCAAAGGTTTTGTTTTAAATAAAAGGTATTTTCTTCTTTGTTCTTCTAATTTATTTAATATGATCTTTCATACCCAATTTATATATTCATTTGGAACTTCTTGTGGGATATGTTAAAAATCTTGGTCTAAACAAAATTTCTGCTAGATTCCTTTTGAATTTTCTCAGCAGTTTTTATAGGTCCAATAGTTGGGACCTAGGATATTTGAAAATTGTCATTATGTTCTTACAGATATTGTTAAGTACTTAACCTCTTCCACTGCTCAGCTTTTATTTTTAATCAGCACCAAATAATTTTGATGATTACAATTTTTTGGTTTGAGATATCTTTAGACTAGGCCCCTTCCTTACGATTTTAAAAATATATATATCTTCCTTAAGATTCTTAATCTTTTCATCTTCCAGATATATTTATTTTTCATTCTAGATCAATAACATTTTGGTAGTTTGTTTGGTATGAGACTTAATCTTTAAGTTAATTTTGCTAGTAGTGTCATTTTAAAAAATACTGTCATGACCTAGCCAGGAATAAATCATATCTCTTTGATTGTTTAGATATCTTTATTTTTGTATCTTCCTCTATAGAGTATTTTGCAGGAGAGAGGGAGAGAATTTGGATGTTAAAAAATAAATTTAAATTTAAAAAATTGTAGTTGTATTCATATAGTTTCTATATGTAGAAGGACCTTTAGATATTTCATTTATTGTATAGTTATTTTAAATGGATTTTCCTTCAAAAGAAAGATTGATGATTTTTGAGCTTGTTTTATATTCTGCTACTTTGCTGAAATTATTATTTCAATTAGTTTTCACTGAATCTTAAGGGTTTTCTAAGTAGATCAACATATCATCTTACCTTGGCAGTACACTCTCAGGGGTACACACATAGATGATGATGTTAACCCATGCATTGCCAGACACAGCTCAGTATTTGGGAAGCTCCAAAGGAAAGTGTGGGAGATAAAAGGGAGTAGATTTTCTTCCAAACTGAAGGTCTATAAAACTGCTATGCTGACCTCATTATTGCATGCCTGTGAAACCTAGACAGTCTAACCAGCAGTGTGCCAGAAAATTGAACTACTTAAATTTGAATTGTCTTAGGAAAACTGAAGATTATCTGGCAAGGTATTAGACACTGAGGTTCTCTTTCAAGCTAAAATAATCCTCATTCAAACTCTACTGCAGAGAGAGCAACTTCATTAGCCTGCCCATATTTTTTGGATATCAAACACATAATTTGTCTAAAAGACTACTTTATGATCAACTCATGCAAGGCAGGGGTTAGAAGAAGAGATACAAGGACACACTCAAATTCTCTCTGAAGAACTCTGGAACCAACTGAGTGATACAGGAATTATTGACAACTTCCCAGTATGGCATCCCTGCATCAAAGAAGGTGCTGTGTTCTATGAGTGAAGCAGAAGTGCAAGAAGCTCAAAAGACAGGTGAGATGTGCAAATTTAGAGACATCTTCACTCCAAATGTTCATAAGAACTATTTGTGCCAAGCTGAGGCAGAACCTTCCAAGACTGCATTGATCTTACTAGGCACAGATGGATACACTATACCTTGACTTCAACATAGTGAAGTCATTTTGTTCCTCTTTGAGAAGGAAGGACAATCATGTATTGGTAAAAAATAACAATTTTGTTTCCTTTTTGCCTATACTTTTTTTCCTCTTTAACTTTTTGTCTTATTGATTTAGCTATTATTTCTAGAACTATATAAGTAGGGTTATAATAGATATTTTCACTTTATCCTGTTACTGAAAACATCTCTAGCATTTTTCCATAGTGGAGAATACTCACTCTTGGTTTGGGATGGATATGCTTTAATATATTATTTTTTAAGTATATAGATTCATATACTTTAAAATGTGCTTGATATCAGTGGGCATTGTGTTGTCAAAAATTTTTCTGCATCTATTGATATTTGATTTTTTCATGTTATTAACATGTTTATCATCTCCTTAATGTTTTAGATTAGCCTGCATTTAGTGATACAAATCCTAAGTAGTCACAGTGTATAATTGTTTTGTAGGTTACTGTAGGTTTACTAATATTTTATTCAGGATTTTGAGTCAATATTCATTTGGGATGTTGATCTATAATTTTCTAATTTTTATCATCTAGTTTTGATTATAAATATTTGTTTCAGGGAAGGAATTTGCTAGAATTGACTTTTTTTCCTTTACTAAAAATTTGTGTGACAGGGATTGTTCTTTGAATATTTGGTCAAATTAATTTGCAAATCCTGGATTTTTTCTTTGATAGTTTATTTATGGATTATTTGAATGTGTATTATTTAAACTATTTATTGATCTGTTAATCTGAGCATTTAACATTTTCATAAATATTCCCTTTCATTATGACTTTTTTTCATTTTTTTTTTTTGCTTTTTGCTGAAGCAATTAAGGTTAAGTGACTTGCCCAAGGTCACACAGCTAGGGAATGTTAAGTGTCTGAGACCAGATTTGAACTCAGGTCTTCTTGATTTCAGGGCTGGTGCTCTATCCACTGCGCCACCTAGCTGCCCCTTTTTTTCATTTTTTGATACTCACAATTTGCCCCCCCCTTTTTATCAGATTAACAAGCTATTTTATTCAATTAAAAATGGGTACTGTTTTAAATAAAGCTTAATTAAATTTATTGAATTAAATAATTCAATTTTTAATTTTTTGCTTCTATTTTTTTCTTTTGGAGGAGGGAAGAATTTCTGATCTGATGAGATAAATTTCCTCATAAAGAATGTTTTGATTTTATATTGTTGCTTTCTAAAAAATGAAAAATCTATCATTTTTGGCCTGTTGTTTGACTTATTCTTTTGAATTAATCCTTTCCCCAAATTTACCTTATTATGACTTTGCTTTGTAATCCTTAAAGGATATTTATTTCTATTTTTATGAATTTATGATGTTTTTACAGCCTGGTACATTTTTTAAAAGGTGTCATATATACTTGAACATACTGCCCAGTTAATAGTACCAGACATTTATAATTACTTTTTCTAGAAATTTTTCAGGTCCTTAGCTTTATCTTTTTCTTAAATTTGTCCAAGTGTGAAAGGAACATACAGAAGTCCCCAATGAATATAATTTTGTTGTTTATCCTTGTTATAGTATTATGTCATTTAGTGCATATTTATTTAATATTAATATCTATGGTGCCTCTAAATATTACATAGCTTCCTTGCTTGTCTGTCTTAAAAAAACAAAAAACAAAAAAAACTAACCAGCATTTATCTTCTCTCCCTTCCATCCTACATTACTAAAACAAAAATTCAGTCAAGCAAAACAAATTCTCATATTAGCCACATCTCAATTCCTCTCTAGTCAGGAGATGAATTACGCTTATATTTTTAAAACACTTCCATTTTTACTTTTTTTTTTTAAACTTTGAAATAATTATTACCCTGCTTTTAAAAATTTGCCTAAAGCATAACAAATTCTGTTCTAATCTTTGATTTTAACTCTGAATCAATTGTTTCAAGTTTTTAAACTTTTTTCTAACTTCTTTCCAATGAAGATGGTGAAAACAAGGGTATGTAATCAACACTATTTACCTCTAATTGACATGATTGGTTTCCCACTTTAGTATCCCTTCTCTTTACCTCACCTAGGCTCCAATTCTGACACTTTTTCTTTCTTTCCTTTGCAATGGCGGAGAGGGTACTGAGTACTCATTGGGGGTTATTAGGGGTTTGATTTTTGCCTTGTGTGGGTTCTTGCGCCTAAACTGTGAGACAACTGAAATTACCTTATCTCTGGTGTATAATTTCTAGTAGAGGTTTGAAAAGTGCAGAGGATAAAAGAAAATGTTCAGTTTTCCATCTTGGTGGTCACATGACCTAGAATGCCTCCATAAAATTTAAAAAATATTTATATTAGAAATTATTGCTTCTTGCTACTTTTCTTTCTGCTTGACAAGTAATTCAAGCGTTTGCTAAGTCACTTCTTAGGCTCCTTTGGTGTCTTTGTTGTGTCAATTGAGTTATGGCTTTAACTTTTAGTTTAAATCATAGAATTTTAGATTTGAAAGGAACCTTTGTGCTTATCTCATCCAGGGGTCAGCAAACTTGTTATGCAAGGAGCCAGATAGCAAACATTTTAGGTTTTGTAGTCCATGAGGCAAAATATTGTGTAGGTATTTATACACAAAAGAAAACAAATTTCCACATTTTTATTGACCATATTCAAAATATAAAAATAATGGGTACATTTTTGTAATACAGGTCTAATAATGATAAAAATGGAATTGGGGGAGGAGGGCAACATTTCACTTAAGTGGGGTTCAAAGTTAGTGTTCCTGTCACCAAAATCAATTGCAAATGGACACTTGTTAATGCTGCTCTGTAATGATATTTTACATATTTTATCTTTGAAAATGTCTTTTCACACAGAAAAGAACTGCCAAATACTGCTATCAATCCACGATTATATGGGTTTAATACAGCTGAAAGGCTAATGGTTTTAAGTTTATTTTCTGTGGACACATTCAGCAGCCGCAATCAAATGTGATTTAATTAGCTCACTATAAGTAAAATTTTTGCCCAACCAACAAATGAACTGCTCAGAAACTTACTTTGTTTGTAGCAATAATGTGATGAATGTTTAATCTAGTAACATTGATGTATTTTATATCCTCTTAGCATAATTATGTCACTGCTTAATAAACACAATGTTTTGCCATCAATTTGATAACAAAACAATCTACCCTCCAGCGTCCCTTAAAAGCATGGCATTTGAAATCCAATTTTCTGTTTTGACATGAGGGATATGTACTAATAATTATACATGTGCTTGTATGCATACATGTATGCTGATATGTATGTACTAGGAAACATTGTCAAATTATAGCTGTCATTGCAATTCCTAGTCAGACAAGGAGCAGAGCTGAGAACACTACATGCAGTCTTTGTAGCAGCTATGTAACTCTTAACACTGCAGCACAAAAATAGCCATAGGCAATGTGTAAACTAAGGGGCATGGCTATATTCCAATAAAATTTGTTTATGGATAATGAAGTTTGAATTTCATGTAATTTTCATATATCATAAAATATTATTCTTCTTTTGATTTTAAAAAACCATTTAAAAATATAAACACTATCCTTAGAGCCATATAAAAATAGGAAATGGGCCACATTTGACCTACTGGCTGTAATTTGCTGACTGTTGATTTAGTCCAACTCATTCAAGATTGTAACCATGCACTATAATATAATGAGCAACTGGTCATCCAGAAAAGTTTTGCAGGAAGGAGGCTTTGCCAACCACTTTTTAAATGTGAGTGGTTACACTTTTGGATATCTCTAATTCCAGAAAGTTTTCTAGACAATTCTAAATTGATTTATTTTGCTGTTGCTGGTTTTACTCCCACTGTTACACATAACAAATCTAGACCCTCTCTCCCATTGTAGCCCTTCATATATTTTTGAAGATATCCAACATTTTTGTCCCAATCCTTTCAATCAATGTTCATAAATAAAGCAAGATTAAATTTAAGAGATCTTATATTTAGATTAAAAAATCCATATTTACAAAATAAAGAGGCCATGCAAGGAATCAGTTCATCTGAAAGAGTCTGGGAATTTTAGTGAACTCAAATTCACAAGGTGCAAAAGTGTGGCAATAGCAACCAAGGAAGCTAATGCAGTTTTATAGGGTAAGCTGAAAGGTACAGCTTTCAGGAATAAGGAGAGGAAGATCCCATTGAGCTCTGACCTGCTCAGGTCACAGCTGAATTACTGTGTTCTGTTCTGGCTGCCACACATCAGGAGGATGCTGGTGAGATAGGAAGTATTTGGAGAAGGGCAATTCAAATGGTGAAGGGTAAGTTTATGTCACATTAGGATCAGTGTTGAAGGATATGACAATGTTTTTCCAAGAGAAGACAGGACCTAAGGGGGAAAGCTACTGTATTCAGTTCTTTGAAAGACTGCCATGGATAAGATGAGATTGAGGAAAGAACCAGGAGCAATGAGTAAAAATGGCCAAAAGGCAAATTTAGAGATGATTTGAGAAAAATTTCCTAAAAATGAAAATGATCTAAAAGCAGAAATGGCCGCCTTTGTGAGACGTTTTGTTTTCCTCTAGGGCCTTCAAGAAAAAGCAGAATAACCATTTGCTAGCTGTATTGTGGAGGAATTCTTTTTCAGGTGTGGGCTGTCCTGGACGAACCCTAAGGTGCCGATTGAAATTCTTTAATTCTTTAACTCCAATTTCTAATAAAGTAATGAACAAAAAATACTTTGCAAGTAACTAGAATTACAAATATCTAGTTATCATTCTTTGCTACAAATGTCAAATTATTATGTGACCATAGAAATACATACTTCTGGTTATCCCAAGGTATTTCTCTTATTCTATTTTTCTTTTCAATTTTCCTTCTTTTAATCTTAATTAAAAGCTTTGTTTTCCTTCTTGGAACTCCCTTGAAACAAAGAAGGGAAAAAAAGTAGAGGTTTCTTATTTTAATATTTGTATCATTTTCTTCTCATATTGGGATTGTAATTATTTAAAACGCCCAGATGCTGTTCAGAACTGGTTATCATCTCCCTAGACAGACACAGAAAAACCTGGTAACACTTAAAAGAACTGATGCAAAGTGAAGTGAGAACAAGCAGTACACTATACACAGTAACAATTAATGTTGCAATGATAACCAACTGTGAAAGACTTAGATACTCTGCTCAATACAATAATCCACGTTAATTTTAAAGGACTCATGATGAAAAATGTTATCCTCCAGAAAGAGAACTGATGAAATTGTTATTTAATTAGTGTTAAAGTGTAAATTAAAGCATAATTTTTTTCACTTTTTAATTTTTCTTTTTTTTGGCAACATGACTAATATAGAAATGTTTTGCATGATTTCACATGTATAATGAGTCATATTATTTGTTTTCTCAGTGGGTGAGGGGAAAATGGAGGGAAGGAGAGAATTTGGAATTCAAAATACAAAATGTTAAAACATATACAAGAAATATTTTTTAATAAATAAAAACATAATAGAATATACATCATTAAAAAATAAACCTTTCCCTCTAAGCCTGTACTTATATTCAAAAAATCAATTTCACATGTCTTTACATTTATCACTATTACATTTAATCTTATTAGCTTCAACTCAATGTTATAGACTGTTAATATTTTTTTAATTGTTAAATTTGGTACATATTCTTCAAGTGGTTTAACATAGCCCACTATAAATGAAAAATGTGTATTTCTTTCAAATTATAGACTTTTTACATATAGTCCCTGACAAGAAAATGATCATTCACATAATAAATATCTTCTTTAGCTTTATTTCAGGGAGATATTTAAAAAACTGGAAAAAAGGTTGTTTTTTAGTAACCTTAAGGGTCTGGTAAGAATTACAAGGAAGGATACTTAGGATTAAGAAAAACCAACTTCTTTTGTTTAGAGGTCTAGATGTTTTTTCAAGAACTCCCACACAATGAATGATTTTTCATAGATAATTCTTTTGATACTATTTGCTTAATACAAAGTAGGAAGAGCATTATTGTTCAATCAAAAAAAAATCTTTCCAGTATTTTTGCTATTGTTATCTTAAACTTGCCCTTAGCAGCATAGTGAATAGAGAGCTGGCTTTGAAATCAAAAGATCTGTGTTCACCTCCTGCCTCTGACACATATCATTTATGTGAGCTGGGACAAGTCAATTACACTCTCAGTGTTCCAGACAAGTTTCAAAGACCTTAAGAAGCCAACTGGTATGTGTTAGTGGAGGGAGCTTCCTTGCCCCAGAGTTTCCTGTACTATTAAAATTATCAGTCCAGATATAATCTGCTCCCTATCCCCATCTTAAATTTTTTCAAAATTTTTTCAAAACCAGATTTCCCCTTCTCCCTTTGCATAGAGAAAACCCATTGGCCTCTGAAATAGGAGAATTAGAGATAGTATCACTATCATTTTCACTGGTGTTTTCAATTCTAGGCACTATAGTTTGGTAAGGATTTCAATAAGCAGCAGAGTGTCTAAAGAAGGGCAAGTACGTTTTAAGGTGAAAGAGTCTGAAGATTATACCATGTGAGGAGCTGTGGAAGAAGTGGAGATTTTTAACTTGGAGCAGAGAAGACTTAGGGGAGATAAGACAGTCTTCCAATTTGTGAAGGAACATTTTCAAAAGAAGAATGAGAGACCAGACTTGTTCTGCTTGGTCCTAGAGGGCAGAATCAGGAACACTGGGTGAAAATTACAGATAAAAATTATATCTTGATGTAAGGAAAAAGTTCCTAGCAATGAGGATTATTCAAAAGTTACGCTTTCAAGAGGCAGTGAGGAATGTTAAAAACACGTTTGTACATGTACATAAAATACTAGGTGCATAAGGAGACTCCCTTAGTGGGAATCTTGACACAAAAACTGGATGATTACTTGGTATTTAGTAGACAGATTTTTGTTCAAATGCAGTTTAGATTTGATAGATCTGAGCTCCTTTCTAGTTTCAAGATTCTGTAATTATGTAATTTGATCCCAACAATCTTAGTCGTACATTAATTTTTGTTGTGTGCAGGAACTATGCTAAATTCCTAAATGTCAAGAGACTGAGTTATAAAATAATTTGAATGCTTTACTTAAAATAGGAAATGTGTTTCATTTTCATGTAATAATACATCATCCACAGAGCATGTTTCTATTTTTAATTATTTTCTTTGATAAATCAGTTGCTTCACAAAAATCTTTTTTAAAGACAACAATCCAAGAAAAACTTAATGTTACAGTATTCACATTTTAAAGATTGTCAGTTTCATAGACCAAATATATTTAAAACAAAGAAAGATTGCTGGAATATTTTTGTCACTATCTGCCAGACAGTCCTCTATATGGATGAAAGATTGGATGATAGGCCTAAATTTGTGTAAAAAAAAAAAAAAGTGCCCTATTACTTTCTCACACAGATTAGAAACAAAGATTGTTTAACAGATTACAAAGAACTAATTCATAAGAAAGAATGCTGTATGCTTTCACACAACAGGTTACCAACAAAAAATATTTGGTAGTCTGTCTAAACAGCATACTTGTGCTCTTTCCCAGTTTATTTCACATACTGGCTAAAAGGAGAATATATTTCACCACCTGGGGGAAAATCCCCAAAACACTGAAGCAGTTTAGCAAGTCTAGCAGTTAAAGAGTTTTATTTGGGTTTGGCAAAGCCAACCTAACTCATTTGATCTGTGAGGGAACAACAGTAACAACATCAATAACAAAATTCAAGAAGTCAGACTTTAAAACACATTTAGAAGGATCCTCCTAAGGTAAAGATTTCAATTAAGAATAGAGTTTAGGATTCAATTTGTTCATTCGAAAATATATCTCATAGATTCTCTTAGTTCCATGGAATGGATGGAAGGGAGATATTTTTGAGATACTCACTGAACTACTGAAAGAAAAACAAAAACTGCTTATCATATAAAAGTATGGTGAAAGCATATTAGTAGTGATTAAAGGCTTCTTATGGCATGTGCCCCCAAACGAAAATTTATCTTTTGTCTATTCTTCTAAAGTGGTAATTGAGGATTTTGGTTTGTAGGAAAACTATTTCAAACATTTTAAAAAATGCAAGGGAGAAAAAAAATAACATTCACTTACATCTGAATCACTATTCAAATCACTAAAGTTTGTTGAACTCTGATTCCCAATTTGCAAAATGAAAATAACTTTTATATTCTCCAAACTACTCTAGTTTGGCACTCCAATAAAGCACAATAACTCACAATGTAATGAATCTATTAAATTTAACATGATTTCCAAATCTCTGGAATAATTAAAAAAAAACATTCAAAATTGGAATCAAAAAAACTAGTAAAGAATACTAGGATTAACTTTAAATGGAAGAAATAGTTCCTGCAGTTTCTGTTTAAAAAAAATAATAACCTAGGCAAGTTAAGAGTTTAAATCAAGTTAATAAGAGAAATGAGGTTTTAGTCACACATGTTTAATTATCTTAATAAAATGTATAAGAAAATAATTCCTGCTTTTAAAAAAAGTGTATTTTTTCCTTGCTAAATTGAGTAGCTAAGTAATTTTTAAGTTAGTTTTTGAAATAGTCTGTAAAATAAACAATTCTTTTAGAAGGCTAAAAATATATGCAATAATTTAATGAAGATTAATTTATAAATTTAATATTTACTTGGGGGAAATGGTGCCAGAAAACCAAATCTTCATTAAAAAGTACTTCATTATAATCTTAGTTCAATGACCAGTTTGCTCAGTCGCATCTTAAGAACTGATAATATCCAAACCACATAACTATCTCATGTAAACAAATTAAGTTGATTTTGGCTTTTCTTTAAAAATCATTTAAAGAATGTCTTTCTGCACTATGGAATAGGTTGGGTTGTTGGAAGAAAAAAGAATAAGCATATTTTTTTTTTCTTTTCACTAGTTATATGTCAATTCAGAAATCAAAAGCTCTTATATTATTCCAAATCCAGCATTACCATAAGATCAAGAAGGGAAAATGATTTTTAGACTTCAAAATAGTTGACAGTATCTAGAAGTCATGTTTAAAATAAGATATAGTGAAGAGATGTTGATTTTCAGGATCAAACCCAAACAATTCCACATGAACAACCACCAAAAACGAAAGATGACTGGATGAAAAATATGTAATCAAATCATAATTACAATGAAATTAATGTTTATCACTAGTTCACAAATATTTTAAAATCACTTGCAGGAGATTGTTTGCTATCTATCCTAGTGTCCTGAACTATCTGAAGAGAATGTCACATATTTTACATAGCATTGGTGGTGTTTTTTTTAAACGCCAAAGCAACAACATGGTTAATGTGGTAGAAAAGTAATAAAAATATTTAAATGAGAAAAAATATGGACACTGGGTTATTTAAGATCTATTACTGGGTACCATTTTCATTTAACTTACTTAAATATATACTTAGCAAATATCTTCAGATATCTTTAGATCAAGTGTAAAATTAATCTGGCCATAACATATAAACTAGTATTTGAAGATACTAAAAATTTCATTAAATAGTTGCTGTTTTTTGCTTCATTACTAAATGTAAATTATTATTCTGGGATAGATAGATCTGAGATATACTTTGAGAACCATGGAATACTAACTTTTGGCATGTTTGTTAAATTTGGTCAGTTTAGAAACTTTCATTTTGAAATACTAAATAAGTATTTTCTAGAAGTTATGTTCAATATAACCATAATCCCAATTAGTAACCAATTTATAAAAATAGTGTTATCCAATAATTCCAGCAAAGTAAAAATAGGAGGGTTTTTCCTTTTTTTAAAATAACAAAGGAAACAGGATCACTGAATGAAAGAAATTAAGCTTATTTTTAAATGCCATACAAACACAACTTAATCATACTTCTTTTATATTGGTATGTTGCTGTTCACCTCATCCTGGCAGTTTTAAGGTGCAAAAGCTTCTTCTAAATAGTTGGGCCTAATGTAATAATCCAATTTCACTGGCTATAGATTTAAATTAGCCCATTGAGAATCTGCTTTAAAGTAGACAGAAAAATTAAAACAGCATAATTTTTTAGAAAATGGTAGCACTTTCCATTGATATAATAAAGGGACTCAAGGGATGTTTGTCATTCATTATATTAGAGTTAAACCTTTAAAGAAAAATTCAAAACCCCCCAAAACAAACAAAAAAAAAAACCACACACACATTTGAAAGAAGTTGCTGTACCTGCAAAGACTGTTTAAGCTTACTTGAAATACAAAAAGTGCACCCTTCTATATCTACATATAAAACATTAGAAATAAAACTTGTGTAAAATGTTTGCTGTGCAAACTATAAAAAGTCAGTCAAGTCCATTTTTTCCCCCTAACTATGGTCACATTCTCTGGCTTCCTACTGCAGAGAATCACTGTTATCCAATACCAGGCCGCTAATATTTGTTGCTGTGAGTTCTCCTCCGTCATCTTCAGTGCTATCCACAGATTCATCTTCACTCTGTCCTCCCATCATGACTTGCTGCACTGCTAATGTAGCACCATCAGATGACAGAGATTGGAGGCTGTCCACATTCATATTAACTGGTGCAGTAATGGTCACAACAGCTCCTGGGGGATAAATTTATATTCAATATTTATTTTAAGATTAGTATTCTCAGGAAAACAACATACTATGAACTTTTAGTATAAATAAGTGCATAGCACAACAATGTAAAATTTCTCATAAATTATAATAAAATGTTCTATATCAATACATATGTATGTAAACACACATGAAACTACTAAAATAAGGAATAATAATAATATCAAGTTCTATGGTTTATATAATGCTTTACAAATATCTACACATTATATCTATACAACATGGATATAATATCTATATATTATTTGATCTTCACAGCAACCCTGTAAGAAAAGTACTAAAAGCTTTATTTCCATGTCATAAGTGAGGAAGTTGAGGCTGAAAGAGGAGAGTGTGGAAGTTAGCTTGAAACTTAATACCACAAAAAATCAAGACAATGGATCCCATCACTTGTTGTCAAAGAGAAATGGAAGGAATGGAAGCAGTGCCAGATTTTATATTCTTGGCCTCAAAGATCATGGCCATAAAATTAAAAGACTCTTGCTTCTTGGAAGGAAAACTATGGCAAGTCTGGACAACATAGTAAAAAAGCAGAGACAATCACCCTGCTGACAAAGGTCTGTAGAGTCAAAGCTATGTTTCTTCCAGTAACAATGTACAGCTGAGAGAGATGGAGTAAAGGAAAGCTGAGTGCCATAAAATTGACGCTTTTGAATTGTGGTGTGGAGAACACTTTTGAGAGTCCTATGGACAACAACTAGAGAAAATCAGTCAATATTCAGATAAATTAATTCAAACTATTCACTGGAAGGAAAAATACTGAAAGCTTAAAGACCTTGGCAACATAATAAGAAGAAAGGACTCACTGAAAAAGATCCTAATGCTAGGAGATATTGAAGGCAAAAGGAAGAAGGGACAGGAGAGAATGAAGTAGATAGTGCCATGAAAACAATGAGCATGAAGTAGTACAGATTTTGGGAGATAGTGGAAAATAGAAGGGCTTGGCATGTTAAGGTCTACAGAATTATGAGAAGCCATTCATTAATGAACAACTAAACAACAACAAAAGCTGAGGCTCACTCAAATAAAATTATATGTATATGATCAAATAGCTAGCTACATTCAAAATCAGGTCTCTTCTGACTCTGTCCATAACTTTTTTTTTTTTTAAATCACTGCTGTTTCTTCCAAAGAATTACAATTTTGCTGCTGAGAATTTGCCATTCATAAGTACAAACTGTAATCTATTCATGTCCTCCTTACCATAACCCTGTGATTCTTGTACACTTTATTCCATAGATCTTCCATAGAGGAAGTTATTATTAATGACTTGGATAAATGCATAAATGGCATGTTCATTATATCTTAAAGGCCTCTGTCTAAAGTTCTGCACTAATGACATGCAGGATATCTATTTGCTTTTTTTAAAGCAACACATGACCAGCTCTGCCTCCTTTTCTGTTAATATGTTTTGTTGCCAATATTCCTTATTCAATGAAAAGATATATTTAATATCTACTATTGCACTAAACTAGGCATAGGGGATACAAAAGTCCATTCATTATCTAGCAAAAGTATGGCCTCGAGAACATTCAACTAAGGGAAAACATGTAAACAAGAATGCATGTGATAATTTTATAGGGGAGATAATACAAACAACTAGAGTAATCAGGAAAAGTTTCTGTGAGGGACACAAATAATTCTGATGATAAAAAATGAGTTGCCAGAAGAGACTGATCAGATAATTCCTTAGCCAATTTAAAATTTAAAAAAAAAAAAGATATATAAAGAAGATGGACACCAGAAAAGTTAATGCAAGAATAATATTAGGAATTAGAATTTAAACTGAGAAAGAGCTAAATTTGTTGAGGAAACAGGACAGCAAAAAGTAAGAAAAGATAATTCAAGAAGACAGGACTGCTATTCCACGGTAACTGGACCTGAGAGAAGGCTGAGCTGCTCAACCCCTACTTTGCTAATTTTCTCAGCCAAAGAAAAAGATCTGTTGCCTGGAAAGAGTAGAACAAAAATAGTTATGAGGGAAGGACTTAATTTCCAAGATGAAAAAGGGTGATGATAAGTACCTGGCTGCTCTTGATAAATTCAAGTTATCTGGCCCAGGTAAACTGAAATAACTTAAAACGTGACTGAAGCCATTGCCAGTAATATATGAAAAATCCTGGAGAAAAGGACAGATATCACAGGACTGGAGGAGGCAAATATTGTCAGAATAAAAAAATGCTAAGGGCCAGTGAGTTGATATTGCTTTTTGATAGAATTCTAGAATGAATTATTTTTAAAAAGGTGGTTAAGAAGCAAGATTTCAACAAAATAGTATATAATAAAGCATTTCAGAATCTTACCTCCATGTCTCTAGTCACTATTTTCTTCATCTTGTGGAAAAAATGGAAAGATGAAAGCTAGATAATAGCACAGTTTCAAAAGACTTGGATCTAGCTGAATGATTAATAGTTAATTATTAATGGTTTAATGTCAACTTAGAAGGAAGCACTCCAGGGACCTGTACTTGGCCCTGTGCTGGTGAACATTTTAATCAGTGACCTGGATAAATGCATAAATGCCATGCTCATTATACCTTCAGACAGCAAGAAACTGGGAAGGACTGAGAGCTAATAGTGTAATGCTGTAGTCAAAATTAAAGAAAATTTAGGAAGGTCAAAGGGAGGCACGGCTTCCCCAAAATGATCTATTAATTTAAAATTCAATGGTCTTTTGTCAATCTTTTTCCTTGACCTGTCTGTAGCATTTGGCATTATTAACCATACCCACTTCTTAAATACTATTCATTTTAAATTTTCCTCTCATCTGTCCATATTTTCCTTCTCAGTTTCCTTGGCTGGTTCATCATTCTCATTCTATTGACTATAAATGGCATCTTACACTGTTTACTTCTGAGTATTTTTCTCTTCATTTCTAATTATAGCTAGCATTTATTTAGTACTTTAACATTTGCAAAGTGTTTTACATATATGACTCTCATAACAATCCTGTGAAGTAGGGGCTTACAGATGAAGAAACTGAGGCAGAAAGTGACCAGTCCATAGAGTGTCTGAGGAAGGATTCAAACTCATGTCTTCCTAATTCCAAATCCTAGACTTGGTTCACTATGTACCTCCAGCTACCGCATTCCCTGAGTCACTGCTTGAGATAATCTCATTACTTTCCCTTGGTTGAATACTATAAGGATGAATTCTAGATCTAGATATCCAGCTCCAGTTTTTCTGTCGAACTCTATCTTCAAGTGCCTACTGGCCACTTCCAATAGGATGTTAGGTATCTCAATATGTCTAAATCCCTTCATGTCTAAAATCCAACATGTCTAAAAACCCCTTCCCCTCTTCCTTCTCTATGTTAAGGGGACCAATATCCTCTATCATCTGGATTCACAACTCCAGAATTATCACCAATTTTTTCCATTACCTCATGTCCAATCAGTTTCCAAATCTTGTCAGTTCTTGAATGTATTATGAATCCATCTTTTCTCCAACCACACAATCAGATCCTCACCATCTTATTTGGACTACTCTAACAGCCTTAAATGATTTCCTTCCCTCACCTGTGGCCTTTAAGATTTAAATATTTCCCTTAGTTTCTGCTTTTTTCTTATTGTTATTGCTCATTCCATCCATGCCCATTAGATATTTTCCTATAGCTCTCCTCCTTTTTGTGGCTGAACTCCTGGAGAAGGCCATCTATAACCAGTGCTTCTACTTCCTTTCCTCTCTCTCTAAGTGCAGACTGGCTTCCCACTTTACAATGCAACTGAAATTCTTCTCTCCAAAGTTACCAATGATCTCTTATTCAATGTAATAGTCTTTTCTGTCTTCATTTTTTTTTTTTTTTTACTTCGCTGTAGCTTTTGACACTTCTGATCACCCTCTTCTTGATATTCTTCTCTCTAGGTTTTTGTGACAGTCATTACTCCAGTTCTTTTCCTGCCTATCTGATGACTCGTTCTCAGTGTTCTGTGCCCACTAATTGTGGGGGCCCTCAGGCTTCTGTTATAGTCCTATTCTATTTACCCTCTATACCAATTTGTATGATGATCTCATCAGTTCCAGTGGATTTAATGCCCTGTCTATTTAGATGATCTTAGATCTATTTATCCAGCTTTAACCTGTCTCCTAGAACAGCTAGGTGGTACAGTGAATAGAGAGGTAGGCCTAGACTCAGAAAGACCTGAGTTCAAAAATGGCTTTACAACAAGACTATACGATGATCAATTCTGATGGACATGGCTCTCTTCAACAATGATGTGATTCAAACCAGTTCCTATTGTTCAGTGATGAAGATAGTCATATACATCCAGAGAGAGGCCTGAGGGAACTGAGTGTGGACCAGAACACAGCATTTTAACACTTTCTGTGAATATTTCCATGCATTTTGTTTTCCTTCTTAGGTTGGTTTTTTTTCCTTCTCTCTTTCTAGATTTGATGTTTCTTGTGCAGTAAGATAACTGTATAGATATGTATACATATATTGGATTTGTCATATAATTTATCCTATTTAGCATGTATTAGATAACCTGTCATCTAGGGGTGGGGGGTGGGGGGAAGGAGGGGAAAAGCTTGGAACAAAAAAAAGTTTTTGCAAAGGTCAATGTAGGAAAATCACTCATGTTTTGTAAATAAAAAGCTTTTAATAATAAAAATTAAAAAAAAAAAAAAAGGCTTTAGTCACTGACCTGTGGCCTGGGACACAACACTTAATCCTGTTTGTCTCAGTTCCTCATCTATAAAATGAACTGCCAAAGAAAATAGCAAACCACTCCTTTTCTTTGCCAAGAAAATCCCAAATGGATATAAGAACACCCCAAAATATGGAGCAGAACATTTTCCAGCCGAAGGCAACTTAGAAACCCAGGAGAAAAGGCCTATGACACCGGGTGAGAGTCCAGTGTGTAGTCCTGGTGCAGGCCATACAAGCACAGCCCCAGACCCAGTGTCAGCAAAGAAGGACCTCTGAATCAGTGGCAGTCTTGGTGGCTTCCAGACCTCTCAGTCCAGAGACACCAAGGAGGACCTGGAAGGTTAGCAGAAAAGGTCTGTGGGAACCAAGTGGAGCCCAGTGCATAATCCTAGAGCCATCTGAATCTGCAGGCAGTGCAGACGGCTTCTGGACCTCTTGACCTGGGGACACCAGGAAGGCTTGGCAGGTCAACAGAGAAAGTCTGGATCAATCTATTGTGCAGTCCCTGTGCAGACCATTTCAGCACCCACTCACCCCATTCCCCACCCCCACCCCACCCCCGACAGGTCAGCAAAGCAGGACTTTACTGTTTAGCACACTAGATCTTAAAACTACAGTAGAAGCAGGGACAGGTCCAGGGCAGAAAAGAGGGCTTGTGGCCAGGTCCCTAGAAGGAGCTCTGAAAACAAAACCCTTGAAGCTTGGGACAATGCACCCTCCACCCTGGAAACAGAGTCCCACTTTAACAAAGAGTTAAAAGCTGAGTGAAAAAAGCAAACAATAAAAAAAGGTTCTGACCACAGAAAGCTATTATGGTGACAAGGAAGATCAAAACATACACCCAGAGGATGATAACAAAATCAAAGCTCCTATATTCAAAGTCTCCAAGAAAAATAAAAATTGGTCTCTGGCCAGGAAAGAGCTCAAAAAGGATTTTAAAAATCAAGTAAGATAGAGGAAAAATTAGGAAAAGAATTAAGAGTAGTGCAAAAAAAAAAAAAATCCAAAAAGCTAATGAGGAAAAGAATGACTTAAAAAGCAAAATTAGCCAATTGGAAAAGGAGGTACAAAAGCTCACTGAGGAAAATAATTCCTTAAAAATTAGAACTGAGGAAATGGAAGCTAATAACTTTATGAAAAATCAAAATACAATAAAGTAAAATAAAAAAATGAAAAATAGAAAGAAAACCTCAAATGGGATCATAAAAACTCAAACATGACTGAAATGACTGAATAGCAGCACATCTTTCTCCTAACTTTCATAGTCACATTTCCAACTACCTGTTGGATACCTTGAACTGGATATCCTTTAGATCTTCTAAATACAACATTTCCAAACTTAACTCTGTCTTCTTCCTATTCTATTACTTTTAAGAACATTATAATCCTCTTAGACATCCAGGCTCACAACTGTGAGGATATCCTTGACTTCTCAATTCTCTTCTTCATCCTCCTCTTCCATCCAAGCTATAGCCAGCATTTATAACATGTCTTGTATGTGTTTCTTTCTCTCCTTTGATACTGCTACCACCCTGATACAAGATCTCATCATATCATGACTAATGGTAGTCTTCCTGTCTCAAATCTCTCCCTATTCCAGTCCGTACTTCATTCAGATGTCAAAATGATCTTTTTAAAGTACAGATCTGACCACATCACCTACCTATTCAATAAATTCCACTGGTCACACACCAATAAGATTGGCTAATATGAAAGAAAAGAAAAATTATAAATATTGGAAGGGATGTGGGGGAAATGAGACACTAATGCATTGTTGATAAACTGATTCAACCATTCTGGATAACTACACCAAAGGACTATTTTGGGTCAGCAATACCACTAGTAGATTTGTATCACAAAGATATAAAAAGCAAAAAGACATATTTACAAAAATATTTATAACAGGTCTTTTTGTGGTGGCAAAGAATTAGAAAATGAGGTGATGCCCATCAACTGGGCACTGGCTGAACAAGTTGTGGCATATGATTGTGATGGAATACTATTGTGCTATAAAAAATTATGAGCAGGATGCTTTCAGAAAAAAATGAATAGATTTGCATGAACTGATAGCAAGTGAAATTACCAGAACCAGAGCACTGTACATAATAACAGCAATATTTTACAATGATCAACTGTGAATGACTTAATTATTCTCAGAAATATGATCTAAGACATTTCCAAAGGACTTATGATAAAAATGCTATCCACCTCCAGAGAAAGAATTGATGAAGTCTGAATGCAGATTAAAACATACTTTTTTTTTTTTTTAAGGAATATAACTTTTATTTTTGAATTGAAATAGAGTCAGCATTGGGGACAGATGCCTATAAAGTATTATTAAAATGTACTTTTTAAAACTTTACTTTTCCTATATTATAAATCAGCGGTCATCAAAACCATTTGGTACTGGCTAAGAAATAGAGTAGTTGATCAGTGGCATAGGATAGGATTCACAGGACAAACGAGGCAATAACTATAGCAATTTAGTGTTTGATAAACCCAAAGACCCCAGCTTCTGGGATAAGTACTCACTATTCGACAAAAACTGCTGGGAAAATTGGAAACTAGTGTGGAAGAAATTAGGGCTTGACCCATACCTAACACCACATACCAAGATAAGATCTAAGTGGGTTCATGATTTAGATATAAAGAGTGATATTATAAGCAAATTAGAGGAACATCAGATAGTTTACCTCTCAGACCTGTGGAGAAGGAAGGAATCTGTGTCCAAAGAAGAACTGGAACTCTTAATTGAACACCAGATAGATAATTTTGGCTATATTAAGTTAAAAAGTTTTTGAACAACCAAAACTAATGCAGACAAAGATTAGGAGGGAAGCAATAAATTGGGAAATCATCTTTACATTTAAGGGTTCTGATAAAGGCCTCATTTCTAAAATATATAGAGAATTGTCTCATATTTATAAGAATTCAAACCATTCTCCAATTGATAAATGGTCAAAGGATATGAATAGACAATTTTCAGAGAATGAAATTAAAACCATTTCTAGTCATATGAAAAGATGCTCCAAATCACTACTGATCAGAGAAATGCAAATTAAGACAACCCTGAGGTACCACTACACACCTGTCAGATTGGCTAAGATGACAGGAAATGATAATGACGAATGTTGGAGGGGATGTGGGAAGGCTGCGACACTGATGCATTGTTGGTGGAACTGTGAACGGATCCAACCATTCTGGAGAGCAATCTGGAACTATGCTCAAAAAGTTATCAAACTGTGCATACCCTTTGACCCAACAGTGTTTCTATTGGGCCTATATCCCAAAGAAATCTTAAAGAAAGGAAAGGGCCCTACATTTGCAAGAATGTTTGTGGCAGCTCTTTTTGTGGTGGCTAGAAACTGGAAACTGAATGGATGCCCATCAATTGGAGAGTGGCTGAATAAATTATGGTACATGAATGTTATGGAATATTATTGTTCTATAAGAAACGACAAGCAGGACGATTTCAGAGAGGCCTGGAGAGACTTGTATGAATTGATGCTGAGTGAAATGAGCAGAACCAGGAGATCATTATACACGGCAACAACAAGACTATATGATGATCAATTCTGATGGACGTGGCTCTCTTCAACAATGAAATTTTTCAACCCAGTTCCAGTTGTTCAGTGATGAAGAAAGCCATATACACCCAGAGAGAGAGGGATGTGAAATGTGGACCACAACATAACATTTTCATGCTCTCTATTGATGTTTGCTTGCATTATGTTTCCCTTCTCAGATTTTTTTTTCTTGTAGATCTGACTTTTCTTGCACAGCAAGATAGCTGTAAAAATATGTATATACATATTCGATTTTTCAAGTATTTTAACATAATTAACATGTAGTAGACTTTCTGCCATCTAGGGGAGGGGTGGGGACTAGGGGGGGAAAATTTGTTACAGAAAGCTTTGCAAGGGTCAATGTTGAAAAATTATCCATACATATGTTTTGCAAATAAAAAGCTTTAATAAAAAAATAAAACTTTACTTTTCTCATTTGTTTTTTTCTTTCAAAATAAGACTAAAATGGAAATGTTTTACATGACAGCATATGTGTAGCATGTTCAAATTCTTTGCCTTTTCAATGAGGGGTAACCAGGGAGTATGAGAGAGATTCACTGGCTTCCTGTCACCTCTAAGATCAAATATAAAATCCTCTGTTTGTTATTCAAAATCCTTTATAACCTGATTCCCTATTATCTTTCCATTCTTTTTACACCTTGTTCCCTGGGAATATAATTTTTGCTATTCTTTGAATAATATACTCTATCTCCTGATACCAGTCATTTTTACTGTCAGCCTTGTGTGCATGGGATGCCCTCCCTGTTCAATGCTACTTTCTGGTCACTCTGGCTTCTTTCAAGACTCATTCAAAATACTATGTTTTACAGGAAACCTTTTATAATCCATCTTCATGCTAGTGCCCTCCCTCTATTGATTATCCCAATTTATCCTGTATACAGAGGAGACTAAAGATAATCAATAGAGATAATAAAAAAGACATAACTGAAAAAAAGTATAACATTCAAATATGGAAGTTAAGCACAAAAAGAAAACATGATTGAAAAACCATAAGAAACTAAACAAAGCTAAATTGCTTACATTCTTACATAGAGAATAATCTCTCAGAATTTTATCATTACCAGAGGAAGTTTAATTACACAGATGACCTTGGTGTGTTTCTATTATATATGGATGATTTCAACATAAGAAAGGAAAAGTGGGTAAAAAGTAATCATTGGGAAAGGGAAAAAGAGAAAATAAGAAGGGGAAAGATTGGCTTACATTCTTGGGGTATGCAAAGAAGAGGGTATACAATGGAGATGACAGTATGTGTGGAGAATAGGCAACACTTGAACCTTATTCTCATCATTTGACCAGATGGGTTCAGAAATTCATCTTAATTTACAGGGAAGAAGGAAGGAAAGAAATTGGGGAATAAGAGACAGGGCAAATTCAGACAGGAAATGCTCCGAAGTAAAATAGACTCTTAAAGAGGAGTCAAGATAAAAATGAGAAGAAAAAGTATTAAGAATAAAATGGAAAGAAATACATAGTTAGCAATCAGAACTGTGAAATGTGAATGGGATAAACTTGCCAACAAAGTGGAAAAAGATACCAAAATGGATTAAAAACCAGAACCCAACAATATGTTGTTTACAAGATATATACTTGAAACAGAAAGACAGATATAGATTTAAAATAAGGGTCTGGAGCAGAATGCTTCAACTGACATAAAAAGGGCAGGGGTGGCAGTATTAGACAACGCAAAAGCAAAAATGCACTTAATTAAAAGAAATAAACTGGGAAAATACAATTTTCTAAAAGATACCATAGATGATGAATTAAAATAAATTCTGAAATGTATTTACTAAATGACATAACACCTAAATTCTTAAATCAGAAGTTAAAGGAGTTGTAGGAAGAAATAAGTAGTAAAACTATAACAGCAGGGAACCTCAGTTGATCCTTTTTTTTTTTTTTTTGCTGAGGCAATTGAGGTTAAGTGATGGGCTGGTACTCTATCCATTCCTCCACCTACCTGCCCCTAATAGATTCTTCTTAAACCTAGATAACTCTAACAACAAAATAAACTAGAAAGAAGTTAAGGATCTGAGTGGAATTTTTGAAAAGCTAGATACAGACCACTGGAGAATAGTGAATGGGAATATAAAGGAGTATACCTACTTCTCTTTTGTGCATGTGAGGTTTTATGCTACAGTATATGGTCAATTTTTGTGGTACCTTCACAAAAATTGATCATATACTGTAGCATAAAACCTCACAAACAAATATAGAAAAATAGAACTATTAAATACATCCTTTTCTGACATAATATAATAAAAGGTTTATTCAATAAAGGACCTAAATTTACAATACTGATAAAAATTTAATTTGAAATTAAATAATTTAATGTTAATTATATAAACATGTAATAAGGAAATAAAACTATCATTTTTACAGATGATATGATGATATCTTTAGAATATCTTAGCCAATTAAAAAATTAAATGAAACAATCAAACAATTTCAGCAAAATTATAGGAAACAAAACAAACCCATACCACTTTTTCGTATTTCTGTATGTTATCATAAAAACAAAGCAGGAAGAGAAATTCCATTAAACATGACTATAGATAGTAGGAAATATTTTAGAATCAACCTATGAAGACTCTCATATATAGAAACTATTTGAACCCAATTACAAAACATTCTTTCAAAGGCAGATCTAAATAAATGGAGAAAAATTAACTGATGATGGATAGGCCAAGCCAATATAAACAAAAATGACAATATTACTTAATTTAGTGGACTCATTTAAATTAGGTAACAGTAATGCCCAGTACATAGTACTATAGCAATCTAATTATCCCCTCAAAATAAAATTTATTGAGCTAGAAAAAAGAATAATAAAATTCATCTGGAGGAACAAAAGATTGAGAATATCAAGGGAACCAATGAGAAAAATGAAAAGGAAGGGGGTATAGCAGAACCAGATCCCAAACTATAGTATAAAACTATAATTATCAAAACAATTTGGTACTGGGTAAGAAAAAGAAAAGTTGATAAATGAAACAGATTAAATACATAAAATGTAGAAATAAATGAGCATAATAACTGTTTGATAAACTCAAAAGATCTTAGTTATTAGAATAAGAATTCACTGTCTAAAACATCTAGAAAAACTAGAAAATAGTCCTGAAGAAACTAGGCATAGAAAAACATCTCAAACTAGTTACCAAGATAAACTCCAAATGGTATAAGTTCTAAACATAAAAGACACTAACTTCCACAAACAAATTAGTAGAGTATAAAAGAAATTACCTGTTAGATACATGGATAAAGGAAGAGTTCATAGGAGATAAAATTAATAATTTTGATTACATAAAATTAAAAAGATTTTGCAAAACAAAAGCAAAGCAGCTAAAATGAGAAGAAAATTAAGAACTAGGAGGGGAAATTTTTGCAGCAAGTTTCTCTGATGTCTCATTTCTAAGTTAGATAGGGAACTAAGTCAAATTTTCAAGAATAAGAGCCATTCCCCAAATAATAAAGGATATGAATAGATAATTTCAGAGGAAGAAATCTAAGCTATCAAAAGTCATAAGAAAAATATTCTAAATAAAAAATAATGATAAAAATGCAAATTAAAACAACTGAGATACCATCTCATAACCATCAGATTGGCTAAGATGACCAAAAAGAAAAAAAAAATGAAAATGACAAATAGTGGAGGCAATACGGGAAAATTAGCACACTAATGCACTTGGAGCTGTAAACTAGGCCAACCATTTTGGAAATGCATTGGAACTATGACTAAAAAGCTATAAATCCATTAATCCTTTGACCTATATAGATATCACTGCTTTATTCTAAAGAAATCAAAGAAAGAAGAAAAAATAGAGATTTGAAAAAATGTGTAACAGCTCCTATTATAAAAAGTTGGAAAATTATTAGAATGATCATTAATTGGTCAATGGCTGAACAAATTATGGTATGTGAATGTGATATAATATGATTTGGAGCTATAAGAAATGATGAAGATGGTTTCAGAAAAACCTGGAAATACGTGTTTGAACTGATTCAAAATGAAGTAAGCAAAACCAGGAGAACAATTTATACAGTAAAAGAAACATTTTAATGATAATTAATTTTGAAAGATTTAGTAATTATTATAATGATTAACCATAATTCCAAGGAATCATGATAAAAACATTTTATCCATATTTGGATATAGAACTGATGGACTCTAAGTACAAATTGAAGCATATATTTCATCTTTCTTTCTTTTTAGAAGGGAACATGGCTAATGCTGAAAATTTGTTTTGCATAAGTATACATATTTGTAATAGGCTCTACTTTCCATCTTTCTCAAGGTGGGGGAAGAGTAGAACTTAGAATTGACAATGAAAAGTTGCGATGTTTCTTGTGCAGTAAGATAACTGTATAGATATGTATACATGTATTGTATTTGTCATATAATTTATCCTATTTAGCATGTATTAGATTACCTGCCATCTAGGGGTGGGGGATGGGGGGAAGAAGGGGAAAAGCTTGGGGGAAAAGTTTTTGCAAAGGTCAATGTAGAAAAATCACTCATATGTTTTGTAAATAAAAAGCTTTATTATTAGAAAATGAAAAGTTGAATTCTAAAAATAAAGTAATTAACAAAAAAGCTTCATTGGATCTCTATTTAGAATAAATAAAGCCTTTGTTTGGTTTACAATCTTTCACAATTCACAATCTACTTTTCCACGCTTATTTCCCACATTCCAAACAAACTAGTCTACTTAGTCTCTTGTACATTCCATTTCATATCAAATCTCTGTGCAAATATTTACATGGATTGTCCTCTATACCTAGAATGTGGCTCCTTCTTTACCTCTAAGTCTTAGAATCCATAGACTTTATACATCTTTAGAAAGGATATTGATAAATTAAGGAGTGTCATGAGGAGGACAACCAGAATATTGAAAGGTCTCTAGTCTATATTATGTAAAGATTGAGAACTAAAGATATAGCAATAATAGTCAATATTTATACAGTATCTTAAATTTTATAAAGATTTTAATATATGTTTTCAAATTTAAAACCTAAGAAATTAAGATCTCAAACTGTAGTCAGGAGCAATTGCCTACATAGTAGTAGTAGCATGATCAACACAGATGAAAAGTTATTCTGACAATGTAACAAAAAACCAAAACCATTTCTGCTTAGGAATTGTAATGGTTGAGAGTGGCTGAATAAATTATGGTATATGAATGTTATGGAATATTATTGCTCTGTAAGAAACGACCAGCAGGACGATTTCAGAGAGTCCTGGAGGGACTTGCATGAACTGATGCTGAGTGAAACGAGCAGAACCAGGAGATCATCATACACAGCAACAACAGTATTACATGATGATCAATTCTGATGGACATGGCTCTCTGCAATAAAGTATTGTCTCAAACCAGTTCCAATTGTTCACTGAAGAAAACCATATACACCCAGAAAGAGGGACATGAAATATGGACCACAACGTAACATTTTCATGATCTCTATTTACATTTGCTTGCATTGTGTTGCCTTTCTCTGATTTTTTTTTTTCTTGTAGATAGGATTTTTCTTGCATAACTTCTCAAGCATTTCAACATTATTAACATGTAGTGGACTTCCTGCCATCTAGGGGAGGGGAGGGGCCTGGGGGTAAAATTTGTATTGGAAAGCTTTGTAAAGATCAATGTTGGGGAACTACCCATACATATGTTATACAAATAAAAAGCTTAATAATAAAAAAAAAGGAATTGTAATGGTTATGGTCTTATAGCTGGAGATTCTTAAAAAGTACATCATATCTTGTCTTATTTACACTGTAAATGGGCTTTTGAGTATTGTTTCTTTTGCATAAGCAATGGTATCCTCATCTTTTACATTTTATATATAGATGCTAATTTAGAATTAGCTGATTAGATTATTTTTAAGAATGCACAGAAAGCTACCAGACTTTGCTGTTACTGAGACCTCTCAATGATTACATGATACTATATTTTGACCTTGAAGACAACTCTCTCTGGAACTGGCATGTGAAATAGAATTTGTTACTAATATAGCTGATGCTAAACAATGTAGAGACTTCATTTTTTTTCAACATATAGTACTTTTTCCTCTGGCAGGTTGACAAGGACAAGAAAAGACTCTGGGGAAATATAATAGTTGCCTTCAATTACTCTAAAGACAATCACATGGAAAAGGGATTAGATGTTTTCCAAAGGACAAAACTAAAAACAAAGAGTAGAAGTTGCAAAGAGGCAAATTTAAGTTTGAATTAAGGAGAAAGTTTCTAAACAGAATTATTAAAAATAGAATAGACTCCCTTTGAAGCCAGATGACTACTTGCTGAAGATGTTGTAATGGGGATTCTATTTTTGGGTGTGGGCTAAACTAGCTGACAACTTCAATCCTGAAATGCTGGTGAGCTAACCTACGATACATAGGGGAGGAAGAAGTCTATTCCAGGCATGGGATACAAACAGCATGGAAGTGGATGAAACTGAATTCTAGTAAAGTCAAGAATGTCAACTGGCTAAAATATAGACTCTATGAGGCAAAAATGTGAGAGAAACTTGGAAAAGTAGGATGGAACCAAATTATGAAGAACTTGAACTGCAAAGTTGAGAAATCTGTATTTTATTCTTGAGGTAACAGGGAGATTAATAAGGATTCTATATATAGGGGTAGTGACAAAATTGTAATATCAATTTGGTAGCTAATTGGATGATGGATAAAGCAGAGGACAGAGACAAGAGATTGGAAACAGAGGCCAAGTAAGAAGCTATTAAATATAATTCAGGAGAGAAATAATAAGGTCCTAAAGTAGGATGGCAGCTGAGTGATGGGAGAAGAGGCAATATGAAAAATAGTGAGTAGAAGAATTATTAAAACAGTGTCTTACTAGATATGAGTGGAAGGTCATGGTGAGAAAACTTAATAAGACTGATTCTGCAACCCTAGGAGTCAAGATGAGTGATGATGCTTCAAAAGAAAAGAGAAAAATTAAAATATGATTTTTTTAGACACTTAGAGTTTGAAATGCCAATGGAATCACCAATAAATATCCTGGTAAAGTGGATTAAGAGCTGACCTCAAGAAGTTCTGGGTTCAAGTACCACCTTTTACATATACTAGCTGTGATCGTGAACAAGTCATTTGACTTTTGAATTCAAGCCTCTTCTATTGAAGAACATTTGCTGATCAGTACCAGTAGAAGGAGTTTTCTTTTCTTTTCTTTTTTTTTTTTTGCTGAGGCAATTGGGGTTAAGTGACTTGCCCAAGGTCACACAGCTAGGGAATGTTAAGTGTCTGAGACCAGATTTGAACTCAGGTTCTCCTGACTTCAGGGCTGGTGCTCTATCCACTGCGCCACCTAGCTGCCCCAGAAGGAGTTTTCTTTACAGAGTTCCTAATATCAGTGAAATCATAGGATAGATCAAGGAGAAAAAAAATATATATAGAAATAAGGTTGTTCTATAGGTTATTAAGATGTGACCAGACCTTAGGAGAGATGAAAATTGCTGTATAAGCAAATTTAGGAGTTATCCAGAAAGAGAGAATTGAATTCAGAGAAACTGATGAGATCACTAAGAAAGAAGTGGTAGAAGGAGCAAAAAAGAACCCTGATAAATCTGTGCAGATGATGATCCTACAAAGGAGGCTGAAAAGTATTTACATAGTTAGGAGAAGAACTAGAAGCAAACAGTATATTTAAAAAACACCCCAGGGAAACATATTATTCAGCAGCAGAGGAGGTCATTGTCAAAAGATACAGAGATCCAGGATAGAGACTGAGAAAAAGCTGATTTCCAAATGAAGAATCATTCCTTTCTTAATTTACATGGATTAATTTTGTTTTCGTAGAAATGATCCATTAAAAAAAACTTTATTGGTTTCTTATTTGATGAAGAATTACTAGTCACATATCTATTTAGAATGCCTTTTAGAAACTGATGTAAAGTGTTGGTCTAAGCCTAATTTTGCCAGATGGATTTTCAGTTTTCCCAGCAGTTTTAAAATCAAATAAAGAGTTCTTTCCCCCTCCCTTTCAAAAGTATTTTATTTTTTTTAATTACATATAAAGATAGTTTTCAGTTAACATTTTTTAAGACTTTGAGTATCAAATTTTTTCTTCCCCTCTCCTTTATCTTCCTCCTCCTCAAGATAGCAAGCAATATGATATTGGTTATACATATATAGTACTTTTAAATATATTTCCATATTTGTCACATTGTGTAATTATAGATGTATTATTAAAAAAGTAGAAGAAAGGTAGATCATATAACTTTCATTGTGATGGGCAGGAGATATGTTCTTAATCAAATAAGGAAGTGAGAAAATAAAAAAAAAAATAAAATGACTCATTTCTGTAAAAACAAGATTAATGCATTTAAGTTAAGAAGAGAAGCAATGATTTCTTCATTTGAAAAAAAAATCAGAACAGAAGGAAAAAACCACAAGAAAGAAAAAGCAAACAAAAACAAAAAAGGTGAAAATGTGTTTTGATTCTCATTCAGTTTTTCCATCCCAAGTTATTGGAATTGTCTTAGATCACTACATGGCTGAGAAAAGCTAAGTCTATCATAGTTGATCATCACATAACCTGTTACTGTGTACAATGTTCTCCTAGTTCATCAGTTCATTTAAGACTTTCCAGGTTTTTTTTGAAATCAGTCTGCTCATCATTTCTTATAGAATAAAAATATTCTATTACATTCATATACTATAACTTATTCAGCCATTCCTTAACTGATGGGTATCTACTCAAAAGGGCTGCTACAAAAATTTTTGTGCCTGTGGGTCCTTTCCCCTCTTTTATAATCTCTTTGGGATCTAAACCCAATAGTGATACTGCTAGATCAAAGGGTAGACACAGTTTTATAGCCCTTTGGGCATAGTTCCAAATTTTTCTCCAGAATGGCTGGATTAGTTCACAACTCCACCAACAATGCATTAGTGTCTCAGTTTTTCCATATTCTTTCCACCATATTTCATTATCTTTTCCTGTCATCTTAGCCAATCAGATAAGTGTAAAGTGGTACATCAGAGTTGTTTTAATTTGTATTTCTTGAATTAATAGTGATTGAGCAATAGCGTATGATGTGATCAAAACTGTTCACTAGGATCAAGCTTTTCTTTGGGCTATCTATGAGACATGCCTAGGTGACAGATAAAATGTTGGGTCTGAAGTCAAAAGATCTGAGCTCAAACCTGAAAGCTGCATGACTCAGGAAAAGATGTTAGCCTCTTACAGAATTTCAGTTGGAAGGGCCAGAAATGCTACTAAAAGATAGCCAACAAGTAATTATATGGTCTTTGCTTAAGGATCTAAGAGGTACCTTAAATGTCTATCTAGCCAAGAAATTGAGACTCAAAAGAATAAAAAATTGTCCACAATGTTACAACTAGTGTGTGACAAAGCTAGGATCTAAACCAGGTCATAAGATCATGGAATCATAGATTTAGAGCTTGGCTTTACAGATGAGGGTATTTAAGCACAAAGAGGTTTTAACTTATGGTCACATGGATAGTAATGAACAGAATTGGGATTTAAATGCAGCAACATTCAGTTGCTTTCTCCATTGTAGCATGCATGTATATAAAGTAAAAATGTGATCTGTCCATACAGATATAATGTGTGGGCAGTTAGATAGTGCAGTGAATAGAGTGTCATAGCTTAAGTTAGGAATACTCATCTTTCTGTATCCAAATCTGATCTTAGACACTGATTAGCTTGTGCCACTGTCTCAGTTTCCTCTATAAAATAATCTAAAGAAGGAAATGGCAAACCACAGCATTTGCCAAGAAAAAACAAAATGGGGTCATGAAGAGTCAGACACGACTAAAATGATTGAACAACAACAGAGCCAGAATTGAAACTTAGGTACTTTGAATCCAAATCCAGTGATCTTTTCAATACAAAATCAAGAAATATTTAACTAGAAAGCGAGGTGAGGCAATCATATAGCAAAGGAGAATATGAAATGGAAAGATTGTTCATTATTATTTGTTCTCACATAATGTCAAGAGAAAAAGAAAAATCCCAACATTTGGATGGTCCTGTTGAAAAGGAGTTACAGTAGGATATGGACAAGGACTACACAGAATAAAAAAGGATTGAGAGGTTTTGATTCATATTGCTGGAGGAAATACCTATATCCATGAAATTGTGTATTCATATAAACATTGAAATGTTACATAAAACTGATGGAGCTTCAGGAAAATTTACAAATACAAATACTGTATGTAGACATTCCCAGATCATTAAATATGAAAGCAACATTAGGGAAGGCGTGTCTTTTGAGTTTAACATAAATTCCTTTTCTTCCCCTACAATATGGGTGGGGGTAGCCTCTTTGACTGGCTGGCTGAATCTTTAAAACTAGTGAGATTAAACTCTGCTCTCTCTTATGCACTCTTCAACAATTTTCATCTACTGAATCTGGAAAGTGAAAATCTCAAATTTACCGACAGTGAGGATGCTATAAACTTAAATGAGATGACAAGGACTTTATTTCCCTTGCTCCCTCATTTTTTTACTGGTTCCTAGAAATGGACCTGGTTTACTTGTTTCTCTTTTATGCTGTTTGACCTCTTCAAATTTCAGGTGCCAGAAATGATCCCCATGGAACCAGGAGTTTCAAGCAATGATGACTTTGGTCCCAGGATTGCAGGAGGGGTGGTGCAGCCAGCCAATCTGACCTCGAACCTCTGAGAAGACAGGATACTTGAGACTTGAACCTGAGTGAGGTTTTTGACTTGGAATTGGGATTGTGCTCTATGGGAATTGAACTTGGCTATGAACCTAATCTCATTTCCCTCCTCTGGGATCAAGGAAGAGGACAGTGTCTCCCAATCACAAGGGATGGTTTTGAGGGAGAAGAACATATGAAAGGCATATTGGAAAATGTAGTTGATATAAAAAAATCAACATAAGTGTACTTTTTTTTTTTTGGACTAAGGCAATTGGGATTAAATGACTTGCCCAGGGAAACACATCTAGGAAGTGTTAAGTGTCTGAGATCAAATTTGAACTCAGGTCCTCCTGACTCCAGGGCTGGTGCTCTATCCACTGCACCAGCTAGCTGCCCCTACAAGTATAATTTTTAAAAAAGAAAATAATAAAATGAAACCTTGTTAGAACCAAAAAAAAAATTAGAACCATTAAATTGATGTACAGAGTAATTCATAGTGCCTTATAAGAAATTCATGGCAAGTTTATGACATGATTAGTTGTGAATATTTTCCCTGAACTTCCAGTTTTCTTCATCAGGTCTCAAAGTAGCACAAAAACAAAACAAAACAAAACAACAACAACAAAAAAAAACCCTTACATATTTTATCAGATCTTGAGTGCAATTTTGAAGTGACTGAATTTGTCATTAAGAAAATACCATTTCTTATGCAAATTAAGACAATTCTGAGATACCATTACACACCTTTCAGATTGGCTAAAATGTCAGGAAAAGATAATGATAAATGTTGGAGGGGATGTGGGAGAATGGAACACTGATACATTGTTGGTGGAACTGTGAACGGATCCAACCATTCTGGAGAGCAATTTGGAACTATGCTCAAAAAGTTATCAAACTGTGCATACCCTTTGACCCAGCAGTGTTTCTACTGGGCCTATATCCCAAAGCGATCTTAAAGGAGGGAAAGGGACCCACATGTGCAAGAATGTTTGTGGCAGCTCTTTTTGTAGTGGCTAGAAACTGGAAACTGAATGTATGCCCATCAATTGGAGAATGGCTGAACAAATTATGGTATTAAATGTTATGGAATATTATTGTTCTGTGAGAAATGACCAGCAGGATGGTTTCAAAGAGGCCTGAAGAGACTTGCATGAATGGATGCTGAGTGAAATGAGCAGAACCAGGAGATC
This sequence comes from Myrmecobius fasciatus, assembly GCA_023553655.1. Taxonomy (NCBI): domain Eukaryota; kingdom Metazoa; phylum Chordata; class Mammalia; order Dasyuromorphia; family Myrmecobiidae; genus Myrmecobius; species Myrmecobius fasciatus. The sequence goes on from JAJPUD010001987.1 coordinate 153,550, forward strand.
ATTATACACGGCAACAATACTACTATATGATGATCAATTCTGATGGACATGGCTCTCTGCAACAAAGAATTGTCTCAAACCAGTTCCAATTGTTCAGTAAAGAAAGCCATATACACCCAGAGAGAGGGATGTGAAATGTGGACCACAACATAACATTTTCATGTTCTCTATCGATGTTTGTTTGCATTGGGTTTCCTTTCTCAGATATTTTGTGTTCATGTAGATACGACTGTTCTTGAACAGCAAAATAAGTATGGGAATGTGTATACATATATTTGACTTGTCAAGTATTTTAATATAATTAACATGTAGTGGACTTCCTGCCATCTAGGGGAGGGGAGGGGAGGGGAAGGGATTAGAGGGGAAAATTTGTAATGGAAAGTTTTGTAATGGTCAGTGTTGAAGAACTACCCATACATATGCAAATAAAAAGCTTTAATTAAAAAAAAAGAAAGAAAATACCATTTCTTTTATTATTGTCCTCTTTCCTTATTTTCCTTAGGCTATGAATATATGTGAATACATGCTGCCTCCAGTTGCTCAAAGTTTGCCACTTTGGCACTTATTTTCCATTCTTCCAATTGCTCCATGATACAAAATTACCCCTATTATGATTTTTCACATCAATTCTTCCTCTCTCTCTTCTTTAATCCTTTTGAAAATTAATCCTAAAATCATGAACACATTTTTAAAAGTATCTCAAATGTGCTTAGTGAATTCAAACATTTTAAATAAAAGCAGTCCTGCTTATAAAAGCAGTTTGTTTTCTAATTAAACATAAATATTTAGTTCCTGTAATACTTTTTTAATATGTTGCTACATCTGTGATTTCATCAACAGTAATTACTCCTTCCAGTGGTAAAGATCTCAGTCCTCTCTCACTTTCTCAATTGAGTAACTGTTTCCCTTGTCTCCCTATATCTCTTTCCTAAAGAACTGACTCAAAGTGTCAGGAACTCTCCTTTAGGTCTCTTGAAATGGTATGGATAACAATGCAGCAACTGAAATGTCCGTTGGTTTATCCTTCATTTATTGCATAACTATCTTAACTTTTCTGTTCATGAATCTCACTTCTTTTATGTAATTCTTCTTTGGTCATATGTTGCAGCCTTGCCATGTCCACCATTTGGGATTGTTGAGCAAAATTTTCTTTGTCCCAGTTGTCAGAGGTCTCAAATGATTCTGACATATACAATGGGGCAACTTTTTGGAAATGGCTTATTAAGGCTGTGTTTTGTTTTACTGATGTGAATGCCTTTTAACAAACAGTAAACAAACAATAAATGTAGTGAAAGCTTGAATTTCTTATCTTTTAATTACCTGTGTTATTGTAAAGCTGTCATCTGCTGTAGAATATTATTTGCAAAAGCTTTCCTGTTCTCTTTTCATATCTTCATTCAAGATAGCCCTTGAAGAAAGGGCATATTTTACAGTCATAAAAATTTAGAAGAGATGAGAAAATGGAAATGTGAGTTGTTAAAAACTGATATTTTTATTTTATCCCATTTTTCAGTAGTTATAAGATCTTAACTTAAAGCTACTGATATGCTTTCTACTTTCAGATTAATATAAAAAAAGTAATAAAATAGAGATAACAGCTTATCGGTCAAAATTGGAGTACAGCTAATCAAGGCTTGAGAGAATCTATTTTCTATTTTGGGAAGTCAAGATGGTGCAGTAAAGGTAGGGGCTTGTTAATCTCTCCCCCAAATCCTCCCAAATATCTTTAAATAATGACTCTAAACACATTTTAGAGGGTCAGAACTCACAAAAAGATGGAGTGAAACAATTTTCCAGCCAAAGATGGCTCAGAAGATCAGCAAGAAAGGTCTATTACACCAAGGTGAAAGAGCAACACAATCCCAGCACAGGCTGTGCCAGCATAGCTTGGCCTCCCAGACTAGGAGTGGACCTGGGGTTCCTCTAAATCAGTGGTGACAGTGTGGTTTCCAGACCTCAGCCCAAAGATAACTTGGAAAGGTTATGAGAAAAGCTCGTCTCACTAGGATGAGAGGGCCTTGGGAAACCAGCAAACCAGGATTGGGAGCCATTGAATCAGCAACAGCAGCAGTGGCTGGAGTGGCAGCTTCCACAGGCCATAGTAACCTCAAAATAAAGGGGTCAAACCACAATAAAGGAGGTTTCTTTACGAATACTGAGACAGAACTTAGCCAGAGTAAAGCAGGGACCTTCCTCATAGTTCCAGAGTAGGGGGGAATGCTTGTGGTCACTCACAGATCAGAGCATAGACCAGGAGAGTAGTAACCACACTTCTCCTTGGATCATACCATCTTGGAAGAACTGAAAACTTACAGGTCCCTAAAGGATCTCTGAAAACAGCTGCACAAACCCCCTGAAACTTGGGATATTGCACCCTCTACCTTGGAAATGGAGCCATACTTTAACAAAGAATTAAAAGCAGAATAAATGACTGGGAAAATGGGCAAACAGCAAAAAAAAAAAAAAAAAAAAAAAAAAAAAAAAAAAAGATTATAACCACAGAGAATTACTATGATGACAAGAAGATCAAAACATATACCCAGAAGATAACAAGGTCAAAAGCTCTTCCAAAGCCTTCAAGAAAAATAAGAACTCATCTCATAGTCTCACCCCATTTTCAAAAGGGGTTTTGAAAATCAAGTGAGAAAGATAGGGGAAAAATTGGGAAGAGAAATGTGAGGCAAAAGAAAATACAAGAGGCAGCTAGGTGGCACAGTGAATAGAGCACCAGCCCTGAAGTCAGGAGGACCTGAGTTCAAATCTAGTCTAAGACACTTAACATTCCCTAGCTATGTGTCCCTGGACAAGTCACTTAACCCCAATTGCCTCAGCAAAAAGAAAAAAAAGGAAATACAAAAGCTTATTAGGAGAAGAATGCCTTAAAAACAAAATTGGCCAAATGGAAAAGCTCCCTGAAAAAAAAAAAATAGTTCCTTAAAAATTAGATCTGAGGAGCAGCTAGATGGCACAATGGCTAGAGACCGGCCCTGGACTCAGGAGGAACCGAGTTCAAATCTGGCTATGGACACTTAATACTTCATAGCTGTATCACTCTGAGCAAGTCACTTAAATCCAATTATTTCATACATAAAAAAATTAGATTTGACTAAATGAAAGCTAATGACTTTATGAAAAAAGTCAGGAAACAATAAAACAAAATCAAGAAAATAGAAAACAATGTGAAATATCTCATTAGAAAAACAACTTACCTGGAAAACAGATCCAGGAGAGATAATTTAAAAATTATTGGTTTACCAAAGCCATGATCAAACAAAGAGCTTAAACATCAACTTATGAGAAATTATCAAGGAAAACTATCCTGATATTCTGGAACCAGAAGGTAAAATAGAAATTGAAAGAATCCACTAATCACCTCCTGAAAGAGATCCCAAGATGAAAACTGCTAGGAATATTAATTATAGCCAAATTCTGGAACTTCTAGGTCAAGGAGAAAAATATTGCAAACATCTAGAAAGAAACAATTCAAGTATAGGATAAGCACAGTCAGGATAACACATGATTTAGCAGCTTCAATATTAAAGGACCAGAAGGGCTAGAAAATGATATTCTGGAGAGCAAAGAAGTTAGAATTATAACCAAGAATCACCTACCCAGAAAAATTAAGTATAATCTTTCAGGAGAAAAGGTAGGTAGAGGACTTTTAAACATTCATGATGAAAAGAACAGAACTGAACAGAAAATCTGACTTTCAAATACAGATCTCAGAAGAAGAATAAGAGGGTAATCAGGAAAGGGAAATCATAAGAGACTCAGACTTAATCTGTTTACATTCCTACATCAGAGGATGATACTTTTAACTTTCTTGTTATTTGGGCAGTTAGAAAGAAGATATATAAAAGGTCATAGGTATTGAGTTGAATATGAAGGGATAATATTTTTAAAAAATAAAATTAAGTGGTGAAGAAAGGAACTGTATTGGGAGAAAAGAATAGGTAGTATGGCATAAATTATTTGCCACAAAAGAGGCAAGAAAAAGCTTTTATAATGGAGATTAAAAGGGGGAGAAAAGAGGGAGAATTGGTTCAAAAAGGAAATAACATGCACACTCAATAGGGAAATAGAAATCTAACTTACCCTATGACAAAGTAAGGGAAGGAAGGGGAGAGAAGCAATATAGAGGGTGATAGAAGGGATGGCATAGTGGGGGAGGGAGCAGGCAGAAGAAAAACAATTTTGAGGAAGAACAATTTAAAAGGAGAGAGAAAATAAAATAAATGGGCTGGGGGGCAGCTAGGTGGTGCAGTGGATGGAGCACCAGCCCTGAAGTCAGGAAGACCTGAGTTCAAATCTGGTCTCAGACACTTAATGTTCCCTAGCTGTGTGACCCTGGGCAAGTCACTTAACCCCAATTACCTCAGCAAAAAGCAAAAAAAATTAAAAAATTAAAAATAAATAAAATAAAATAAATGGGTCGGGGAAGGGGAATAGTTAGCAAAAGTAATTGTGAAAAGAATTTTGAAGCAAGTTTCTCTCTGATAAAGGCCTCATTTCTCAAATGTATAGGGAACTCAGTCAAATTTATAAAAGTAAGAGCCATTCCCTAATTGATAAATGAGAAAAAGATACGAACAGTTTTCAGATGAATAATCAATCTATTTATAGCCACATGAAAAAACACCCCAATTCACTACTGATTGGAGAAATGCAAATTAAAGCAATTCTGAGGCACTACCTCACATTATTAGATTGGTTAGTGAGCCAGAAAAGGAAAATGACAAATGTTGGAAAGAATGTGGGAAAAAATGAGATATTAATGCATTGTTAGTGAAACTGTGAACTGATTTAATCATTCTGTGGGTATGGTTCCAAATTGCTCCAAAGAGTTATGAAATCATGCTTATCCTTTCATCTAACAATATCAGTACATGGCATGCATCTCAAAAGAGGTTTATTAAAAATAAAATGTACATACATAACAATACTATATGTATAAAAATTGTTATAGCAGCTCTTTTTTTTTGTCAGGGAAATGAAATGGAAATTGAGGGAATACCCAAAAATTAGAGAATGGCTGAATAAATTGTGATATGTGATTATACTGAAATAAAAATGATGAGTGGAATGCTCTCAGAAAAACCTGGAAAGTCCTCCATGAGCTCATATAAAGTGAAATGTACAGTGTAAAAAGTAATAGCAATGTTGTGATGGTAATTACTTTGCTATTCTTAACAATACAATGATCCAAGACTACTCTGAAGAACTTACGAAAAATGCCATCCATACCCAGACAAAGAACTGATTGTGTCTGAATACAAAATGAAGCATTTTTTTTAACATTACTTTTCTTGAGAGCTTTTTTGGGGAGGAAGATGGGAGGTGGAGGAAATCTATGTTTTCTTTCACAACATGACTTTTAAGGAAATATTTTATATGACTCCATATATGCTTTCTCAATGGGAGTGGTGGGGAGGAAGGAAAGGAATTTAAGAACTCAATGTTTTAAAAACAATTGTTTAAAAATTGTTTTACATATAATTGGGATAATAAAATATTAAAAAAAAGAACATATTTTCTAAAAAGCAAGAGAAAGGGAGAATATACTTCTCTGTATTCCTCAGAGACAGATCCCACAGATAGTAGCTATAAATAAAGAAAAGCTGACACATTCAGAAGTTTATAGGAAATGAAATTCAAGAAAGCAGTCAATTATAAATCCCTTGTCATCAAAATACCTATGCATACATTTCTAAAGGTTAGGTAGCAAGCAAGAGGAACTAGAGATTCTACTACAGAGAGGCAAATTTGACCTAAGACTTGACAGTATAAAACTCAAGATTAGAATATGGCTTCACACCTTACCAAAAAGAGAGATAACATTAATTATTATGTTAATTAATTATATAATTATGCCTATTTATGTATAATTAACATATTAAGAATGTATCATGTGAGGAATATTTTCTTTATATTTCAGGAAGGGTATTTTCTTTATATTCAGGAAGACATTCGCTTATTTTCTCTTTTTACCTGTTTCTCTCAAAGCAGGTCATAATTTCTTGAGTTAGTTACTTTAATGAAGATTTTATTCTTCTAAAAGGTAGAATACGAACAAATTCTATTCTGAATCTAATCTGAGTTTTACTTTCTCACTGATGGAGAGGAACTGGTTACTGAAATGATAGAAAACTCCCTCTTAGAAATTGTGATAGAGAAAAAGAGGAAATCCAGACACAGTCTGACATGTACTTTGCAAGGGATGAATGTGCGTATGGTATGGTTCTGAAAAAAATGTAGCAACAAGTATTTATTAAGGACTAACTATGTATCGGGCACTATGCTGAGTGCTGGGAATAAGATTTAGGTTTGCAGTTAGGAAAAAATTTTAACCATAGAGCCCTTTCAAAGTAGTGTCTCACAGGCAATATTACAGTCAGGTTAACAAACATTTTTAGGCATCTGCTAAGTGCCAGAGACTCTGTTAAGCAAGGCTTTGTCCTCAAGGAGACCTCCTTCTTTTTGGGGGGCAGGGAGATCAGGAATAGCAAAAAACTATGTCCAAACAAGATATATGCAGTATAAATTGGAAATAATCTCAGGCACAAGATTAAGGAGGAGTGAGCAAGACTTCTTTCAGAAGATGAGACTTTAGTTGAGACTTGAAAGAAGCCACCAAAGCCAGGAGATATAGAGGCACACCTGGCCTGGGGGGGCTGTTGGGAGATGGAATGGCAGCAGGCCAATGTCACTGGGTCACAACACTCGGGGGTGGGGAGGGAAGGGCAGGAAGGTCAGAGGGATGTGGTAAGATGTTAAGAAGACTCGAAAGACTGGTAAGGGCCAGTTATGAAGAACTTTTAAAAATCAAATAGGAGATTTTCTGTTTAATCCAGGAGATAAAAGAAAGCTACTGAAACTGATTGAACTGGAGGTGACATGGTCAAATCTATACTTTAGGAAAATCACTTTGATGGCTGAATGTAGGATGGACTATATTGGGGAGACACTTGAAGCAGGGAGACCAACCAACAGGCCACTGCAATAGACTAGATGTGAGGTGATGAGGGCCTGCACCAACATGGTGGGTGCCATGGTCACAGAAGAAAAGGGGGCATTAATGAAACAAGTCATAAACCTACAAAAAACAGGACTTGGCAACTGATGGGAAAGAAGAGGGAGAGTGAGGAGTACAGGATGAAATCCTGACTGCGAGACTTTTTATAAGAATTATAAGAAAATGGCAGTTTATCACTGGGAAATATTGGATATATAAACTGATAGATTTTTTTTAAGTCCTTGTAGATGGATCTCATTTTAAACTGATGCATTCTTCAAAAGTCGTACATAAATTGAACTTTTGCCAATGAGTCCAATTTTTTCATTTACTTATATTTTAACTTTAGGAATATTTACCATACCATACCACATTTACCATGTGTTTATTTATTTTTTTTAATTAAAGCTTTTTATTTGCAAAAAATATGCATAAGTAATTTTTCAACATTGACCCTTGCAAAATATTTGAGTGTTTTGGTGAAAAAGTATGATCCAGGTTTACATGTATAGTGTAATGTATTATTTAAGTATTTGATTAAATACATAATATTTATTTGCCTTATTAAAAAAAATTATAGGAAAGATTCTTTTCCTAATGTAGAACTAGATGGTTGCTGAGAGCCTTTTCAATTCTCAAATTGTATGATTTTATGTTGTTATTGAAAGGAAAATAAAATTCCTATTTAGAGGCAAGTATGGTATAGGACATAGTGAGCTAGCCTCAGAGCTTGGGAGATCTTAGTTCAAATCCTGCCTCTGACAGGATGTGTGATTCTAGATAAGTAATCCTAACTCTCGGAGTCCCAGGCAACTCTAAATCTAAATTGAAGGTTGAGTGCTAATCTGTATTGATAGAGGAATATTCCTCACTGGAAGGTCTTTCTACTGATGAAACCAGAGGTCTAGTACCCTAACCCAAGTCACCTTTTGCTCTTCCTCCAGGAAAAGATAGTGCAGCATTATTTATAATAGCAAAATTGGAAATTACTACTTCCAAGAATGGGCCAATTACTAAATTATCTACAGTTGTATAATAAAGCATAATAGTAACAAAGGAAAGAACAAATCCAAAGAAATAGATTTAGATTTTTATGAAGTGTTATATTGAATCATCCTAATAAATTAATACATAATATACAATGACTATAACTCCATAAAAAGGAAGGCAACATCAAAATTTGAAGAAACAGAAAAAAATCAGAAGAGGATGAATTAGCACTTAGGATCTTTGAATTATTCTCATCATGGAGTAAATGTTTAATTAAAAAAAATAAACAGCAACCTATGCAGTTAATGTTTTTTATCCATTTTTATAGCTGAATATTTATGTTGATAATTTCTAAGTTTAGAATTTTTAGACTTGACAAATTAAAGGCTGGGGATATTCCTTTTGACTAGCCTGATTTCCTTAAGACATAAATTCATTTTCTCAAAATTGGGCCTTGTGAATCATCTTTATCCATTTTCATTATAATACTTGTAATACCATTAATTTAAAAAATAAGACTTTTTTAATTTCTCTTACCTTCTGACATAGTGAGTTCATTAGGTGGTTGTTGAGCAACCCCTGAAGCAATAGAGTCAGGCCAGAATCTCTGAACTGGTCTATTCTGAGCTGTTTTTTTCTTTGTTTTTGGAGTTTCTGAACAGCTGGAATCCAACATTGGCTGGAGAATTCGTCTTCTGGCATTGATAAACCTGATCATCAAATAAAAATCTCAGATAAGAATGATTCCTAAAAAATAATTTCCCTGCCAAGATCAACAGATAAGATTATCATAGACAAATTTCTTATTTATTACTGTTAACAGCAGTAAATATATGAATAATAAAATATGGAAAAACGTTCATGAGAAACATATCCTGAAACCTTACAAACATATGGTGTTACTAAATTTCCAAAATGGTTTACTTTTTTAGAGGTCCTGATGTTTCCCTACTTTCTCACTTAAAATATTATTTTTATTCTATGTGTATGTTATTTCTAAGGTTAATAGCTAAAGAAAATAAAGAATCTCAAAAAATTTTAAGATGAGAATACCATAAAGGTATTATTACTCTCCTTTATTTTCTCTCCAAATACTTGGGCATTTTTTAAACTAAAAATTGCAGCTTTGGGTGTGATAATCTAAGTCTAAACCTTTAAATGAAACTTTTACATACTGTCTTTTCAGCTTCTTGGTAGCTTGGAGACAGGACATGAAACCATGTCATAATAAGAAACAACTGAAGGAAGTTGGGAAATTAAAGGTTGGTTAAAGAGAAAAGGGCAGACATTTGAAAGCTTCAAATATATGACAAAGTGTCATGTGCAAGAATGATTAGTCTTATTTTTGCATCCCCAAAGGCCAAAATCAGGAATGATGGGTAAAAATTACAAGAATGCACTTCAAAAGAATTCTCTACTAAAGTCCTACTCCAATGCCACATTGTGATATGAAACTGATCTAGCTTGAAAGAAAATACAAGCACTGAGAGATCTTGACAGGTTCAACAAGTTAGAATGGCTAGGTCAAGCCTGAAGACGAACTATTATTTCTGCTGTTTAAGGACCTATTTACCTAAATTGGGAGAAAGTCATTTCTAGGATATACAATTACAATCTGAATTAATAAAGGGGATGTGTTTATTTATTTTTTTTAATTAAAGCTTTTTATTTGCAAAAAATATGCATAAGTAATTTTTCAACATTGACCCTTGCAAAGCTTTCTGTTACAAATTTTTCCCCTTCTTCTCCCCCCCCCAGATGGCAGGAAGTCTAATACATGTTAATTATGTTAAAATATTTGACAAGATCGAATATGTGTATATATATTTTACAGTTATCTTGCTGTACAAGGAAGAGAAAAAATAAAAATAAAAAACATGAGGAGAACATAATGTAAGCAAACATTGATAGAGAGTGTGAAAATGCTACATTGTGGTCAGACTCAGACCCCACAGTCCTTTCCCTGGGTATATGTAGCTTTCTTCATCACTGAACAACTAGAACTGGTTTGAAACATCTTATTGTTTAAGAAAACTATGTCCTTCAGAATTGATCATCATATAGTATTGTTGATGCCGTGTATAATGATCTCCTGGTTCTGCTCATTTCACTCAGCATCAGTTCATGTAAGTCTCTCCAGGCCTCTCTGAAAGCATCCTGCTCATCGTTTCCTATAGAACAATAATATTCCATAACATTCATATACTATAACTTATTCAGCCACTCTCCAATTGATGGGCATCCATTCGGCTTCCAGTTTCTAGCCACTACAGAAAGGGCTGCCACACACATTTTTGCACATGTGGGACCCTTTCCCTCCTTTAAGATCTCTTTGGGATATAAGCCCAATAGAAACACTACTGGATCAAAGGGCATGCACAATTTGATAACTTTTTGGGCATAGTTCCAAACTGCTCTCCAGAATGGTGGGATCTGTTTACAGTTCCACCAACAATATATCAGTGTCCCAGTTTTCCCACAAGGGGATGTGTTTATTATCAAAATTACACAACTGTTATAAAATTTTGAGTTTTTGAGAGAACAAAACCAATACAGTCATAAGAAAAACTGCTGATTGGGGAAAAATCTATTCTTCAAAAGTATCTCCTGTAAAATTCTGAAATCCAAAATATACAGGGGATTGACATAAGTAAAATAAGTAGTCATTCCCCTAAGGGATTAAGAAATGACCAAAGGTCATGAACGATTTTCAAAAGAAATACAACCAACCAATAATCATGTAAAAAAAAAAAACCTTTAAATTGTTAATAAGAGAAATGAAAATATAAACAACTTTGAATTTCCACTATCTATAAAGGTGGCAAAAATAAGAAAGGAAAATAATTCATGTTGGAAGAATTACAGAAAAATTGATGCATTGTTAATGGTTATGAAATGATGTGATCATCTTAGAAAACAATTTGTAATTAAAAATTCACTAAACTTTTCACATTCAACACTCCTACTGTTAGGTCTATATACCTCAAAAATGTCAAAACAGAAAGGTCTTGCATATACCCAAATATCTGTAGCAGAACTTTTTGTGGTTGGAAAAAAAAAATCCCAAATCCCATCAACAAGGGAATGATTGGGCAATTATGTTTTGCTAATATAACTGAATACTACTATGTTGTAAGAAATGAAAATTTTAGAGAAATATGAGATCTGTAAGAGGTATCTTGCAAGTAAATCTCTTCTTCCATAACCCCTTGGACTGATGCTAAGTGAAAAAGACAGAACAAGGAATACAATGACTATAATAATATAAGTAAAAACAACTCTAAAACAAGTCGGATTAAATAGAATGATTAACTTGGTCCCATGGAACAGAAAACTTTTCCCTTTTCTCAGCAGAGAGGTGAGAGATTAAGGGTTTAGAATGTCACAAACACTATCAGTTATTTAAATTAAATTTTACTTAACTTTTTTCTAAATGATCTGGACATATCAGGTGACTGATTTTAAAAAATTATAAAAAATTTTTAAATGCAAAATTAATATATTTTAAGTTGACACATTGTAAGACTCTGATATTAAAGCCATCAATAAATTTTTTAAATAAAAAATTATGATCTTTGAAGTTGAGGTTTCTGAAAATCATAGTTAATCCAAAATAATATGGGAGGGTTTATGAACCAAGGCTATTTTGAGAAAAATCAAACAAAGGTTGCATTAGATGAATCCTAAGATTCCTTTCAAAACTATGACTTTTTGATCTTCCAAAAGATTTTTCTGGGGAAGGTACTTAATAATTTCAAAGAATCATTCAAAATGATGAGCTAATTGTTGATTTTGTAACAAGAAAATAATAAAATGTTTTATATACTGTTCTATTATCATCAATTAAAGTAATACCACAGATTTTTTTTTAAAAAGAAAGTTTTGTCTTTTTAACATAGACCCAGTAAAAAAACTTGTTCCCAGAAATAAAGGTACCATGGAAGCTCTATATTACATTAATAATTACTCAAGTGAAAAGTTCTACTATACTATTTTTCAACATCTGTCACTTGTTTAATATTAATCAAGCCATTTCCTGAATTGGTTTCCATTGCAATCGGGGGCTTTTCTGGAAGAAAAGGAAGGGAAACCAAAAAGAATGAAAGAAGTAAATATTCTTTGAGATTTAATTCAGAATTTATTTTTAAACCTTGATCAAGCAATTCTGATGCAAAATAACAATAAAACAATTCAGAAAATAATCATCAGAGGAAGAAGAAACCTATAAACAGATTAAAGATTTTATCTTTGTTTTACAAAAATTGTAACTATAGAAACAAAATCAATCTCTACTAAAATAATAATATTATTCTGATATGAAGTTTTATAGTATAGTATACTCAATATATTATGAATATAAAGTTGGTAATATACTGTAATGAAGAAACCATTCAATTATTCCTTATTTCTAACTGAATCAAATCACAATTCATAATAACGTAAATATTTAATACAATGCTCTATAAAAAAATTATTCCTTCAGAAAGAATGCCCTTATAAGGAATTGCAAATTATTCTAGTTATTTATAAATTTAAATTTATTTAAAATATGAAGATACTGACAATTATTTATGGCAAAATTTGTCATCTTTTTTTGGAAAAATTAATTTTTAATTTTATTATGAAAGAACCATCACAAATTGATAATCTATCTGTGGATACAAACCATTTGAGTTTAATAAGCAAAATTATATATCATTATCTGAACAAGTATAGTTAAAAAAAGAGATATCTAATTAAAGTGAAAAATATAAAACAAGATATATACTTTGAAGTTGAGTGAGTATAATTTTAGTAAGTTAGGGAAGAAACAGACATTTTTATTCCTATTTGTGAATTAGAAAAACTCTTGAGATTGTAGACCTGTCATTTAGTAATGGTAAAAAAAGTTAAACCTGGAACATGTTTCATTTATAATTTTTTAAAAAACATCTAATGCAGAATATGTCTTTTTTGCCTACATTTCGCTACAGGCTAAAACCACACATTTGAAAAATGCTGTATCTTTAAATTATGAATTTCTATCATATACAAACTTAAGTCACAATACACAACACAATATAGTCAACTACTATGATTTTGGAAACTCTCCCTACTGCCTCCTTCTCCTCAATCATCCCTTCTTTTCCTAGTTTTTGAATTTCTAAAGTTGTATGAGAATATTTCCTTCTGAAATTTCAAATTAACTCCCTCTCCAAGAATGCCAACGTTAAGAGTCCTGTTTGGATTCAAGGTCACTATTAGAGGGAAACTGGCTTTCCATATTTACGTTCAGTAGCGAACAATCAAGAATGTATAGCTTGACAATTTGAAACTATGAGCCAAGGGCTATAAAACTGAGCATACTCTGATCCAGCAGTACCACTACTTGATCTATATCCCAAAGAGATCACAAAAGAGAGGAAAAGATTTATATGAATTGATGCTGAGTGAAGTGAGCAGAACCAAGAAAATATTGTATGCAGTAACAGCAAGACTGTGATGATGATCAAATATGACAGACTTAGTTCTCAACAATATGGTGATCTAAGACAATTCCAACAGACTTTGGATGGAAAATACTTTCCGCATCTAGAAAAAGAACTATGGAGACTGAATGTGGATGGAAACACACTATTTTAACCTTTGTTGTTGTTACTTTGTTATTGTTGTTTTCTTGTGATTTTTCTCTTTTGTTCTGATTTTTCTTTCTCAACATGATTTGTAAGAAAATATGTTAAAAATTGATTGTACAACTATAACCTAAATCAGTTTGTCTTGAGGAGAAGAAAGGTAAGAGAAGGAGAGAGGAAAAAAAAAATTGAAACTCAAAATTTTACAAAAATGAATGCTGAAAACCATCTTTATTTGTAATTGGGAAAATAATATACTGTTAAAATTAATATTTTAAAAAATGGCTTAAAAGAAGTCCCTGGTGTGGGGAGTAATAAGGTCAGAGAGAAAAGTGATTAACAACTATTTGTAAATATTATTTATTAATTAACAAAATTAATTATTTATTGAGATCAACACAGTCCCCAGCTTTTAAATTTGGAAGGTCCAGGGAACTAAGCTATAAATGTACATTTGAAAACCTGAAACTGATCCACTTCAACTAAACAAAAACTCACTTTGAAAGTATCTATTGTTTGTTCAAGTTATTGTGCTTGGAGAGATAGAATAAGAAACAAAAGATAATCACTGACTCTCAAAAACTTAACATTTTACTGAAGGGGCTATACTTGGGCTAGCTAGTTCAAAAGGTCCAAAGTTAGGAGAAAGAATATAGAAAGAAGTGATGACAAATGAGACTGCGTAAGAAATGAGTTAGATTATGGAAGGTCATAAATGCTAAGATGAAGAATGGCACCCTTGTTGAAAAGGCCAAAAGGTTAAATTAAATACCAAAAACTGAATGGGAAACACATGAGGTATCATCTGTTAATGAATTTGTTCTATTTCCTTATCTTCTCTCTATGCCAAATTAAAGGAATTCAGATTTCTAATCTTTTATATTATTTGGTCTTTTTAAAATAAGTTTTTAAAAATTTATGTTAAAAAACTTTTTTGGGGGGGAGGAGGGAAGAGTGGATAGAGCACCAGCCCTGAAGACAGGAGGACCTGAATTCAAATCTGGCCTCAGATACTTAATGTGTGACCCTGGACAAATCGCTAAACCCCAATTGCCTTGGGGGGGGGGCCGGAAATTGGCAAAGCAGTTGGGGTTAAGTGACTTGCCAAAGGTCACCTAGCTAAGAAGTATTAAATGTTAAGTGTCAAGTCCTCCTGACTTCAGGACAGGTGCTGTATCCTTTGCATCATTTTTGTTGTAGAATTGTTTTAGTCATATCTAACTTTTCATGATCCCATTTGGGGTTTTCTTGGTAGAAATACTGGGAGGTTGCACATTTCTTCTCCAAATCATTTTACAGATGAAGAAAATGAGACAAATAAAGTTAAGTGAAGGATCACAAAACTAGTTAAGTCTCTGAGGCCAATTTTGAACTCAGGTCTTCCTGACTCCAAATCTGGCACTGCATCCACTGAGTCATCTAGCAGCCTTCTTAAGTCATAGGAACACTTATAAAATGACATTTTATCTTACCAATTGTTAACTTGCAGTAGGGTCAAGTTGGTCTGAGCTGCAATTTGCTTTTTCTCATCTTCTGTTGGATAGGGATGCTAAAAAAAAATTTTTTTTAAGTTACTAATAAGTCTCAATGCAACAACAGGAACTATATAAGAATTACTAAAGTGAAAAATAAAATACAAATTATTATTAATAAAGTTCTGGAAAATAACAATTAAGCTTTAAGCAAAAACTAATTTTAGCTTTACCCAAGAAATATCACCATTTTTATTAGAAACACCATCAAAAAAACAGAATATTCCTTATAGCTGCCTAAGAACTGTTGTTAGTTTAATGAATGATTAACAAAGCATGTGATAAAAATTACATTGTCTTTTTTTCTGTCTGGAAGTTTGATAATATAAAAGAAATGATAAACATTTTTGTGGTTAAATAAAACCAGAGTAAATTGATCAGGGTAAGAAGTTTGAGAATTGTGATAAATATTTCTATTTGTTGATAGTAAAGAAACTAAACCAGGAATACATTTCAATTACTGCCAAACAAAAACATTTCTACATACAATTAGATGTTATTACTTATTAGCTTCTGGATGAAAAGCCATTTTATTATAGTCTAAACATATAATAATCTACCTGCTTTGGACATGAACAATTTAGCTGTCAGTCAGTACGTGGTATCAATGAAAAAAAAAAACAAACCGTTATTTTTATTAGCTTATTTTGACTCTCGAACATCATTTAGAAAACTTAAATGAAAGGACTACTAAGAATGACATAAAAATCATCTTTCTATAATGCAGAATGTAAAGAACTAATTTTCTCTATCTGACTTACACAAAAAAAGTTAGTTCCTCCAACTTTAAAAGACAGATGCATTTTTTTTGGTAGTTGAGGAAAGGGAAATAGAATGAAACATAGGATAGGAGAGGGCATTAATTTTAACACATTAGATAAACTTGAATGAAGAAGCAGGGCAAAAAGTTAGGAGCACTTAGAAAAAAAAATAACATGGGTAATTGATCAGACTTCATATCTGAACCTTTGATGGGATTTCCTCTAGAACAAATAGTACAGGATCAGTATTTGACTGATCAGCTGTAGAGATTAAGAAGGAAGGAAGGGAGGTTTTTTTTTTTTTTTAATATAAAACTTGTATTAGCATAAAGGAATAGATATTGGCAATTTTGTATAAGAAACAAAAAAAATTTTTATTGTATATTATATGTATATATATTTCATTACATATACTCACATATATATTAACATTATTATATATATAATTTATACAATACTATTTGCTATTACATGTATGCATGTGTTCATGTACAAAAATTTTTTTGCAGGTAACTACTTGCAAAGAAAGTCCTTCTACCAATGTAAATCTACAACTGTTTTACAACACAGAATCTTGAGAATTGTCTGGTGGGAGCAAGAGTGGGGTGGAAGCTGGGGACAGGAGGGTGAAGAAACAGGACTAGAAGGAGAGATTAAGTCTTACTTTCTGTATAGATCAGAGTTAGACTTGAATCCATATCTTTCTGATTTCAAGACCAACTCTATCCCATGTAGCTACTGTAATTGGCAGGGAATGGGGAAGCAACTTTATCTTAAATTTGATTTTATTCTTAAGATACTCAGATAAATGGATTCTACTTTTGTACAATTATTAATGTACTTTTTAAATGGCCAATTTACTTACTGTTATTACTCTCTTTAAAAACAAGGCCATACATAACTAAAAGTATTCTAATATATATATATTTTGTCTTCTGAGAACTGAAAACACTCCTACTCTAAAATTTCTTGGTCTTATTTCCCCAAAGATCTTTCTGCCTCTGCTACCATGATCACTACCACATCTAAACTAATCATACTAAGGTGTCAACATGAATACATTAGTTTGCTTAATGCTTGGAACATCATTATAAAATATATACCTCAGGTTTCTGTCCAGTTCACTACAAAATTAGTTAACTTAGGTAGATGAAAGACACAGAAGCAGTGAGGGAGATGGGGGGCAGAGGGGGGAGAGAGAGAGAGAGAGAGAGACTGGGAGGGGGAGAAGAAAGAGAGAGAGAGAGAGAGAGGGAGAGAGAGAGAGAGAGAGAGAGATTTTCAAAAGTTATTAGGTCTGAAAAGTATCAGTGGAATTCCTAGTTCACGAGAGTCAGATCCTCTTTTAGATTCTAAGCTCTTTAGTGTTTTATTTCTCTTGGTATTTTCCTCCACGTTCCTATGCGATAAATCTATGTTTAATGAATGAATGACTGAGAATCTGATTGCCACTTCAGATTCTCTAAGGGTGGAGAAAACCATGGGGTCTACTCACCTCACTCTCTGAAGGGAAGAGTTAAGATAGCCCCAAATCTCTATGAAGTCAGTTCTTCCCACTAGTTTTTAGAAAGGCAGAACCAATCCTAAACAGAATTTTTAAGTGGCATTTTTTTTTTCCTTTTGGAGTTTTCATGTTCCCCTTCCTTTTCTGAACTAAAACATAATGTTTCTTCTTCTGAGTACCCTACTTTACATCCTCTCATTCTGTTTTATGAATAGTAAAAGCTTTCTCCTATAACTGTGTACTACTAGTACCACCCAGGCTATCTTTATCACTTCTGCACTAAATTTTTTTGTTCTTATTTCTCCAAAAGTCCTACCTCTGCCACCACAATCACTACCACATTGCTTTGGGCTAAGTTAATCACACTAAGGTGTAAAATGAATTAATGTCAGGTACAATTAACCCAAATAAATTTTTGATTAGTAGAATTTTAAGAAAGTATGGGATAAATTTTAGGCCAGAAAGCTTTTAATGTTCTATACAGAAAGTCAATTCCAAGGAGGAGGAGAGAAGCAATAAAATACAGTGCTTTTTCTGCACTGAAATGCAGTTCTGCACTTGGAACTTTGTTTCCCTAAGCCTATTAGCTTTGTAACTGAAACTCAAGACCTAGCAAACAAGAGTTTTGCCACTTAATGAAGAGGTCACAATTACCACTGCAGGAAACTATCCTGGACTTAAGCCAATTAGAGCATTTCAGCTAGTGATCATTGTATCCCAGTGTATGAATGTTTTATGATGGTCACATCTGCCAAGCGGGTCATCTGTAGAGTACTTAAACCACAGATATCCCTTGCTAGAGAAAATCCAGTTACCTGAATCATAGATCCAGAGATTTTTGGAAGGATCCAAGGACAATTCTTTCCCTATTCAAGGCCTTGTGAATCTTTGCTCTCCTGCTCCTAGATCAAGATCCTAGTCTCTCTCTCTTTTTTTTTTTTTTTAAATTTACCTGGATATTAGACTGTAGCAAACTGAGTTACCTTGGACTCAAGTCTTCTTTTACTACCCCATCCTACCATCTTGCCTTGAATGAATCCTACTAGACCAAAGCATTTGCTTCTAGGATGAACAGAATGGAGGAGTTGAAGGTTGCCAGCATAGTGGACCTTTCAACTCTCTTAATATATAGAAAATTATCATAGTGTTGTACTCATAACAAAATAAACTTGAACACACTGTTTATCATTCACATTATTTCAATCAGTGAGTATTTATTGAGCTCTTACTATTTTGTACAATCTGCTATGGGATACAAAAGAAGATAAGTCATCATTCCACAAGGAACTTCCCAACTCTCTGGGAGCAAAATACAAATGAAATAAGCATGGCAACATTAATTTTTGTTATAAACTACACACTTCAACCAAGCAAACCTGTTAAGTGTTCCACATTTTCCAGTTATACTACAATATACTTTAACCTAAAACAGTCTTCCCTCAATAGTACATTATTCTTTCTTTTTCAAGACCCTGATCAGTGTACATCTTTGTCCATTCAGTCTTCACTAATTAAGCCCACCACCTTCCAATCATGCTTATTCCTTTTTTTTTTCAGCACCTATATAATAAATATAGCACACTATTGGAATTTTTACAAACCCATATGCACTTAAAATTTCCCATGCCCTTTTTATCAGTTTGTCTAATTTCCCTGATTAGCTTCTTAAGGGAGTTATTTTCATGATTATAATTCTTTTCTAAAACTTACTAATGTT
Organism: Myrmecobius fasciatus; assembly: GCA_023553655.1. NCBI lineage: Eukaryota > Metazoa > Chordata > Mammalia > Dasyuromorphia > Myrmecobiidae > Myrmecobius > Myrmecobius fasciatus. Next base: position 172,678 of record JAJPUD010001987.1, read on the forward strand.
CTAAAAGTACTGATTTCTAGAATTAAGTCTAGTAGTCTGTGAAAAAAAACTTTCTTTCATGAAACATATCAAGCCACACAAAAAAACTTCCAAAAAATCTTCTAAAATTTGATTACAAAATCACAAAAATCTTACCCCTATATGCTGAAAGAGCCAAGATCTCATAACATTTGTAGCATGTTTTGGTAGAACTCCCCTTTTATTCTTAGATGAGCCATCCTCTTGATGTAAGATGCTGAGATCTTGGTTTAACTGTAACTGAAGCTTTTAAATAAGTGGAAGAAAATGTTATAAAGCAACAAAAATTACATGCATAACATACATTAAAACTTTAATTAAAAAATTACATGAAATGCTTATGACTGAAAGGGTGACTATAATTTAAACAACTATTTGCAACAATACAGATATCTTCTTTTTTAAACAGTCTACATGGATAGGGATGTTAATAGTATAAGAAACTCCTTACCTATTTAAGTATCTAAAGCACAGACACAAATGTAATTATAAGATAAATAGTCCTCAGAGCACATGAAATAGCTTTCATGTTCAGTAAACAAGGACTCATATAGTATAGTCATAACATAATAAAATATGAATATTTAACTATGTATATTCATAACCTATTTACTCATTTTAGGCACATTCAAAAAGAGGTTGACCAAGAGGTTATAAGGTGAGTCTTTGTTTTGAAAATAAAAAGGTTTTGGGTTTTGAAAAGTAACCTAAAAGCAATTAAATCTGTTGTCTTCTTCATGTTCAGTTCTGGGCTCAGCTCATCAATGATATTCAATATCTGTATAACACAATTCATAGATCAGCCAAAAAAAAAAAAAAGCTGTCTATTCAACTATAAATCAGACTAGATAACTGCACTGCTATATTTCTATTCTTACAATCTATAAACAATATTCTTCAAGTACTTGGTTATTCTATTGTGGATAGTTAGGCAGAACTACTTTGTCTAAGGCATCCCGCAACAAGATGAATATTTGAAGGTCTTCATCATATGTAGGGAATATCTTTTACATGTGGATTTTGTATTGAATATTTTCAAAGGTAGTGGCAACAATCATATGTCTCCATGTTATTCTGTTAACCTCCTTTTTCTCCCTTCTTTTACCTTCCCTTACCCTTTACCTCATCCCCGCTCATATAAAGAATAAAAGAATATGGGGGGGGGGGGTAACTAGGTGGTGTAGTGAATAGAGCCCCAGCCCTGAAGTCAGGAGGACCTAAGTTCAAATTTGGTCTCACTTAACCCCTTGCTAGCTGTGTGACCTTGAGCAAGTCACTTAACCCTAACTGCCTCAGCAAAAATAATAATAATAAAAGAATTAAAAAGGTTCTTCTTATAAAGAGGAAATGTCTGTTCAATGATTTAAGAATAATTTCTGCATTAGTTATTCATGTGTAATCCAACAGAATTTTAAAAATTCTCAAATCTGATCATGAAAAGGAAATATAATGCATAAAAGAAGCAAATTTGAACTTGATCTATATAAACAAGCAATGATGCTGAAAATACAAAATCATTAAAATTGCACATCTAAGTAATATCTATGCTCATTTCCTAAAGAAATAAAACCAATGTAAAGACATTGTAGTAAGAACAAAAGAGGCAGAAACTTGCCTTAGCCAGCAAATATATGGCAGATATGACAGCCAAGATAGATTTAAATCCTATAGGTAAAGATGGTGGAAGATAATGAACTGTCTCCATCTTATAGTATAGCAAGAGACATTGGAAAGAAAAATCAATTAATAAAAATGATGGTGAGAAACACAATTAAGTCAGATCAGGAAAAGGGCATAATGTTGCTTTGATTGGGATAGGGGCATATATCAGAATCATATAAGACTCCTGAACAATTGTGACAAAGAAAAATTTGCTTAATAACCCTTGCTCAACAAGGCATGTAGTCAAGAGATAGACTATTGCCAAACATATTTGCTTTTGTCACAAAAGATATGCAAATACAGACTCCAAATGAAAGAAAGAGGTTCCTTCCAGATGGAAAAGTCTTCCAGATAGCCCTTTAATTTGGATGACAATACCAACTCAAAAGTCCATAACATTTCAGAGCCTCCTAAATGTGACTCATTATCTCAAAAAGTTCTGCCTAACTACTAAACACAGGACAAAATAAGTGAATGAAGAAAACCTCTTATTGAAATTATTACATGCAGTTGGATGGAAAATTCATAGACTTTCAGTATACATATATATCTTGAACTAAATGTGGAAAATAAACTGAGCCCAGAACTGAATAGAAAGAAAAGGGCCTAGATTTTGTGGTTTTTTATCTATGTCAAGCTTTTCCTTCTTGAAACAAAGTCCCATTTTTTTTTTTAGCATCAGTATTTTTTCATTTGAAAACATTATGGTTTTAAATCATAGAATGCCATAGTTTCTGAATAACTGGTACAGCCAAATGGTGGGCATGATTGGGCTACAATATATGACCAAAAAATAACTGCACAAGAGAAATGAAGTAGGGACATGAGAAAGATTCATGAGCAGAAAAGTTGAGATGGTTATGCAGCAAATCATGGATAAGCCAGTGTACAATTCAGATGCTGTGGTGATATCTGTACCATGTTAAGAGACCTAAAGAACAGTCCCTGGAACTCTGAATCAATTTGTTAGGGAACAGCCATAGGGAGACAAGGAAAAAAATTACCAAAATGAGAATGTGAGAGAAGGTCTGAGAGATCTATACTACTATGACTGATGAAATCACATATGTAGCAACATATTAAAGAAGTTTTATAAACAGTAACTAGATATGGGTTGTTAAAAAATCAACTGCTTTTATAAGCAGGACTGCTTTTTATTTAAAATATTTTAATTCAATAGGAAAATTTGAGACACTTTTCAAAATGTGTTTGTGATTTGAGGGCTAATTTGTAAAAAAAATAAAATAAAAATAAAGAAAGAGAGGGGAAAAAGAATTGATGTGGCAGAAAGACCAACATAAGAGTAATTTTGTAGCATGGAGTCATGAAGAAAGGCCAGGTGAATGCCAAACTAGCAAGGTTTAAGCAACCAAAGGCAGCATTATGACATCCACATGCTAAGGAAAATAAGGAAAGAGGACAATAGCAAAAGATGTAGAATGGATAGACAGAAGGCATTTAGCAGTTAACTGGGCTAGGTTGTTGAGTTGGAGGAGCCTCCAAAGCTTTCTTCTTTACAAGCTGAATTGATTGGACAAGAGGGAATCAGAGGACCCAGATGCACCTCTCTTCCCTGCCTGAGCTCCAGAGTCTCCCTAATTCAACTGGGTGGGGATAACACAAATCTGAAAAGCAAGAGCCTTCAAGGTTAGCTCTTCTTCAAGTACCATCAAAAAACCCAATTTCTCTTTAACAATGCCAATAATTTATTGAGATACTTAAGAGATAATATACCCCAAAAGACCATAAAAACTAGTTCTACCACTAGAACCTCCTATCTCTAAACTTAATGAAGTGGATCCCACTATCTCATCAAAGATACAAAAGGGAACTGGTAATTAAATGCAATTTTTGAGCAATTACTGTGTAGCCCAAAATCAAGATTCAAATCAATCTGTAGTAAGGAATTCAAAGTGACTGACATTACAAATATTGATGTCGTATCTTCCTTAGAAAATTGACTAAAGATGGGAAGGTTGCCCTGTCACTTCAATAGAGATTCAAATGCAATTCAAAACTCAGAAAGACAAACAAATAAAAACCCCTAGAAGTTTAATAAAGGGAAAGAATAAAGTGCATTAACTAAAGGCATATATGTACACTTCAACAGCTTCAGTTTCATCTCCTAGACTAAGTGGATACTTTCCTTACTTTTAATGTCAAACTAAAAGGAGAAACATGATGAGAAGAAGAATATGCTGGAAGACCCCCAAGCACAGCTATGTTAATTATAATTTGGGGTGGAAAAGCTAAAAAAAAAATTAAGTTATATGTTACAGAAGGTCTTTAAAAAGGAAAATAGAAAGAAGTGGGGAAAACAGAGCAATGAATATTCTGAAGGTAGAAACTGAAAAGTTAAAAAAAAAAGTACTAACTGGGTGTTATGAACTTCAGTGTCTCTCATATTGCTGGAGATTCATCAACAAAAATAAGAACTGAAAATTGACACGTTTGTTTCATTCGTATGCAATAGGAAAAAAAAAGAAACGAGCATGTTAATTTTAATATGAAAGAAAGAATAATAAAACATTTCTATTTTATTTTATTTACCAATATAACAAAAGAAGCTATATTTCTTATTATGCTGGAACTGCAAACCTCATTTGTGGTCTACTTGAAAATATTACTGAAATCTGTTTTAAAGAAGAGAATTTTCATAATTAATTTTTATTGACTACTTACAGTATAATTTTTTAAGAGATCATTTTTACAAAAAGGCTAGTATAGCCTTCATGGGTAAAACATACTATGTGGAAGGGAAAAATTAGCTTAGTAATAACTGTAATAATTACTTTTCCTATAATGCAAAGGGGACATATTTTATATGTTTAAGAAATTTTTTTTGCTTTCTTATCCCATACCACAATTTTGTATCTAGATCTGTGCAGTACTGTATCCAAGTGATAAAAATAGGAATTTAACTGTGAAATAGATGAATTACTTGTGCAAATAGTAATAACAAATGAAATAAAACAAATTTGATACTTGAAAAAATTTCTTATCACTTGTATTTCAAAGTTTGTAAAAGGAAGTTATTCAACCATATTTAAACCATTAAACTTCTGAAATTTTTTTTAACTCTGTCAAAGCCAAGAAGCTAGAAAGCTGTTTTTAACTCAATATACCTAGAACTGTAGCAAATTTAGCATACAAATACTAACTTTAGTATGTATTTATCTGCTTATGTTGTAGATTCAAATATTACCTGTCCCATGGTCTTGTGATTTAATCCTTAACCTTTTAAAAACACTATTAACAAAACAAAGTATAAATCTTTAGAAATTTTGTTGAGAGATCAGAGCAGCAAACCTATCATATAAACATTAAATTAAAATATTATTTGTTTAATAAGCTAAGTAATCTTTTAAAATCAAATACTGCCACTTTTCCAAGTACATTTTCATAAACTATGTGGTTAGCATTAATAACTTCTCTAGAATAATTTGTGAATATCCAACACAGCTTAAAACTAATCTTCTATATTAAGTCAATATCAAAAATTTTATTAACTTTTCCTCAAAACAGGCAGTCTAGGGCTTAAGTTCTATTACAGCAAATAGCCTAAAGATTTCTGCTTATGAAATTAAAGGACTGTAGAATATGTGTCATCACATTTCTATTTTATTTTCTGTTCTTAAAACTCAAATTTTATTTAACTTATTTTTATTTGAAGATTTGATTTTGTATGACTGAAATGCTTCATGTTGATGTGACTTACTCTTTTCCCCAGTCAGGAAGAAGCCCAACTAGCTATTATCATTTAAAAACCAATTCCCAATCTACTCTGCATAGAGTGATTGTGAGGATCACAATCACTCAATTGTCTATCCCTCACAATTGTGTGCATCTTTAAACAACCATTGAGATACTGATTTGTATATCTTCAGATAGGTCTGGAACTTGGTCGGCCAGATGTTTCCCACCTGGCTCCTAGATCCCCCTATCTTTGAGCTCCCTGGAATTTCCTTTCTCTTTGATTTTCCCTCTGAGTTTCCACCTGGGAAACCCCAAGACTGTATTTCCCCTATAAAGGATTTGCTTATAAGCCCGCTTACTCTCTCCCTCTTCATAGTGCCTTCCTTCTAATGGTGTCTTTCTCCTTATTCTAGCTTATACTAGTTAGTCTGCTAAACTCCTCTAAGGATCTATCTTGTCTGCCAGTCAATGGCTTACTCCCACCTCAGGGAGTATTTTCTTTCTCCTGGTTAACTAACTTTTTAGCTTTCCTTTCATTCCTGGGAAGAGGATAAGGAATTGCAGTTTCTATTCTTGGGCTGGTAGTATCTAATAGCAACATCATTGCTAAACCGATTGTAACTCATCAGGGCTCTCCAAAAGAAGAATTGTGGCTAAGAGACAAAACAACTGCAACAGTCTCCAAAGGCTAGGACATTAAGGACCCTAAGGAAACAACAGCCTAATGAATTACCAACAGAGAAGGTTAATTCCTAATCCATAACGTGCTTATCCAACACCTCTTCTACCATTTCTGACAAGGCCCAACCACATGGTCCAACAGGCTTGTGCTATGGGAGAAAGTGCAGAGAATTTAGCCCTCGGTGGATTTGACATGAAAGAGGGAGTCAAAAAAAAAAAAAAAAAAAAAGTTGAAATCTTATCAGAAATCTCAGGAGGAAGAAAACTAAGTTAAAAATATTGAGCTTCAAGGCAGCTAGGTGGCGCAGTGGATAGAGCACCAGCCCTGAAGTCAGGAGGACCTGAGTTCAAATTTGGTCTCAGATACTTCCTAGCTGTGTGACCTTGGGCAAGTCACTTGACTCCAATTGCCTTAGCAAAAAAAAAAATTAATTTGAGCTTATATGAATAAATAAACCATTAAAAAAGAATATGGGTTCCAAATTATTTAAATGAGTCCAAATATTGCTTAATAAATATGACAAGGTAAAATAAAATAAATCGACACGAGAAGAAGTAGATGAAGCAGTGCATAAACAAAAGGGCATGAAATCAGAGCAGGAGATTCTCAAATGCTCAAGACAGAAATAATTATGACAGCAGAATTCATGACCTCTAAAGCAGAGATAGATAATCAATAAAAGAAAAAAACTTGAATCTGTGGAAGCAAATAGTAGAGAACAAATGATAAGGACAATTAGACAATATGAAAGAAGGGAAGCAAAGGGAGGGACTGAAACTGGCATAAAAGGGGAAATTTCAATTCAATTATGGGAAGGAATTTATTGAAGAACACTGAAGGAGAAAGATATACTATAATAAAAATTAGGCATCTTAACATGTATAGTTTGCAATGATTTGGTGGATAGAAAGATCACTGCTTCTGAGAGAATGTTATACTTCCACAGACAAAATCCAGACTCAGAAAGGAAGAGAATCAGAGCGGCTGAAAGAAACTACAAAAGAGTAGGACCGCATCAATGAAGAAAGAATATTTCATGGTAAATGGCAAAGACACTATCAGGGAGGAGGACAGGGGACAATGACAAATTGTACAATCAGGGAAACAGAGAGAACAATCCCTACAATGGGGAATACCTCTATCTTCTCTGTCCTGCAGAATTTGATCCTTCTAAGAGTGAGGCACAACATTAAAAGAAATGAGGAATGGTACAAGATCTTGAAGGCAAATGTGAATGACTTGACTACAGAAGAATGATGTCTCTCTCCAGAGAAAGAAGTGATAGAATCTGAATGCCCATTGAAATATACTTTTTATTTATTTTATTTTTCTTGTTTGTTGGGTTTTCTGGGTCTATGTTTCTTTCACAACATGATCTATATCAAATTTCTTATCTTCTCAATAAGGAATGGAAAGAAGGGAAAAATGAAGAGAATTTGAAACTCAAATTTTTTAAAATGAATGTTAAAAATTATTTTGCATATAATTGGGGAAAAATAAAATATAAATTAAGAAAAACATATAAAATACTTCAAATAAAAGAATACCAAATAGTGATTTTTAAATAATCCAATCTCAGAAAAAGAAACAAAACTAGCTACATAGAAGATACCAAAGGAAAAAAAAAAACTATTGGCTCTGTTGGATTCACAGAATTCTATCAAACTTTTAAAGGACAATGAGTATTAGTACTTACAAATTATTCCCAAAAACTGAGGAGGGAAAAAAAAGTATTTTATCAGACTTCTTTTATGAGACAATTATGATCCTAATAACTAAATAAGCAAAGGATTAAAATACAGAACTACAGATTAATATCATGAATGAATATTGATTCAAAATTTTTCAATAAAATCCTTTCAAAGAAATCATAGCAATTCATCCAAAAATAATAATTATCATCAAAATGAATTTATACCAGGGATACAAGGATAGTTTGACATTAGAAAAACAATCAACACAATCATATTAAAAAGAAAAACATCCAAAATCATGGGATAATTTCAATAAAGAAAAAAGCCTTTAACAAAATGTAACACTTATGTTAAGCATAATTCTTATGCTTATAAAGTATAACCACAGAGGAACCTTTTTGAATATTATAAAATTTATTTAGTTAAAAGTTTCCTAATAAATAAAGTAAAACAAAGATGCCCATTCTACCCACTATTATTTGATACTGTTCTAGAAATGACAGCATTGGCAATAAGACAAAAGAAAGAAATTAAACGCATAAAGGTAAAGAAGAGACAAAACTCTCCATATTTATTGATGACATGATGATTTACTTAGAAAATACTAAGAAATTAGCAGTCATTGATTGAGACAACAGCTTTAACAAAACCTCAAAAATTTATAACATATATATATATGTACATGTATATACACACATAGCATATATTATGTGTGTTCATATATATTATTTAGAACATATATAAATTATAAATTCAATAGACAATAAAAGAGAAATCAATTCCAAAAAATTAGAAAATGCATAAAATATTTGGGGATCAATCTACTAAAACTTATAAAATTTTTATATAGATTCAACTATCAAGAACTCCTTAAAGAACTTAAATACCTGGGCTAATAACATTCAGCGCTCATGGCTGGAGAGTGTCAATATAATAAAAATGATACTGATATGGATTGAGTCTCTTCCCCATAACTGTTGTTGTTGTTGCTATTGTGATTGTCCTTTGTTCTCCAAGGGACCATGATCTCAGGGAGGTGATGCTATAACATGTAAGTTGTTGGATTTAAGTGTGGGAGGGCTGTGTAAGGTCATGTGCCTCACTCTCCCTTCCAGAGCCATCTGGGTCCAGTGGCCAGATATCAATCAAGATGACTGGAGATGGCCCTGGATACAATGGCAGAGCTTGACCTTTTTAAGCTAAGGTCTTCAACAGGTCTCAATTTGACTGAAGCTGCACCTATTCAGTGATAAAGGCTAGGTAGCAATTGAGGCAAAGAATCTCCTCATTCATCCAGTCCAAAGGAAAAAAAAAATCTAAATGAATAAATTTAGGAAGGGAAGACATTCAGGGTTTCTGACCAAAGCAGAAATAACTTCTATTTATATTCAATCTGAGTCAATCAGGACCCAAATGATGACACCAAATGAGGGCCTGGCTAGGGACCTGAAGAAGCCTAATCAACTATTATCAGATGTAATCAATTCCTAAACTATCCTGTTTGATAGTTATTGTAAGGAAGGCAGTCTTTTATCTATCTCCATTGTCTAGCCCCCAACCTCTGTGTACCAGTAAACAAAAAAGGAAGAATCAGAAACAATGGAATTCAATAACCCAGTGCTGAATAAATAAGAAATTATAAATTCCTTAGGAAAATATTCCCTATTTAATGAAAATGGGTAGGAAAACTAACAATCAGGGGAGACAGAGTCAAGATGGCAAAGTAAAGGCAGGAAGTCGCCTAACCTCTCTGTCAAACTGCTCCAAATTCCTTCAAATAATGATTCAAAACAAATTTTAGAGCATCAGAACACCCCCAAAAATGGAATACAACATTTTCCAACTGAAACAATATTTAAGGTCAGCAGAAAAGGTCTGTGACACCAGAATGGGAATACAGCATGCAGTTTTTTTTTTTCCCCTTTATTAAAGCCTTTTATTTGCAAAACATATATATGGGTAATTCTTCAACATTAACAAACCTTTAAGTTACAAATTCCCCCCCCCCCCGTCCCAACCCCTCCCTTAGATAGCAAGAAATCCACTACATGTTAATTATGTTAAAATACTTGACAAATCAAATGTATGCATATATATTTCCACACTTATTGTTGTGCAAGAAAAATCGTATCTACAGGAAAAAAAAATCTGAGAAAGGAAACACAATGCAAGCAAACATCAATAGAGAGCATGAAAATGTTATGTTGTGGTCCACATTCATATCTCTCTCTCTGGGTGTATATAGCTTTCTTGACTATACAATTAGAACTAGTTTGAAGTATTTCATTGTTGCAGAAAGCCATGACCATCAGAAGTGATCATCATATAGCATTATTGTAGCCGTGTATAATGATCTCCTGGTTCTGCTCATTTCACTCAGCATCAGTTCATGCAAGTCTCTCCAGGCCTCTCTGAAATCCTCCTGCTCATCATTTCTTATAGAACAATAATATTCCATAACATTCATATGCCATAATTTATTCAGCCATTCTCCAATTGATGGGCATACATTCAGCTTCCAGTTTCTAGCCACCACAAAAAGAGCTGCCACAAACATTTTTGGACATGTGGGGCCCTTTCCTTCTTTTAAAATCTCTTTGGGATATAGACCCAATAGAAACACTGCTGGGTCAAAGGGTATGCACAGTTTGATAACTTTTTGAGCATAGCTCCAAATTGTTTTCCAGACTGGTTGGATCCATTCACAGTTCCACCAACAATGTATTTTCCCACATCCCCTCCAATATTCATCATTAACTTTTCCTGTCATTTTAGCCAATCTGACAGGTGTGTAGTGGCACCTCAGAGTTGTCTTAATTTGCATTTCTCTGATCAATAGTGATTTGGAGCACTTTTTCATATGACTAGAGATGGTTTTAATTTCATCATCTGAAAATTGTCTGATCATATCCTTTGACCATTTATCAATTGGAGAATGGCTTGAATTCTTATAAATATGAGACGATTCTCTATATATTTTAGAAATGAGGCCTTTATCAGAACCCTTAAATGTAAAGATGATTTCCCAATTTATTGCTTCCCTGCTAATCTTGTCTGCATTAGTTTTGTTTGTACAAAAACTTTTTAACTTAATATAGCCAAAATTATCTATCTGATGTTCAATTAAGAGTTCCAGTTCTTCTTTGGACATAAATTTATTCCATCTCCACAGGTCTGAGAGGTAAACTATACTACGTTCCTCTAATTTACTTATAATATCATTCTTTATATCCAGATCATGAACCCATTTAGATCTTATCTTGGTATGTGGTGTTAGGTGTGGGTCAAGCCCTAATTTCTTCCACACTAGTTTCTAATTTTCCCAGCAGTTTTTGCCAAATAGTGAGTACTTATCCCAGACACTGGGGTCTTTGAGTTTATCAAACACTAAATTGCTATAGTTATTGCCTAGAGTGTCCTGATAACCTATCCTATGCCACTGATCGACTGCTCTATTTCTTAGCCAGTACCAAATGGTTTTGATGATTGCTGCTTTATAATATAGTTTTAGATCTGGTACAGCAAGGCCACCTTCATCTGCTTTTTTTTCCCATTAATTCCCTTGAAATTCTTGACCTTTTATTCTTCCAAATGAACTTTGCTACTATTTTTTCTAGATCTGTAGAATAATTTCTTGGGAGGTTGATTGGCATGGCACTAAATAAGTAAATTAGTTTGTGTAGTATTGTCATTTTTATTATGTTCCCTCTGCCTACCCATGAGCACTTAATGTTTTTCCAATTGACTAGGTCTGACTTTATTTGTGTGGAAAATGTTTTGTAGTTTTGTTTGTATAGTTCCTGACTTTTCCTTGGCAGATAGATTCCCAAATATTTTATACTATCAACAGTTATTTTGAATGGAATTTCTTTTTCTATCTCTTGCTGCTGAACTTGTTTGGTAATATATAAAAATGCTGATGATTTATGTGGATTTATTTTGTATCCTGCAACTTTGCTAAAGTTGTGAATTGTTTCTGGCAGTTTTTTAGTTGAGTCTCTAGGGTTCTCTAAGTATACCATCATGTCATCTGCAAAGAGTGATAATTTGGTTTCCTCATTGCTTACTCTAATTCCTTTAATCTCTTTTTCTTCTCTTATTGCCAAAGCTAACATTTCTAACACAATATTAAATAATAATGGTGGCAGTGGGCAGCCTTGTTTCACTCTGGATCTTACTGGGAATGGTTCTAGTTTGTCTCCATTACATATGATGCTCCAGCATGCAATCTTGATACAGGCCAAAGCAGCACAACCCTGGCCCTAGTCCCAGCCCTGGCCAGTAAAGCAGAAATGGGCCTAGGGATCTCTGAATCAGCTTTAGTACTGGCATTTTCTAGACCTCTCAGCACAGAGACACCAAAAAGGACTTGGAAGACTAATGGGAAAAGTCTGTGACAACATGGTAAGAATCCAGCATGCAATACCAGCGCAAGCTGAGACAACATAGCCCTGGCCCAACAGCCAGCAAAGCAGGACTATGTTGCTTTACTAGATCTTACAGCTACAGTGGGAGCAGGGATAGTTCCAGAGCAGAAAAGAAGGCTTGTGGTGAGGTCCCTAGAAAGACCTATGAAAATAGCAGAACAAATCCCTGAAACATGGGACAATGTATCCTCCACCTTAGAAACAGAGCCCCACTTGCACAAAGAATTAAAAGAATTAAGAGAGTAAAAGACTACGAAAATGAGCAGGCATCAGAAAGTTTCTGACTACAAAAAGTTACCATGCTGAAAAGGAAAATCAAAACACAGTTAAAAGATGATAGAGTCAAAGCTATACCCAAAGCCTCCAAGAAAAATAAGAATAGGGCTCAGACCATGTAAGAACTCAAAAGGGATTTTGAAAATCAAGGGGCAGCTAGGTGATGCAGTGGATAGAGCACAAGCCCTGAAGTCAGGAGGACCAGAGTTCAAATCTGATCTCAGACAGCTAACACCTCCTGGCTGTGTGACCCTGGGCAAGTCATTTAACTCCAATTGCCTCAGGAGAAAAAACTGAGAGTGGTACAAAGGGAAATACAAAAAGCTAATGAGGAGAAGAATACCTTAAAAAGCAAAATTGGCCAACTGGGAAAGGAGGTACAAAAGGTCACTGAGGAAAATAATTCCCTAAAAATTAGAATTGAGCAAATGGAAGCTAATGAAAAATAAAGGTACAATAAAGCGAGACCAAAAAAAAAAAAAAAATGAAATATCTCACTGGAAAAACAACTGACCTGGAAAACAGATCCAGGAGAGATAATTTAAAAATTATCGGATTACCTGAAAGTCATGATAAAAAAAATAATAAATAAAAGAAATAAACAGCCTGGACATCATCTTTCAAGAAATTATCAAGGAAAACTGTCCTGATATTCTAGAACCATAAGTAAAATAGAAACTGAAAGAAACCACTGATCACCTCCTGAAAGAGATCCTAAAATGAAAACTCCCAGGAATATTATTATAGTCAAATTCCAGAACTCTCACGTGAAGAAGAAAATATTGCAAGCATCCAGAAAGAAACAATTCAAATACAGTGGAGCCACAATTAGTATAATACAAGATTTAGCAGTTTCTACATGAAAGGACTGGAAGGCTTGGAATATGATATTCTGAAGCACAATGGTGCTAGGATTACAACCAAGAATCATTTACCTAGCAAAATAGTATAATTCTTCAGGGGAAAAGATGGACATTCAATGAAATAGAGGATTTTTAAACATTCATGATGAAAACATTTATGAAAAAATCAAAAAAAATTTTGATTTTCAAACACAGGACTTGGGAGAACCATAAGGAGATAATCAGGAAAGTGATTATCATAAGGGACTTAATAAGGTTTACTTATTTATATTTATACATAGGAGGATGATACTTGTAACTCATCAAAACCTTATCATTACGGCAGTTTGAAGAAGTTTAGCCAGAGGGCACAGGTGTGAGTTGAATATGAAGGAATAATATCTTTTTAAAAAAAATGAGAGAAGAATAAAATACTGAGAGAAATAAAAAGAGAGAAGTAGAATGGTGTAAATTATCTGTAATAACAAAAGAAGCAAGAAAAGCTTTCATATTGGAAGAGGAAAGGGGAGGAGAGGGAGAGGGAGTAAACTCTGCTTTCAATAGAATTAGCTCAAAGAGGAAATAACATATACATTCAATATGAGTACAGAAATCTATGTTACCCTGCATGAAAATAGGAGGGAATGGGATACAGAAAGGAGGGAAAATGATAAAAGAGAGGACATATTGGGGAAGAGAATGGGCAGAAGCTTTTGAGGACACACAGGGTAAATAGAGAGAACAGAATAAATGGAGGGAGGGAAAAAGTTAGCAATAGTAACTTTTAAAAGAATTTTGAAACAAGTTTCTTTGATAAGGCCTTTTTCTCAAATATGGAGGAAACTGAGTCAAATGTATAAAAAATAAGAGTCATAAATTGATAAATAATCATAAGATATGATTTATGCCCAATAGGTTATAAATTTATGCATATCCTTTGACCTAAAAATACCATTACTAGGTATGAATACCAAAAGAGATTTTTAAAAAAGGAAAAGGACCTTTATGTGCAAAAATATTTGTAGCAGTTCTTTTCTCAGGGCAAAAAAACCTGGAAATTGAGGGGATGTCCATCAACTGAAGAATGGCTGAATAAACTGTGGTATGTGATTGTCAAAGAATATTATTGTTCTATGGGAAATGATGAGCAGGAGCTTCTCAGAAAAAAACAAAAACAAACAAACAAACAAACAAAAAAACCTAGAAAGTTCTTCAGGAACTCAAGCAAAGTGAAATATAATATATATATAAAGAAATAGCAATGTTCTGAAATGATCAGCTGTGAAATGACTTTGCTATTCTCAGCAGTATAGTGGTTCATGGTTTTTTGAGGGACTTACAATAAAAATCGTGTCCAAATTCAGAAAAGAAATTGATTGTGTATAAATATATATTGAAGCATTCTCTCTCTGTTCTGTCTGTCTGTCTCTCTCTCACTTTATTTTTCTTGAGGATATTTTTTATTAGGGTGGGAGATCTATGTTCTCTTTTACAACATGACTTTTATGGAAATGTTTTGCATAACGTCATAAGTGGTTTCTTCATGGCAACTGGGGATGAAGATAAGGGAGAGAATCTGGAACTCAAAGTTTTAAAAACAAATGTAAAAAAATGTTTTAAATGCATCAGTAGGCTTGCTGTCTTGTGGAGGGGAGGAAGGGAGAAGAAAATTTGGAATACAGTCTTACAAAAAGGAATGCTTAAAACTCTTTTCATGTATTTGAGGAAAAAATTTCTATTAAAAATGTTCATTAAAAAGAATTAAACTGGCAATCAGTCTGAAGGAAATTAAATTTAGACCTTATGCTACAGTCCATAATAAATTCAGAATGGATATGAGACCTTAATATCAAAAATTATGACAAAAAACAAAATTAGAAATGAATCACAGCTTTGGGTAGAAAATGTATTCCCTTATCCTGCCATCTAGGGGAGGGGTGAGGAGTAGGAGGGAAAAATTTGTAACAGAAAGCTTTGTAAGGGTTAATGTTGAAGAATTACCCATACATAGGTTTTGCAAATAAAAAGTTTTAATTAAAAAAAAAAAAAAAAGGAAATGTATTCCTTTTTGATTTTGGTAAGAAACTGGGATTAAATGACTTGTCCAAGATCACACAGCTAGGATGTGTTAAATGACTGAGGTCGCATTTGAACTCAGGTTGTCCTAACTCCAGGGTTGGTGCTCTATCCATTGCACCATCTAGCTTCCCCTAGAAAATGTACTCTTAACCAAACCAAGGACAGAGGCAAATACCAAAGTATTTTTGATTAAAAACTCCAGAGCTGTGAATAAACTCTGAAGTTCAAAACATAGGAGTCAAGAAAAATATATAAAGATAAACATAACTGAACAATTATAAAGGACTGACAAGGATAAATTGCTTACATGTGAATATGGGAAAGATGATACTTATGCCTCCTCTGACTCCTATCATTTTCAGGGTTCACAGAAGGAATACAATAGGCAAGGCCTGGGGGTTGGTTCTGCCATAGATCTTGCTGATGTAAACAAAAGAATGGAATGAGGGGAAAAGAAATACACTAGAGCTGGGGAGAGAAGGGAGAGCATTAATGGAGAGGAAGGAAAGGAAGATTAGGGAGAATTATCTTCCATAATCTGGAAGGTACAAGTAGAGAGAGAGATGAGATGAAAAGAGCAGAATAGCTGGCACTTAAGCTTCATTCTCACCTGAATTAATCAAAAGAAAAAAGAATATAATATATACACATATACTCAGAGTGGGGTACAAAAATTCATTTTACTCAACTTGGAAAAAAGGAAGGAAAGGAGGGAAGAAAAGTAGAGGAATTGAGTAGGAGGACAATGTTTTAAAAGTGACATTAGTCTTAAGCAAAATTCTGGGAACATACAACAATATTTGTAGCTCTTTTTAAGGTGGCAAAGGAACAGGGGTCTTCAGGATGCTCCATAAACTGGAAAACTAGATCAAAAAATTATCATTACAAATGTAATGCTGAACTCCTGTTAGTGTAATGACCAACCAGGATTCCAAAGGACTAATGATGATGCAAGCTGTCTGTATCCTAATAAAAAGGCGAAGAAATTAGAATGCAGAACAAGAAAATTTTTTTGGACACAGTCAATTTGGAAATTTATTTTACTGACCATACATGTTTATAATGAGTTTTGTTTTTCTTTAATTCTTGGGGAATTGAGGGAGATAGGGGAATAGTGGTGGAGGAAAGATAAAGTAAATTTTGGCCAATTCAAACAAAACATGACATACTAATATAGAAAATTCCTAGATTAAGAAATTTCCTGGACCAATGCCATTCAACACTTTCCTTGTAACTGATAGTAAAAGTGTAAAACATGAGCTCATGGGCTTAAGTGTGACCTACAACAATCATGAGTATGGCACTAATCAGACTTGGAGATATAAAAATATAATAGATGATATTGTACAATGGATATATACATATGCATAATATATGCATTGTATGTCTATATTGTATAAAATTTATAATAGGTAATATTATATATTAAAATTAAGTCAATATATAGCCCATAGGGGCCCTTACATACAGTTTGTTGTTCAGTTGTTTTCCAGTGCTGTCCTACTCTTTATGACCCCCTATGGGGTTTTCTTGGCATAAATAATAGATTAGCTTGCCATTTCCTTCTCCAATCCATTAAGTGTCTTACTTGGCATCACAAGCTAGTGAGTATCTGAGGCCAGATTTGAACTCAGGAAGATGGGTCTTCCTGACTCTGGGTCCAGCACTATCTACTACTCCACTTAGCTGCTCTATGTACAATTTAGTGTCCTCTGTTTCTGAATTTGACACCATTAACTTCTATGGTAAAGGAATGACCACATTAAGTCCAAGGTCACACAGCCCATAGATGTCAGAGGCAGGACAGTAAAAATAGGAAGAAAGTATAAATAGATAATATGTATATTTCTTTCATGGAAATGTGACTGGTCTCTGTTCAAGTGCAGGCAGGCAGGTATCCCATGAGAGAAGCTCATGGAATCTCTCACTATTAACCATGTGAGCAAGGAGAATAGGAAAAACTGAAGCTCTTCTTCTATGTGTGTGGGGAACCAGCTGTAAGTCCTTCAGAAGACTGCAGTAAGGAAAGGTCGTTTGGAGGACTTTAGGGGACTTGGAAAGACCAGTTCCATAGCTGGTGATATAGATCAGAACTATCTTGGATTATTTTCTGGAGATAAGAAGGTCGAGGTGATCAGAATGTTATCTTATCTAGTAGAAAAGAGGGTCCTCTAAAGGAAAAACAAAAAACAGGCTGCACCTTGACTAATAGAACAAGAAAATGTCACAGCCTAGGCTATACTCTCTGGCAATTGTGTAATAAAAAGAAAAATATGCTTATGTAGGGTATAAAAGGGAAGCTATAAAAAATAAAGACAGTTCTAAGCTGTAAGCTTGAAACTGCCTGGCTCCCACTACTCTGTCCTGCACTTTGTGCCAATTGCCAGCACATGTGAAAAGAAAGAAGAAAAAGGGAAAAGGATCTGAGAAGGTAGAAGAAAACACTGGCATGCCAGGAGTCTGGAGGGTTGAAGAATGGGACACAAAGAAGAAAAAAGACCACCGAATACCTGGAACTAAGAGAAATGAGTGGAAGAGGAGGAGAGCTTGAGGGAGTTGGTGCTTGTCCTTATATAAAGAATGATGATGTGGATTGATCTAAGTTACATGAATAGGTGAATAGCACAGGTATTCTGTACAAATAGAAAACACAAAGCATAATATCTGAAGAATCCCTGTTAAAAGAATAATAAGACAAATACTTGTGAAAATAATAAGTTTTTTTAAAAAAAATAATGTTGTACCTATAGTAGGCACTTAAAAGATTCATTCATAGTTCTTTTTTTTTTTCTAGGACGCATATCCACACCATGACAAGGAACTTTCTGAAATTACTACCCACTTTCTCATATGTCTAATGTATACAAATGATGCTGTCAAAAAGACAGAAATGACAGCTAGGTTTATGAGGACAAGTCAAAGAAATATATATATATATGTATACATATATATAAATATATATATATAATAAAACTCAGAGGAGCGTTTTTTGGGCAGCAAATACTTAACAGTGATCAATGAAAAGAAATGAATGAAATTAAGAGAAGCATAAATATGATTATAGAAGGAAGTAAGCAGGACTAAGAAAACAAAACACAGAATGCCCAGGACAAACAGAATAATGAAATAATATGGAATGACAGCAACTGTAATGACCAAGCTTGACCGTGGAATGTTAAAATGAATATCTTCTCTCCTCTGAAGAAGTAGAAGGATTTGAGGGTGAAATTCATATGCCAGACACTGCCATGCTAAGTGATTTTGCTGAACTTTTATTTTTATTTTTTTATTTCACTTCAAATTTTTTGTTAAAAGGGATGCTTTGCTAGATAAAGGAGAAAAGTTGAAAATGAAAAAGCAAGATTTAAAAAGAAAGAAAATACTGCTCAAAAAGGGATTTTGTTTCTGAATCATAGCATAAAACACAGGAAAACCAAGTCCCTGGCTGTGGATGGAGAGTCACTCAGCAGGGCTAATAACATTTTCAAAAGTCTTAACAAAATCTAAGAAAAAGGTCTTTAAATTAAGAATGTGGGACTTCCTTCCGGGGGTGGAGCCATGGTGGCGGAGATCAGACAGGATTCTCTGTAACCTCCTCTAACCTCCCCTCAAACCAACAAAATATGAAGCCTCTAGACTGATTCTGAAGCAAAAAAATCCACAATATCCGGAGAACAACACGATTCTAGAAGAAGATACTCTGGAAGAACCTCAAAACAGGTCTGTTTTAATGGGGCAGGGGGTGGCCTACTGAACCCAGACTGCAGCGCAGGGAGACCGGGGCAGGGAGCTGGAGCAGGAAGCTGGAACAGGAGTCGGAACAGGAGTGGGAGCGTTGTGCTTTTCACACACCTGGGAGTCTTCTGCGGGCCTCTTGGAACAATTTGTCCTGATTGTGGGCAGGTGGTTTGGAGGGTCTGCCTTTTGAGGGGGATAGATTGTGAACCACTGAACCCCTGATGAGCATCGTAACTAGCTGCCATTACACAGCACCTTAAAGCAATCAATCAAACAACAGGTCTGATAAGCACCAGAAATAATTCAATCAGCGGAGCTGCCCAGCCCCTGACATAATTCAATCAGCAGAACTGCCCAGTTCCTGAAATAACTCAATCAGCAGAACTGCCCCAGGGCAAATTAAAGCAGCTGTCCCACCTTTGCCCTAAACAGACCTCACACCTTTAAAAAAAAATGAATAAAAAACCAAAAAGAGCTCTCACCATAGACAACTTTTATGGAGAGAGGGAAGAACAGACCTCAAATCCTGAGGTCCCTAAAGGTAAAGCAACTCCAGAAAAAGCCCCAAAGAGAGACATAAATCGGTCTCCATGTCACAAGGCTTTCTTTGAAGATTGCATAAAAAATCTTAAAAGAGAGTTAGAAGAAACATGGGGAAACGAAATGAGATCACTGCAAAATAAAATAGAAAAAATGGAAAAAGAATGCAGTGAACAAAAAAATGTAATTAGTCAATTGCAAAAGGAACTAAAAACAGTAACTGAAGAAAATAAGACATTAAAAATTAGAATCGAACAATTGGAAATGAATGACTCATCAAGACTTCAAGAATCAGTTGAACAAAAACAAAAAAATGAAAAGATAGAGAAAAACATGAAATATCTCCTAGGAAAAACAACTGACCTGGAAAATAGATCTAGGAGAGACAATCTAAGGATTATAGGGCTTCCTGAAAGCCATGATGAAAAAAAGAACCTGGACACTATATTCCAGGAAATCATAAAAGAAAACTGCCCTGATATTTTACACCCAGAAGGCAAAATACTCCTTGAAACAATCCACCCATCACCTCCTGAAAGAAACCCAAAAATTAAGTCCCCCAGAAATATCGTGGCTAAATTCCAGAACTATCATACCAAGGAAAAGATATTACAAGAAGCCAGAAAGAAACAATTTAAATATCGGGGAGCTACAATTAGGATCACACAGGACCTAGCAGCTTCTACTTTGAAGGATCGAAGGGCCTGGAATCAGATATTCCGAAGGGCAAAGGAACTTGGATTACAGCCAAGAATAAGTTACCCAGCTAGAATGAGCATTATCTTCCAGGGAAGAAGATGGTCTTTCAATGATATAGGAGAATTTCACCTATTTCTACTGAAAAGACCAGAACTGAACAAAAAATTTCATCTACAAACACAGAACACAAGAGAAACATAAAAAGAAATGACCAACAGGAGGATTTCAGAGAGGATTGGAGAGACTTGCATGAACTGATGCTGAGTGAAATCAGCAGAACCAGGAGAACATTATACACAGCAACAAGACTATAAGATGATCAATTTTGATGGACATGGTTCTCTTCAACAATGATGTGATTCAAACCAGTTGTACTGCGATGAAGATAGTCATATACATCCAGAGAGAGGGCTGTGGGAACTGAGAGTGAACCACAACACAGCATTTTAACGCTTTCTGTGAATATTTCCATGCATTCTGTTTTCCTTCTTAGGTTGTTTTTTTTCTTCTTCTCTTTCTAGATCTGATGTTTCTTGTGCAGTAAGATAACTGTATAGATATGTATACATGTATTGTATTTGTCATATAATTTATCCTATCTAGCATGTATTAGATTATCTGTCATCTAGGGGTGGGGGGGGGGGGGAGGGAAAGGAAAAGTTTTGGAAAAAAAAGTTTTTTTTTTTGCAAAGGTCAATGTTGAAAAGTCACTCATATGTTTTGCAAATAAAAAGCTTTATTAAAAAAAATTAAAAAAAATAAATTAAGAATGTGTCAATCATGTACAAAGAAGAATAGTAGATTTATCCAGAATTTCACAGGAGACAAAATTGGAGAAAGGAGACAAAAATAAAACCCTTGGTCTCAGATATCTTATGCTCAACTATATAAAGTATGGGACGATAAGCAAGATAAATTAAAAATACTAATATTGGGAAGCAAATTTGTCTTCCCAAGTTTCAGTCAGTCAGTCAATAAACATTTGTTAAGTACCCACTATGTGCCAGTCACTTTACTTAGTGCTAGGGACACAAAGACATGCAAAGGACAGTCCTTAGCCTTGAGAGGGTCACCATCTGATGAGAAAAATGCACAAATAAATTATATATAGGATAATGAAGATAACCCACAGAGGCAAGGTACTAGAATTAAGAGAAGCTGGGAAAGCCTTCCTATAAAAGGTGATTTCAGCAGGGATTTGAAGGAAGCTAGGAAAGCCAGGAAGCAGAGATAAGGAGAAAGACCATTCCATGACTGAAAGGTGAATAGTGAAAACGCTAGAAGTCAAAAGATATCTTGTTCAAGGAAGCGCAAGGAGAATGGTGCCACTGGATTAAAGAGTATGTGGGAAGGGTAGGGAATGGGGTGGGCTGTGGTGGGATGGTACAAAGCCTAAGAATACTAGAGGTAGGAAGGGGCAGGTCATAAAGGAATTTGAATACCAGAGGGTTTTACATTGATCTTGGGAATTTGTTGAGTAGTGGGAAGGCATGGTTGGACCTGCACTTTAGGAAAACTATTGTAAATATCTGATTGGAGAATGGACATTAGTGGGGAGAGCCTCAAGGCAGGCAGACCCACCCAGCAGGCTATGGCAATAATCAAGGCAAGAGGCAGTAAGGATCTGTACTAGTGGTGGCAGTGTTCAAGGAGAAAAGGGGGTATGCTCCCCCAAAAGGTGAAATTGACAAGTCTTAGCAATAACTCAGATATGGGAGGGAGCAGATGAAGTTCCCTAGAGTGAGGGCAGGAGTTGGAAAGGAGTGAAAAACTCTAAGCCAGATACTGAGCTCATTGAGGAAGAAAGTTATCTGTGGGTCTGTAGACAACAATAACCAGGATTTTGATTGGGTGGTATATATTAGTAGTTTACCCCTCAAAGGAAGAAAAGTTACTGAATGGTGGAGGAAGGGGAAAAACCTTGAAGTGGTAATGGGAAACACTTTGTTGAGGAGTATAACTGAAGGTGCAGCCTGGATTGGAAAGAGAAGCCAGAGAGGCCATTCCATCATAGAGAAAACAGGTTTCAATAATAGGTAGTAGATGAAAAGTGTAGAAGACAAATAGATTTAAGATGCAGGGAAGTTTGTGGCCCATAGAACAAACATTCCCAGAAGGTCCAGCCAGGAAAGGCTGGGAGGAGTTAGGATGAAACTCTGAGGTAGCCAGATTGAAGGGATGAGAATGAGGAATCAGGTAGTATGGGTTGAAGAAAGGGGTTTGGATACTGATCTACAGGAGTTTGGAATTATTGGGATGTGAAGGATATGATTAGTTTGAGAATGTTTATTATTGAGTGGAGGATGTTACTCCTTTACCCTCAAGGTGTAATGCTCAGGGAGAAACTGAGGCAGTATCACACATTGGAGATTAGATAATACTTTATTGATCAAGAGATAAGACTAGTCGACTGAATAAAACTAATGTCACAAAGTATTCAGTAGCTCATTGAGGGGCAGCAAAGATTTTATAGGTTTCATAGCTCAGGGAAACAAAGAGCTCACGGGGAGGGGTGAGAAACTGAGAGGCATCTGGGTTCCAAGGAAACTATAAATTCAATTCTGACAGGTAGGGAGTAAAGAGTGCTAAGTTTGGAAAAGGAAGACAGTAAGTCTGGGCCATAAAGATAAGCCGTACATTGAGGTGGACCATCTGGAGGTTTTATGACTCCTCTGGAATGTGAGTCCAATTATTTCTGATGGTCAGAAGGAAGGAGGTTGTTATTTTTGGGCAGAACAATTAAGGGAAACTAAGACATGGGAACTGTAGCATTAAGGGAAACAGAGCAATTGAGGGAAACTAAGACATGGGAACTGTGGCACAACAAAGGAACAAAGAAGAAGATGAGAGGCCTGAAATTGAAGGGAGGATTGTTCTTTATACTGAAGGGTTTGAAGATCCAACAAGGAAACAGAGAAGGGACAGATAGGTAGAATGACAATCAGGAGAGAGTAGAATCCCAAAAAGCTAGACAGAAGAAATTATCAAGGAGAAGATAAGCAACAGTGTCAACAGCTGAAGAGAAGTCAAAAAGTATAAGGATGAAAAGAGACCATTAGATTTGGTATTGGTAATTTTGGAGAGAAAAGTTTTGGTAGATTTGGTAAGGCTGAATATGGTTCTGGAAAACTAAGGCAGATAGATAAAACAGTTTTACATGCTAAAAATATATGTTCATGTGAAAAATGCTGGAAGCAGAAGGAAGAAAAGAGAAATGACAGGAAATATTTGGATGAAAATCAACAAAGGAAAATCAACTGATCAACTGCCAGGGTACAATATAAATCACCTTGAAAAAACAAAACAAAACAAAACAAAACAAAAAAAACAGATGAGGAGAATTTGTGAAACAGACCACAAACCTGGCGGAACACAATAAGAAAGTTATATGGACATCTCTTTCTGCCCATAGCAGAACAGCTATTAATTTCTTAAATAATTTTAACTATAATTTTGTCCTTCAAAATATGGAAGACAGAAACCTCTATTCTGGATCTGAATGAAGTGATCCTTTTTAAGCTTTATAATATAGCAAAGTATTTCTGTGGAGTTGGAGTAGTTTATTTTTTTTTATTCCATCTAATATAAAATCTAAAAAAAAAAAAAAAAACACCAAGTTGAACAATGGCCAAAAAATTTGAAGAAAAATATCAATAAACTCCTTCATCCGGTGCCAGATTACCTAAAAAGGACACTCAGAAATTGTAGACAATGGCATAAGGATCCTACCAGATAAGCTAGCCCTAACTGAAGATAAAACTAGACCAGAATTTCAAGGCAGTGACCTAAAGAGAAAGAAGGAGGAGAGTAAGAAAGCCTGAGGTAATGCCATTAGAGGGAGAAAACTCTAAAAGCTTTCTTTTGTTAACTTCAGCACTTAGGACAATTCCTGGCACACAGTAGGAGCAATTAATCATTTATTATAATCCTTGTTGACTGATAGGGGAAAGAAGAAAGCTCAGCTTAACTGAAAATACTTAACTCCAGAGCTCTGACCAGCCACATTGAAGCCTATCAACACTGAATGCAGGTTCACCAAGGAAAGTGGAAGCCAGGAACAAGAATCTAGGGAAGTAAAGTCAGGATCATTCCACAGTATAGGAAGAGTCAGAGCATGGCCTTAGTTCAAAGTCTAAACTTAGGAAATGAGACTAAAGATAAGGATAATCAGAAGCTACTGAACTATTTAAAATAATAATAAGAATCAGAAGATACCCAATAGATAATACCAGAAATAAAGAATAACTTCACAAGTGAAAACAGAGGCTCAGAGGAAAAAAAAATGATTTTTTGACAAGGATAAAAGAAATATATGGAAGAAAAATGGAATTATAAATGAAATAAGAGTTCAAGAGAAAAGAATTAGGAGGAAAAAAGTAACTTAAAATACAAGGGAAAAAATCATGTTCATCTAGCAGACTTTATAAAAATCAAAATGGATCACACAGAACTCAATGATTTTATTAGACAAAATAAAGGGAAAAAAAATCAAGAATGGAAGAATGTATAGAGTATTTACTATCAAAAAGAAATTAGCTGCCAAACAGATAAGGGAGAGAAAATTTAAGAATCATCACATTTCTTAAAAATGACTATAAATACATTATATTTTTAGAAATCATAAAAACTGCTAGGTAAAATGAGATAATATTTATAAAGCACTTAATACAGTGCCTGACACATAGCATCATACAAATGCTACTTATTATCATTATCTATTAGGACAAAGTTAAAAAAAGGGCATAGTTCAAAAATAAGTCAACTGGTCACCTCTTGAAAGAAATCCTCAAATGAAAATTCACGAATGTCACTAATAAAAATCAGAGATTTTAGGTAAAAAATAAAATACTGCAATTTATAATAGCATCTAATACTAGAGATTTTAAGTGCCAAGGAACACTAGTCAGGACAAGAATTAGAAACAATTACTAGAAAGGAAAAAGGTGGGGAGGGAATAGTCATAAGTGAAATAAACATCAACTTTGAAGGAGAGATGATAAAGGGAGAATTAAAAAGGAAAAAAAAAAGTGTAAGAATTAGTAATGAAGTTATAGCAAGGAAAAGAAAGGAAGAGCCAGTGGAGTGGAAGCAGATAGCTTCAATTTACAAATCTCAAGTGTGTGATTACATTGCTTCACTTTTACTACATTGTTTTATGTAAAGAGGGGAGCAAGAAAGAGGAAAGTATATGAGGTTACAAGGCAATAGACAATAATTATAATCACGAATATGAACATAATAAATTTATTTACAGAAGATAACAAAATTGTCAGTCAATTAACATTAAATACTTACTATATGCAAGGCACAGTGCTAAACAATAGGGATACCAAAAAAAAAAAGGCAAAAGACAGTCCTCAAAGGAGCTCATTGTCTAATGGAATAGATAAATAAATACATACAAACTATGTACAAGATAAATAGAAAATAATTAAATAAGGAAAAGTAGTAGAATTTAGAGGGGTTGGAAAGGCTTACAGTAGAAAATGGGATTTGAGTTGGGACTTAAAAGAAAGCCAAGGAGGCAAGCAGGTAAAGATGAGGAGGGAGTACATTTCTAGGCGCAGGAGACAATCAGACAAAATGGTGAGAGCCAAGAAATGGAATGTCTTGTTCATGAAATAGCAAGGAGGTCAGTGATACTAACTAGAAGAGTAAATGTTGGGGAGTACAAAACAGAATCCAATAATATTTTGCTTCCAATCAAAACAAATACTCAGAGTTAAAATAAGAGGCTAGAGCAGAAATAATTATTCCTCATCTATACTTAAAAAAAAAAGAAAAAGAAAAAAAAAGCAGTGATAATACAATCTTAGCAAGGCAATGCTAAAAACTAAATTTTAGTCCTGGTCCCCAAACTACCTCAGGATGGGACCTGGAGGGTATCATAAGTCACTATGACAAAGTACTTATTGAAATTAAATACTAGAAAGCATTTAGGAAGGGAAATTAGTTGCCTTAAGATCAAATACTGGCAGCTGAAAGAAGCTTTATAAGTTTATCTGATTCACTTTTGGGCAACAGGAGCTGCCCTTGAAAATCTGTTCACAAAAACTAGATTTTGTAAGTTGGAGGCAATAAATGAGGACTGCCTGTTGTGAGGCCATTTTAATACCATATACCATTAAGATCGATTTTTTTTTTTTAAGTTAAAAAAGCGCCTATCTGTTTCAGCAGGTTTAGGTAAGAATCAGGTATGGTTGGCTTCCTAAAGTGAGTTCTCTGTTTTGAAATTTTGAAAGCAGAACTAAGAGGGTATTCTGTTTTTAAAAGTTAGGGGTTTGAAGAAGTTCCCATCTCCTTATAAAATGAAGGCCTTAGTGGCCACTAAAGCTAAATTTCTAGGCTGTACTCCTGCCTGGTAATAGTCATTAACTGGGAGTTTCCCCAATACAGAATTATGAGATGTACTCCTAAATGCCAACCACAAGGTGAGTCTCTGTCAGTTTAAGGAGATCCATTCAATGTTGCTCTCCTAGGCAGCCCACATCAAAGGAACAGGAAAAATTATGTATTTGATTATTAAAACACATATACAGTAAAGACACTGATGACTACTACAATAGAAATACTAGGAGAAGGGGAGGGGGGAACCTTAGCTCTGGTACCTTGCTTGCTTTCCTTAATGTTCCAATATTCTGTCTTTATGAGATTCAGATTATTAAAAATAAGGTAGCCAAGCTTTTCAAATATGCTTGGTTCTTACAATTAGTTTATATGGCGACTCAGAGGCCCTATGCTGAGGCAACAGTTTACTGAGCAGAAAATGGGATTCAAATCTTCAATTTCAAATTCAATCCAAGTGTCTAATTAG
Source organism: Myrmecobius fasciatus (assembly GCA_023553655.1). Lineage (NCBI taxonomy): Eukaryota > Metazoa > Chordata > Mammalia > Dasyuromorphia > Myrmecobiidae > Myrmecobius > Myrmecobius fasciatus. The sequence continues at coordinate 199,845 of JAJPUD010001987.1, forward strand.
ACATCTCTAAATCATACTCATTAAATCCCTGAAAAACTGTACTCCTGATCCTTCCTCTACCCCAGCAGTGATAGTTGTTCTAAAGGAAATAAGATTACTAAATCCCTGGGAACTACCCTTGCATGATAAATGGAATCCCCATGGAATTGGAAGACTTTGGAGAAACTATCATGTAAGGAACAAAGATCACTGCTGGGATAGAGGAAGGATCAGAAGTACGTACCCCTATCAGAGTTGTATATCACCCTGAATGAATTGTAGGGATGGATTAGTTGGGCTTGTGGCAGGGTGGTCCCAGTTTGGTCTACGGTTTGGTTAGCTAAGGCCAATACAGAGGGAAAGCTGTGTGGATACCACTCTATTCTTTGGATCATTAACACAGGACAACAAGCCCACATTAATTTTTTTTTTATGCTCTTGGAATATAATTTCTACTTCATTTGTCACTTTTTTTCTTATGGCTTCTTCTCCTTTATCCTAAAACTAGATTCTTAAACCACCTGAGGATTTTATATGTGGTAAAACATAAACATTAATAAACTGGAATTTAAAATAAGAGATTTGCAATGAGAGTAATTACTCCATGTGTTGACAGACATAAGTCTTACATGAAACATTTTGGAGGGAGACTGGAACTGTATTTCATCAGTGCAGGGAACTCCACAGGATGGATTTCTGACACATAGACAGGCACCTTCTCTGCAACTTAACAGTCTTTGAGAGTTGCTTGGGGCGTGGAAACATTAAATGATTTTCCCAGTCAATTTGTGTCTGAGGCAGGTTTTGAACCAAAGCTTCTTGACTTCAAGTCTAGCTCTCCATATATTATGCCATTTTGCCTCTTATATACACAAAAATGTGTTTCTAATATAAGAAACAAAACTACAAACTTTGTCTCTGATTTAATCTTTATCAAAATTAAAAACTAATCAATAATATCACTTCACTGTAAAGTAGCTTTCCATCATAATATTCCCTTAAAGGCAAGAGAAAGTAATAATCAAAAGTAAAGACACTTATTTCTATAGAATCTGTTCAATTCTCTTATTTATGCTAGCAACTGTTAGCTTTGGAGTGCCACAGCTGCCCTTTAAAGCACCAAGCTGCATGACCTGAAATCTCATCAGCGAGATTTTCCAATTAACCTTTACCACAGAGATTATATGAAATTCAGTCTGATTTAATACTAATTACTGTAGTGTTACTTAAATCTTTGAATACCCCACTCAAATCAACCAAAAAACAAAATAATATTTATAACCTTCCATGAGAGTTAAACTTACCTGTGAATTTTGGATTCTAATGGTTCCAGGTGACAGTGCCTGTGTCACAACTTGACCTTGTGGAGTAACTACGGTAACTGGCTGATATACTGTGCCACCTTAAAAAGGAAAAACATGTTAAGTTTCTACCTTTACAAGATTTGCTTTGATATTACCTATACACCTATTTCTAATGCAAAGAAGCATTTTTATATTGATGAATATTAATGTAAGCAAATTGCTAGGTAACTGATCACATAAAAATTAAAATTAAATTAAAGTCAAGTAATTTAATAAAATTATTTATTGAGTACCTACTATAGGCAAAAGGTTAAACTGTGCTCACCTAATTTTTCCCGAAGAAATTCAACAAAACACCTTTGTTTCCCACCTGTTTTGGAATTTCTTGAAAATACAAAATATTTCAAATATTCAACTATTACAAACCTGGGAAGTGAAGAGATGTTGGAGCCCAGTCTTATTTCTCATTTGACTTTATAAATAAAATCCTACAAAACATTTGTCCTCCATAGGAAATCCTCTCTTCCTGTACATTTTAGAAGCTGAAGTATGTTGCTCAAGTCACCACCATAGCCAGGAAGAAGCAGAACTAAGGCTGGAACAAAATCTAACTCTGAAAACAGGGCTCTTTCCACTGTCTTCAAATGGCTGAGGAAATGAAGATGTCTATCTTACCAGTGACCAGAGGATCTGATTCTATGTGAATTATTTTCCTATATGATCCTGGTTACCCTTCCAATTTTTTCCCTTTTTCCCAACTATTTTCTCTATCTATTCTATATTTATCATCTCTAGGAACAAGTGATGCTGCCACAAAACAATTTTCAAAATAGGTCTATGGCTATCAGTCAGCCTACTGAATATAAAAAATATAAAAGTACTATCACTATAATTCTGGATGAAGGAATGTTGGTTAGTTGTAATCAATACTGCAAATATTTGAAACTCAGAATAAGTTGGCCTTTCTGTAACTTTTTTTTTTGGCTGTGCTATTAAAACATTCATAGTATTAAACATGTTAGAACCATGCGTCTTAATTTAATTGTATTTTCTATGAAGTGGCAGCAACTCATTTCATATTTTGAATTCCAGATGATATAAACAGAATTCAAATAAAAGACTTTAAAAAAAAAGACTTGTTATTTCATTAGTATAAGGAACTCCTAATCAATGTAGTCCTGCAACTGAGTTGTTTCAGTAGCCCTGAAAAACTGACTTTCCCAAAGTCACAAAGCCAGTAGATAAAGAGAAGAAAGACTGAACTTAAGAGCCTTCCTGATTTTTAAATTAGCTACCTATACTGTCTCTCTAGGAACTAAATGATTTTTGCTATATAACATTTTTAAGAATTATAGAAACCTTAAAACTTTTCAGGCTTTGATTAGTTGAAAAAAATCATTTTGTATAAAACATGCTTGATAGACAAGTACAAGAACCAAACATTCATTTCATTTATGCTGCATCTGGAATTAACAAATAAAAAACTATTAATTTTAAAAATCACATATTTCTTAGTCATAGAATATTAAAAACATCTAGTCAAATTAGATAAAACCCATTCACAATTTCTTAATGTCATACCTGCCACTGTTGCCATAGTTACATTTCCTTGTTGTAATGCTGATGCTGGTACCACTATTCCTTGGGGACTGAGTGTGCCTGTGATGGCACTTTGAATTTGCTAAAAGTTATGAGGTAAAAATGGAATTATTATTCAAGAAAAAGAAGATTTAATGAGTTAAGAAATAGCATATTCATGTTATTAACAATGGAAAAAGGCACTTATTAAAGCAAACATGAATAAGTTTATGGATAAAAATTATAAAATAACATAAACATCGTTATATAGATTCACAATTTACTGATCATGAAATATAGTAGCCAATAATACATTAGTTTCAATGCAGTTTCCTATATCCTTAGTAAAAATACTTATTTTTGCAACAATGGAAAGATAATTTTGATCTGAAAATAACCTGAACTACTTTCAAAAAAGTTTTAAAAAGCAGAGATTATTGCAAATATGTAAAATATGTATAAACTCCTTTTTTGATATGGCTATCATTTATACTTTGATAACTCCAAAAAAAAAAAAAATCATTGCTCTAGGGGATGTATCCATGCCTCCATTTTCCCCAACACCCTTCCTCTAAAGTCTGGGAGTATTTCTTAAAATTAAATCCAACTCATTGTAAAAAGATTTGCTATTATTTTACTACTGAGGATACTCTAAAATGAAAAGCAATTCAAAAGAATTCCAGAAATATTCTGAGTAATTTTCTAAATTGCAATGAATATATTGGCCTCTAAAGGTATAAACATTTTAAAAGTCAGCATTTTTTAAAAAATTCCTTTTTCCTTGTTTTAAAAGTTATTTGCAGTGTCATCCCACTTCATATTCTTGAGACATTGTCAGTACAAAAAACTTTAAATACTCAATAGGCTAACCCATCATAAAAACAAAACAATCTTTGTCACATCAAAGGTGAAACATGGCTAGTCCTATGCACCAATCAGAAGATGTGCAAATATACCATAACAAAGAACCAAATTAATACTGGTTATGGATTAATGAGACCCAAAGAATATATATTTTTCACAGGGAAACAAAATTATAAGTGATTATGTATTACATAAAATATACAAAATATACAGTGAAAAAAACATGTAGCATTGTTTAAAAAAAGCTCTAATAACAGTTGCCATAGATATTTGTCTGGTGAATTGAATTTTAGAAACTGAAATGAAAATTTAATTGACTAAATTTTAAACTTAAATTTAATGAAAATCTTAAGTTTAATCTCCTTCAGTGCACCAGATGTCTGCTTCTGGATCATTATATTAAAAAAAAATATTAGGGCCACATACTTCATTTTAGTAATGGTGGTCACTGACACTATTTTCCAGAGTGGAGAAATTGTTGTAATCTAAAGTTACATAATAAGAATTGAACCAGTTTTTCTTCTGATAAAACTAATTTCCAAACATTAGAAGTAGCTTAAGCTACTAAGAATTAGCTTAAGTAACATGTAAAATTCTAATGACCTTTTTCTTATTAATGGTATGCCCTATAGGGCTTCCAGCATAGAGACATTTGAGTCCCAAGATCTCAAGTATTGATATTACATAGGCTCCTTGATAGTCCCTACCAATCTCCCTGGGATACAGATTTGGTCCAGAAAAAGCCCTGAAGAACCATTTCATATTAGACAGAATCCATTTCTAGCCCTGAAATTTAGGACATAATGTCAGAAAAGTTTCTGAGCTTTTCCAGCAATTCTGAACTGTTCAAGAGGAGTCCTTAGAATTGAATCAAGTCAATCAAAGCCCTCTAAAATGGTTAAGTATGCCCAAAGAAATCCTAAAATTATCCTTCTAGCTCCAGTTCTGGCAAGGACCCCCTATTTGAAAGATACTGCCTCAGGATATTTCAAAGACAACAAGAAGAGAGCTCTCAGTATGCAAAACCAGAATGACTGGTTTGTCTATGAGTTATGTTCAGAAATGATTGAAGAAAAATGGAAAGTAAAAAGGTATTCTCTGATGAAATCTACTATTTTTTAACTCAGAGTTTTCTGCAGATATAAAATTTTATTATCAGAAGTCATAGTAAAGCTTTAAAGTATCCTGAACAATGGAAAGTCTGATTTTTTAAAATTCCAACTTTTTAAAAAACTCCTTCTGATGGAAAGGATCATATTATTTCACAAACACACAAACTAATCCTTTCTTAGATATTTTGAAGTAATCATTATAACCAATTATTGCTATAAATTTCTGAGACATGAAGTTGAATTTCTAAGGCACAGGCTAGAGTTTGGTTTTATTTTTTTTCCAAGTCCTAAGTCTCAAGCAGTAGTTGAATTTCTTGTCTTTTGTTTTAAGTAAAATGTAAAACATGAATAATTTCCAGTGCCCTGTTTCTTCCAGGCTATCTTTTAATAAAATTAATTATTGGCCTATAAGCTAAAACAGACTTTTGCCTGAGTTGTTTCCTTGTACTTAATGTCATGATAGATTCCTATGTATTTGAGATCTTCAGTTTAGCAATTCTTACCATTTCAAATCTGTCTCACTTGTTTGGCTTTAAGGATCACCATCTAATAGATGATTGTTGTAACTTTTAAAAGTACTAACATCAAACTGTCCCTTTTTTCCTGACATAAAAACATTCATGTCTTTGTAACCTGTCAGTGAATTAATCTAATTTATTCTTCCAAAAATAATGTAAACTTAGAAATATAGCAATATCACAAGTAAACAAGCTTCTTCCCATATCACATTCAAGTGGTACAAATAAATGTGAAATTCCATTAAAATCAGCTTTAATTGTACCTGAGGTTGCACAGGGGAATAAGGACTTCCTGGTTCTCCACTCAACAGAGTTTCACTGTTCATTTTAGTTTTCAGACAAGCAATATAGCGACTGCAAAAATCTTTGCAGAGTTCATTAACTTTTTCAAGTTCAAGTAAATGAATACGTAGAACCTGTATTGCTTTTACCATCTAAAAGCAAAAAAAAAAAATCAGAAGTATAAATTAGAGGATTATGACCTTAGAAGTCATCTAGTTCAATCCCTTTATTTAAAAAAAATGAGGAAACTCAAGCTTAAAGAGATTACGGGACTTGCCCAAGGTCAAAAGGCAGGAGGAGGATGGCATTATTGTACTACACTCCTGTTTCAGTAGAAGCATGTATTACACAGTCAGAAAATCTAGGTCTTAAGCTGGCCTGTGGCTTAGAAGAACTTTAGGACTACAAGGAAGTCATAATGACTATACTCATTTGTATTTTAGGAATAATAAAACTTCTAGCACTTGCTGTACTAGTTTATTGTAAAGATCAGTCAATGATAGTAAGCCCCTATTGCTGGATGGAGTCCTAGGTAGCATCATAATGCACAGAGAGCTGGGCTTAGAGTCAGGAAGATTCTTCTGAGTTCAAATCTGGACTCAGATACTTAATAGCAGTGTGTCCCCTGGTCAAGTCCCTTAACCCTGTTTGCCTCAGTTTGTTCATCTATAAAATGAGCTGGAGGAGGAAATTGCAAACCACTCTAAAATCTTTATCAAGAAAACTCCAAATGTAGTCAAGTCAGACAGATTGAACAATAACAAAGGAATATATTAGAAAATATAATCTACTCCATGAACTTACATCTTTTATTGGACAGAAAGAACAATTGAATAGTATTGTCTTTCTGTCCATTAAAAGATATAAGTTCTTGGGGAAAAATGGAAGAAATAATAAAGAACATGCTTTCAGAAAAATTTGAAAACACTTACATGAACTGATGCAAGTGAAATGAGTAGAATCAGGAAAACAGTATATAGAGTAACAGGAAGACTGTATGATGACTGACTGTGAATGACTTAGCTATTCCCAGCAGTACAATGATCCAAGACAATTCCAAAGGATTCATAATGAAAAATGCTATTCACCTTCAAAGAAAGAACTGATGGAGTCTGAATGCAGATGAAGGCATACTATTTTTCACTTTATTTTTTTAGTCCACATGAATAATACGGAAATATTTTGCATGACTGCACATGTATAACATATTATATTGCTTATCATTTCAGGGAAGAATGAGGAGAAAAAGGGAGAAAGAGAATTTGAAATTCAAAATTAAAAAAAAAAAGAATGTCAAAAACTGTTTCTATATGTAATTGAGAAAAAATAAAGTATTATTAAAAAGAAGAAGATATCCAAGTGATGTGAAAAGAGAACTTAGTGAATGGCCTCAACTTTTTTAGTAAAGTTATGAGGAGAGGTCTCCACTGAAAGGGTTGGGATTGGTTGTGCTATGGGATACTGGAAGAGGAATGAAATGATCTGGAAAAGTCACTGTGGTGGGTGAAATAACAAACTAATTAGAAAGGTATAAAACGACTGCCTAACTGTAGTAAAGACTAAGTTGAGATTATATAATAAATTTGTAGTGTGTCCAATAAGCACAGTTTCATGATTTTCTCTAGCTTTATTCAGCAGCACATGCAAAGGTAGTGAATGGTAGAAGTAATCCAAATATGGGGTTTGGCAGGATGCTCTACATGGCCATTCTCGATGTCATTAGCTATTATGGATCATTCAGGTACAACTGACATTCTGGACTTCAACATCTAGTCCCAAATAGGAAGGCTGTCAGGTGCCTGAAGCAGCAGCACCTACCATTCTTTTACCCAGAACAAGAAGGCAGTGCTTTTGAAGACTTTTAGCAATGTCCAGTGGAACGAGGAGTGACACTGTTGGGAAGTGGTTTGTTTTCTGGCAATTAGGGAGAAGTGAAAGTGTCTACTTATAGCCCACAAAAGAAGGGGGGGCAGTCCCTCAGAGGTTTCTCATATGTTGAAGATTTTTTTATTTTCTCCCTCTTTTTATAACGTTTGTAGGGAGTGGCAGGTTCAAGCTGGTAGGTTAAAGCAGTTCTCCTTAACCTGTGATGAGGACTGGTGACTATGCAGAAAATGTGATCACGTTTGCTACAGCTCTAATGTTCCTGGTGCCACTCCTGCTGATGGTCGCTTTTTTATATTAAGCGCCCCACAATGAATCACAAAAAATTGGCATTATACACTACATGTATCTGATGGTTTAGACCAGGAACCTGGTCCTTCCAAATGGAAGTAGGGCATGCATTAATTTCCTAATTCCCCAAAGGACAAGAAGATTTTAGAAAGGTAATACCTTGAGAATAGAGGAGGATAGACAGAGTTTGATGTAGCATTATGATCCTAACAGGATTATTTTAACCAAGGCAGCATCCTTTATTCTTGGATGTTGCCAAGCATATGTCGTATTTGAGGCACCTTCATATACCTGTTTGTTTGTGTGAGTGTGTGAGCCACTCTGACTCTATAGACTTGTCATGATTTGTCTTTGAAACTGTCTGAATTCATGTATGAGGTCAGGAGAGAGGCTATCAAAGGTTTCTCATCAAATCCCAGTAAGTTCTGAGATATATAAGGATTGAAATGAGTCAAAAAAGAAAGGGAACCCTCATATTTAATACATTTAAGGCAACTCCAAACTTCTGATGTTCCCTTCTTGGACCCAAACAGGGAGAGAATCCTTGTAGTTTCAACCCCTGCCCACCACTCAAGATACGTGCTAGGGGGGAGATGGACAGTAAAAAGAACCTGTGGGCAGGTGAGGGAGAAAGTTGTCTGTCAAGAGACTGAATTTGAGGAGGAGAAATCTGAGGCAAATAGAGAAAAACTTGAATAACTATACACTCTAAAATCAAATGCTGGTTCATATATCTATTCTGGTTTGAAAAAGGAGAAGGATCAAGGATAATTAAAGAAGTCATAAAATGATCTACTTAGCCCAGGCCAATGGTTGAGGTTTGGCAATTGAACATAGTGTGACACTCATGAACTATAAGGTATTTGGAAAAGTGAAGTTCAGTCAATCATAAAAAGAATCAATAAGGAAAAAAAAGTTGCTCAAGGTAAAGGATACTTCTTTCCTTCTCTCTCCCTCTACCCCCATTCCCTGTGGCAGCAATGCTGAGTCAGAAAAATCTACTACATGGCAGTAAGAATATGATCAAAACTACTGTACCCTATATCAGATAAGATTAAAAGACTGGAAAAAAAAGAAAGGTTTTGAAAAGGCTATGAAAGACTTTGAAATTCAAGTTTTATATTAGATCCTCAAGGTAACAAAGAACCATTGAATTTTACTGTATAGTGGGGCAGTGGGGAGACATGGTTAGACTTGTGCTTTAGGAAGATTACTTTGGCAGATAAATGGAAAATGGACTGGAGTGATAAAGTATGAACCAGAGGGGTGGCAGTGTCAGAAAAGAGAAGGAAGCATGTAGAGGAGGTACTATACAAGGTAGAAATGACAGGCCTTGGTAACAGACTGGATATGGGGGGAAGGGTGAAATATAGTGGGGAGATGAGGAAGATACTGAATCTGTGAGCCTGAGGGACTGGAAGAATGGCAGTATCTTTAACAGTAACATGAAATTTAGGAAGAAGGGAAGGTTTTGGGGATAATTAGTTTCAGTATTGGACATGATGAATTTAAGATTCCAAATGCCTATTGGTAGTTAGAGTAAGAATGGAGCTCAGGAGAAAGGATAGGACTGGCTGAATTTGATTTAAGAATTAACCACAAAGAAATGATGAATGAATGTATGGGAACTGATGAGATCACCAAGTGAAAAAGTACAGAGAACTAAGAGGGCTCTTGATAAAGCCCTGTAGGACAGCTAAGGTTAACAAGTGCTTCTTGGAAAGAGATTTCAGTTAAGGAGACTGAGGAGTGGTTAGACAGGTAGGAGAAAACAATGTCATGAAAATCTGAAGAGGAGGGAATATCAAAGGAGAAGAAAGTGATCTTCAGTATCAAAAACTAAAGAGGGGTCAAGAAGAAGGAGAGTTGAAAAAAAGGGCAGCAGATTTGTCAAGTAAGAGATCATTAGTACGGGGCAACTAGGTGGTGAAGTGGATAGAGCACCGGCCCTGAAGTCAGGAGGACCTGAGCTCAAATCTGGTCTGAGACACTTAACATTCCCTAGCTGTGACCCTGGGCAAGTCACTTAACCTCAACTGCCTCAGCAAAAAAGCAAAAAAAAAAAAAAAAAAAAAAA
>JAJPUD010001987.1:209833-285164 GCA_023553655.1 Myrmecobius fasciatus
AGGGGGAGAGAGAGAGAGAGAGAGAGAGAGAGAGAGAGAGAGAGAGAGAGAGAGAGAGAGAGATCATTAGTAATTTGGGAAAAAAAAAACAAAACCCAGTAGCAGTTGAATGATAAGGCTGTTAAGACAAACCGCAAATATTTAAAAAGAGAGAGAAAAAGAAGTAAAGGCATTCATTATACATAGCTTCCTCAATGAGTTTAACCATGAAAGTGAGAAGAGATATAGGATGTTAGCTAACAGGATGGATAGGTCAAATAAGGGTGTTTTGGGGGAATGAGGAAGACATGAATTTGTTTTTAGGTAGTAAAGAAATAGCCAGTAGATAGGGAGATTTTGAAGACTGATAGAAGGGGCAAGCTAATAGAGAAAATGAGATAGAATGGGCTCAATAATGCATGAAGAGGGGTTGCCTTGGCAAAGAGAAGGGTCACCTCTTCATGCAAGACAAGGATGGAGGAGGAAGAAGTAGCAAAAGACATCTGGGCAATATGAGATAAGAGAGGAGCAAAGGGAGCTCTTGGAAAATGGCCTTTTTTCCCAGTGAAAAATGAGGCAAGGTTCTCAGCTGAGAACTTTCTTTGGAGTTTTTTTAGCAAAGATACTGAAATGGAGCTCAGTTGATGATGTGGGAGGGTTGCAGGAGGGGTGAACAAGCATGTTTCATAAGGAATGGATATCATTAATAAGGTGTATAAAAAAGTTAATCACTATATATACTATTTATATGAACATTGACTTGCTATATTAATATTTACTTACCAAATTATCAGTTTCTGGATCTTCACAAAAAAAAGGTTTTCCTTCCTTTTCTTGCTTCCTAACGAAATTTTCAATATCTACATCAAAACTGGCGGAAGTTGTGCCCTCTGAGCCTTGTGTAGATTGTTCACATTTTTCAAACAACAGTGCTAATAATGGAAAGAGTGGATGTCTGAAGAAAAAAAAAAGGAATACATTTGCCATACTTCATTTTAAAGTATCAATTTTTGGAAATACTCTCAGCAATTAGTCTTTAAAAGTTAAACTGGCTTATAGAATTATGATATATGAGTTTTTATAAAAGCCGCATGATATAAACATTAACTTTGTGTTTTATTTTTAACAACTTTATTAGAAGCCAAATATAAAACAAAGGAATATTTCAATATTTACATGTTGAACAGAAACAAGATTATATATAAAACTGAGATTATATAATTCTTATAAGTATATGTTAAATTTAACAAAAAGAAATTTAACAATAAGAAAAATACTCTTCTATGTCCTCTCACTACTCAACAATTGTACACAGCCTCTCCCAAATAAAAGCCTTTCCTGGAAAGTGTGTATATGTGTGTGTGTGTGTGTGTGTATACATATGTATGTATATATGTACAGCTAAGCAAAAGAAACTATGCATCAGCTATATATGTGTGTATATACATATATATGCATATATATGTACAGCTAAGCATAAGAAACTATGTATCAGCTATGCCTGATAATATATTCCTCATGTTATACCTATCACCAATATTCTGTCTTGATTGCATCAGAGTTCTTAAGGCTTTCTTTTTCAAAAAATGTTTATTGAAATCTTTTGTCTTTGCATCAATTACATTCCCCACTCCATTTTCCTTCCCCATCCCCATAATTAAAAAAAAATAATTGAAAGGAAAAAAAATTCAGTTAAGCCAACTGGCAAGAAAAATTATATCTAATAGTACATGTAGTATTCCACTACTATGATTCCATAATACTGCGAAGAGGCAGGGTTAAATGTCTTCTCATACTTCTTCTTTGGGGTCAAGGTTAGTCATTATAATTTGACAGCATTGGTTTTTAATTTGTTCATTGTTTTATTTCATTTTTATTATGTCATTCTGTATACTGGTTATCTGGTTATCCTATTTTTACTTTACATCAGATCATATAAGTCTTTATATGTTTCTCAGTATTTACCATACTGTTTCTTAAAGTACAGTAATACATTATAACTACATAGCACAATTTTTTAACCATTTTTCAATCAATGAGCATCTACCTTGTTTTCAGGGGCTATATTGGTCTATATAGGGCATCTTTTTGGTCCCTCTTAAAGGTATGTCTCTAAGTTAATTTCTTTACTTTTTTCTAATTCTAAACTGCTTTTCAGAATCACTGAAAAAATGCATTTATTATTATTCAGTTGTGTCCAACTCTTTGTGACCCTATCTGGAGTTCCTCCAGCTCATTTTGCAGATGAGGAAACTGAGATAAACTGGGCTAAATGGCTCATCCAAGGTCAAATAGCTAGTGTTTTGAGGCCAGATTTGAACTCAAGATGAGCCTTCCTGACTCCAGACCCAGTGCTCAATGCACTGTGCCACCTAATTGCCTGATAAATTCATAGCTCTCCCAACAACAGATTTGTGGGTCTATCTTTTCATAATCCCTACAGTATTGACTTCTTTCATCACCTGTGCCAGTTTGCTGGGCATGAAATGAAATATTGAGTCACTTTGATTTAATTTCTCTTAGTAGCAGTAATTTGGAACATTTTTTATGGTTGTTGTCATTTGGAATTATTTTAGAACTGTTTAGTTCATATCCTTTGAAAACTTATCTTTTAGGAAATGGCTTTTATTCCTATCTAGACAACTCTGTGTGTGTGTGTGTATTTATAAATATCAGATCAGTATTAGTGATATTTGATTCAAAGATTTTTCCCATTCCACTACTTGCTTTTCATCATAATTACATTGATTGTGCTTATATGAAAGCCATTCCATTTCATGTACTCCAAATGATCTATTTTAAAATAGTAATTTTTGGTGCATATGACTTAATTTATATTGATATTTATTATCAATTTAGAGAATAATGAATGATTATTTTTACTGAAGATAGTCTTACTTTTTGGCAGGATGAGAGACTGAAGTCATTGACAATATACCTTAAAAGCGGTATCAATGGGAAGCCACAAAACCCAGCTTAATATTAGGCCAAATTAAAATCATCCAATATATATCAAGTTCTATCATGAAGAAATTATATATGTTAACTTTTCTGCAAATATTCCATTTCTGTCAAGGAACATGCCTGAAGTATTAATGTGCTATGAAAACTTTGAGACAACTCTTAGAGATGTTAAATTAACAAAGAATGTTTGCTATTAAAATTTAAATGATACAAATAGGCCAGACGCATGAGTAAATGCAAAACTGAATTTTGTTTTATTTTGGCTCTTTTAATATAGCACAACTTAACTGATAACCAATATTAATTTATCCCCCATTAGGATACTTCTACAGAAAACTCTTTGCAAAAATGACTTATTTAGTTAACATGCATACTAGTATGGAAAACTGTGAAGCAATCTGACCATATATTATCAGAAATAAAGCAGCAGTTAAACAATGTTGAGGGAAGAAAACAATTTTTAAGAAAAAAAATCTCTTCAACATTTCAAATTTTGTCTTTCTTCCACATCTTTCAAATTGAGAACTTAAAAAAATCTTTTCTTTTTATCCTTCTGCATCACTTTAAGTCAACCAGACCTAATTTCTAATATTCACCAAAATTTCTGATCTCTCGAATACTAATCAAGGCTTAGTTTTCTTTTAATTTTTCCTCCAAGTATCACAAAGGCCTTCTCAATATTCAGATTATAGTTTTGTGAGGTTTGACAAAATATAAATTAGGCTTTATTGTTTTTTCAGTTAAGATAACAGTGCAAGATCTTTTCATTTTAGAATTTACGTATGAACTTCAATTATGTGCAACATACCTTAGACATCTGCCCTAGCTGTGTGTATGGGTATATGCGTGTGCACATGCGTGTATTATTCTTTATCTAATAATTCTACATTTGTTAAAATGAGTCTACAGATTTCAGTCTGGTCATCTGTTCAAAAAGCACTGATTAAGATTTTGATTTTATTTGTTTTTTTGCAAACTGATCTTTAGAAACTTTGAAAAGTGTCATTGTAGAAGTATTTTTTCACTTACTGCACTATCCCAGGGCTATGTTCTTGAAACAGATCTATTAGAGGTGGCCTAGTTCAAATCAGAAACTATGAGACTTTGGCTATATCAATTAACTACTGTCTGCCTCAGTTTCCTCACTTCTAAATTAAACATACTAATAGCACCTAAATTGCTGGGTTACTGTGAGGATATATTGAGAAAATACTGTAAAATGCTTTGCAAACTTTAAAGAACACCCTGCGCCTCCCCCACCCCCACTGTCTGGAAAACCAGATTTATTCCTTTTTTACACCTCCTCCAGGGGTCCTCTGGTAAACTTAAAAGAATTTTTGGATGTTCAGGCTCTCTGCAAATATCTTTAAATTTTATCAATGGTGTTTGCCCAAGTATACAGGGTAGCCCTGTTACTCCAATTCCATTTAACTACTAACAGATTAGATTTTATAAAAGAATATTTAAAGGTATAATCCCAAATATACAAACATACTCTCTCCAATATATAGGAGGCACATCCTCCTTCACAATTTAGATCAGTTCTTAATTGAACTGGTGCACACAGTCTCAGGCCCAAGTCCAAAAGCCTCCTTGGCCTCAAGTCCTGGGCAACCTAACTTTCTCTGAACTTTGAGAGCAACATCTATTCATTTCATTCCCTCCTATCATCCCCAGGGGTAAACTGTGATCTTTACCCTCTAGACCCAGCAGGAGAACACAGAAAAGAAAGCAACTAGCCCAGTCTGACAAATTTTTTAAAAATAAGTTTTTATTGATATTCTGTTTTTTAATCACCATAGTTATCCCAGGTACCTGTCCCCTTAGCCTTCCCAGAATTATCCCATATGACAAATAATATTTTTAGAAAGGGAAAAAAAATCAGCACAATTGATGATACACCACAAAAGTTTAAAAACAAATACAATGAATAACACCTGTGGATCTGTGATTGGGGTGTCCCTTTGTATCTCTTCATTAGAGTCCAATTTGATTTTTGTAATTTTTTACATTTACTTCTGATTTTTTTGGCATGTTGTTGTTCTTTCCATTTGCATTGCTGCAGTTTCTGTGTATATTATTTTCCTTGACTGTGCTTACTTCATTCTGCATCAGTTCTAACAGATCTTTCCATGCTCCTCTATGTTTATCACATATATAATTTCTTATAGTAATATTACATTACATTCATGTACCACAATTTGCATTAAGCCATTCCCCAAATGATAATAAGCCTCTATTTTATTTCCAATTCTTGTCACAGAAAAGTTTTAAAATAAATATTTTGGGGACTTTCTTATCAATGGCATCCATGGGGTATAAATCCAGTAATGGAATTTCTAGCTCAAAGGTTTAAGGTTATCTTATTTACTTTATTTGCTTAATTTCAAATTGCTTTCCAAAATGCTTTACCAATTCCCTCAACAATTATTAGTGGGCCTTTTCTTGTACAACCTGTCTAATATTAACTAGTGACATTTGATTGTAATATTTGCCAATTTGCAAGGTATAAGATAAAATCTCAATATTGTTTTGATTTACATTTCTTGGATCACTGGTGATTTGGGGTATTCCTTTATGTAGTTGTGAATACTTCACAGTTCTCTTGATAAGTGTGCTCATCCTTTGATCATTTATCTATTGGAGAATGGCTATTAGTTTTATATGTATTATATACATATATATGTATATATATACATATACAGAGAAACTTTTTATATTTTGAATACCAAACTCTTATCAAAGAAATTTGATACAAAGATTTTCCCCCATTTGACCACATTCCTTTTTATTTCAAAAGTATTGATTTTGTTTATGCAGAAGCTTTTCAATCTCAAATAGTCAAGTTATCTATTTTATCTTTTGTAATTGCCTGTATCTCTTGTTTGTAAGAATGTATCTCCTACACAAAGCTGTAAGAGTTATATAATGTTTCAATCTTAATTTTTATAATAACATCTTTAATATTAAGATCACATTAAGAATCATATTAATATTAAGATTAATATATTTTTATTACTTCATACAAGTCTTTCCAGGTTTTTCTGAATCCATCTTTTTCTCCTTTAGGATAAGTATAAGAGAAATTCCTGTGATTTCACTGGTTTACAGAACTTTCAAATAAGAATTTGCTTCCATGCAGTTTCTGATCAATGCAAGTCAGTCCTTTCTCTATATCTTGTTTTTAAAAAGATGGCTAGACCAGAGAGGTCATGAAAATTAAACCCACATCTTCCTGGCTATGAGACTGATACACTTTACCTCAACATAATTAGCATAATGCGTTCAGCCTTTCCCCAATCAATGGATTCCCGCTTTGAGTTTTTTGTTACAACAAAAAGTGAAGCTATATCTATGTCCCTCTCCCTCTCCCTCTCCCTCTCCCTCTCCCTCCCTCCCTCCCTCTCTCCCTCCCTCCCTCCCTCCCTCTCTCTCTCTCTCTCTCCCTCTCTCTCTCTCTCTCTCTATATATATATATATATATATATATATATATATATATATGTAAGAGTTAATACCTTCACATGGATTCTGAATTCTTTATATATCTAGTACTGGTACTGCTGAATAAAAAGGTATGTCCAGTATAGTTTTATTTTGAATATAGATTTGAATTTCTTTCTAGAATAGTTAGGACCAATTTATATTCCCAGTAAAGTATCATTCTTTGATATGACTGCCCTTCCCTAATCCCTTCAATAATTGACATTTTAAGTTTTTCTCATCTTTGCCAATTCATTTAGTATGATGAGGAACCTCAAAAATTATTGTAATTTGCAATTCTATAGTTATTAATTTGGTGCCCCATTCTATTTTTTAGGTTGCCTACTACTTGTTTATGGCATCTCACTTTCTATGCTAAGCTGTTCTTCTAATAGTGTTCTAATTTTACTTTAAAAAATTCTTCCTTCATTTCTTTAATCTACTCTTGGAGTTATTGAGGCCAAATCATCTTTTTTCTTAGTCTCTACTTGTATTTATTGCAGAGCTATTCTTTTTCTGGTTCTTGGCCTTCTTTAACCCATAGTATTGTAATAAGAGTTGTCTTCTGCTTGCTCATATTTCCATCCTCACCTGCTGAATTGGGACTTTGTGCCAGAGTCAGGTTCTGTCTTGTTTCTCACTTCTAGACATAGAGATCAGGCCCAGGTCCTGTCCCCACTATAGTTTGGTTACCTTTCTACCCTGCTGTAGTACTGAATAGGGTAGTTGAGTCCTGATCCTCTTCCCACTTTCTTCTATAGCCTTAGTTTTGGACAAGGAGCTGGGCCAGGAGAGCAAAGCAGGTCTTGCCTTCTGCCTCTCTCTTCGTGAGGTCAATGCTGGCCTGCCACTGGCCGTGGCTCCATCTCCTTTTCCATATGTAGTCATTTACTGGGAACTGGTTTGTTCCTGGATTGACCCTAACAAGCCTCAATCAGAAATCAGAGCTCTTGCAGTGCCTCAAGACACATTGGGGATATCAGCCAGCAATCTCTTTGCATGATTTATAGTGAATTCACTGTATCTTTTGCTATGGCTCCAAAAGGCTTTGACTCAGATCCCACTGACTTCAGACAAATTTTCTGAAAGATAGTTAGGTCCTCTTTGTGTGATCCTATAAAGAATGGCCTCATGCTTCTGACCATCTTGCTGTTCAGTCTTGGAATGTAGGAAGTAAGTCACTAATGTTTCCCTTTGGTTTTCCTGAATCTTTGTTTCATCTGCTCTTTTTAATTTTTCTGAGGCTGTTTCTCCAGGGAACTAGACAGAATCTTTCATATCACTACCTTTGTTGGAACTACTTGCCTCAATTTTACCTGCAACACTCTTTAATTACTCACTACTACTTATTAAAAGGGCAGCTAGATGGCATATAGAGTAGAGTAGATAGGCATATATAGTAGTAGCATATAGATAGAGTATAGAGCTTAGACTCAGGAAGACTAATCTTCCTGAGTTCAAATCTCAGACACTTTCTAGCTACATGATTCTCAGTAAGTCACTTAATCCTGTTTGCTTCAGTTCCTCATCTGTAAAAGGAGGAGAAGGAAATGGCAAGCCCCTACACTGGCAAGAAACCTCAAATGGGGTACCAAAGAGTCAGATATGAACAACTAAACAAAAAAATTAGTTACTAAAAGTTCATAGGTAATTATTTTTCTATCTTTATTTCATTAACTATAATTTTGTAGAGAAAAAGTTCATATTGCAGCAAATTAATGAACTCCCTTTTTATCCAGAAGACCTAGAAAAAAGTCAGTTTTTCACTTTGAAAACAAGTTAGATGATCATAAATGAATCAAAAAATTATAAGTTGTCATGTTTAATGTAATAGCCAGTCTTTCAAAAGATCTGGGGGGAAAAGTATCGAGAACTCAATATAACTGCAGAACAATGTGATGAAATTGACAGACTATGTCAAGGATAGTAATTCTTTTTTCAAATATAAACACATTCAGGCCCCCAATAATTTCCCTCCAATTTTACTTCACAAATTCAAAACAGCTTATTTAATAGCTTATTTAAAATTTCTTGTTTATAAAATGTGGTAATTTATGAAATCAAGCACTAGAATTTAAAATTAACATTACAAATTGAATTATAGTCATTGCACTTTAACCAACCCTAAACTAAATAACATACTCATATCCATTTGAAATTTATTACAATATATTTCAAAATTAACAGATATAAGAAATACTAAATATGAAAATTTTCACCTATTTGGTCATTTTACTTTCATAACAATCTATATAATTTCATCATTCTGATGAAAGTTTTCTATTCCATGTATTCCCCCTGCCCCTATCTCAACATATTTTAAAAAAATAATAATTTAAATAAAACAAAAAACCCGAATACACTGTATTTTAGTCGAAGCAGCTACCTATAAATGGCCTGCTTATCTGCATCCATTGGTGTCTGGGATTCCACAGGAGCAGGACTCACTCCTTCTGCATCGGGGTCAGAACAGTTTGGCTCCCTCTCAGTTTTAAATTCTGTTACTACTTGCATCTGTAAAAGGAGAAGGATATTTCATATCACTTGGACAAACTGATTAGTGTCTGCTTTTCAAATAACTATCTTTGAAAAGAGATAGATAAGCTGTTAGTGCTTTGATATCATATAGCAGTTATACCAAAAATCCCAACACAAACTTTTTAATCTATCATTTTTTGATAGATAAAATAACAATCACAGAATTTCAGTATTCTGATTAAGAACTAGAATTACTACTGTATGGAAAATACAGAAGTGTTTTTTTTTTTTAATTTGCTCAAATACAGCATAATTCAACATTTGAAAAAAAGATGTGTACCATACTACCAAAAAATTATTCTTCCTGCTATACTTTGTCACTACATGCTTAAATGAATTAATGATTTTATTGTTTCTTTGATGTTTCCTTCAGTACTACAGATCACAAGCTGTTCATGCTTGATTCTCCTATAGGAAACTTGTCTAAGTTCTTCTATACTTTCCTCCTTGGAGTTGAAAAAATGAGCTCCTTCATTTTTTTTCTCAATATCACAAGATATCTCTAGAAAACACAGACTATACATCTATCTACTACGAGTACCAAAAGTTTATTTTTCCATAGTTGAAACCTGTTCATATATAACATGTGCCTCTTCACTTCATCTGTGAAGTACTTCTTTCTAATTTTCTGGAGACTAGTATTTGATGACTCATAATATTATAATAACAGAGAACAAATGAATATGTCAAAGTTGTTTATTCTATTTAACAAAGTTAAAATATAATATACTACAAATTATTTAAAAAGACAGAGATTTCCCCCAATGATATATTCTTAAAACTTAGGATTATGAAACAAAAAACTTCCCAAAATGAACTAGATATGTTTTTAACATTAATACTTGTTATTGTATTGATAATAGAGTTTTAAGGTGCAGAGTTCAAAATAATAGGTAGAAATTGCAAAAAGGGTAAATTAAGGCTAGATGAAAAGAAAACTTCCTAAAAGAGCCATCCAAAAGTGGTTTGAGTTGCTTCAGACCTTAGAAGAGGTTTTCAAACAAAGGCAGGATAAATCACTTTGATTTTGTCAGATCCAGAAGCAGCATAGTTAAATGAAAAGAATACTGGATTTGGAGTCAGAAACCCTGAATTTAAATCACTGGATCACACACAGATTTAGAATTAGGAAGGCATCCAGGCCAATGTTGTGAAATCCAATGTAAGAAAACTAAGATCCTGAGAGGTTAAATGATTTGTCCAATATTAAATGGTGAAGAAGTGAAAGAGTCAGGACTTTACCTGAGCTCTTGGGCTCCAAAGCCAATACTCTTTCCATTGTGCTGTCACAACCTTAAGCCCAATCTTAGTCACTATCTGCCAGACCTGAGACAAGTCACATAACCTCCTCAAGTCTCAATGGGCTCACCAATCAAAAGGAAAAAATGGCATCTAAGATCCTGCCAGCTCTAAAACTGTGATCCTGGGACCTCCAGGAAAGTTACAGTTGTTTGTGAGGTCCCTCCTACTTTGACTGGTTTACAGAGTATGTGAAAAGGATTAATGGGGTAGAACCTTAAAATGGTAAGGCAGAATAAAATTTTGAAGGACGTCAAACACCAAGTAGGAATTTTTGTTTTATTTTATCCTAGGGACCATAATCAATGAAATTTCCTGAATAGGGGATTGTTGTATTCTGAAATGTGCTTTTAGAAGATTACTTTGGACAACGGAGAGGAGAGAGACTGAAAGCATGTAGAGGCTGTTACAATAATCCAAATAAGAGGTAATGAAAATATGAAAAAGGATGGTGGCTATGTGATTGAAAAGAAGGGGAAAATAAGGGAGAGGGAAGAGTTGAAGATGATTCTTAAGATCATGAATGTGGATGGTTGGAAGGACAGTGGTATTTCTGTATTTGTGACAGAGAAATATGTCAGTCTATACTGGCAAATATTGAGATGTGTAGGGACGTCGAAGAAACCAGTAGAAATGGTTTTTCCAAAAACTTTGCCTATACAGTGGAAGATACATATATGATATAGATACATACATACATATATTATATACATATAGCCAAAGAGTTTGCCTGTAAAAATGAATAAATATACATAAATATATGCATGTATATATGTATCTTCCATGTGTGTGTATGTGTATATTTTCTCTATGTTCACATATCTTTTCCAGAGACTCTCTGAAATAAATACATTTGAATAACTGGAAGAGGATGAATGATGATATAAAGCTAAAATTCAACTAAAAAAAGAAGAAACAAATGTCAGAACCTTAATATCTTTAAAGGTTACTGAGGGAAAGAAATGTATATACTAGGAAGAAGAGGGTAACACTTGACAATTCTTATGACTAGGGCTTATGATAAGAGGGTGAACACAGGAAAAAAAATCAGAGTGTGCAACAAATAAACTCCACTCAAAGGAAGATTGAACATATGCATAGTTTGGTGTAGAAATACATAAAACTCAAAAGAGAAATGAGCATGAGGGATAAACAGAATAATACTGGGGGAAAACAAACATCCTGGTTCTTAAGGAGAGGATAGAAAGAGGAGAAATAAAGAAAAGTAAAGAACTATTTATACTGCTTTATATTGCTCTTTAGATCTTTGGGGAATGGCTGAATTATGATATATAAACGTAATGGAATATTACTGCAGTGTGAAGAAGGGATTAAAAAAGAGAGGTAGCATAAACTGATGAAGAGTGAAGTGAATAGAACTAGAACAATTTATTCAAGGAATACAATACAATTCTGAAAGACTTAATATAATAACTAATTATTATGTACCCACTTCCTGACAAAGACTTGATGGTCATGAAGACAGAAGGAAACAAATATTTTTGGGCACGGCCACTGAGTGAATCAGTTTTACTCAACTATACTTATTTTTTATGTTCCTTTTCCCCCACTTTTACTCAACTATACTTATTTTTTATGTTCCTTTTCCCCCACTTTTAAAATGGAAGGATAATTATGACTCCAAAAATGAGAATCATAAAAGCATTTTAAAAATAAACAGAAGAATGGGGCAGCTAGGTGGCACAGTGGATAGAGCACCAGCCCTGAAGTCAGGAGGACCTGAGTTCAAATCTGGTCTCAGAAACTTAACATTCTCTAGCTGTGTGACCCTAGACAAGTCACTTAACCCCAATCACCTCAGCAAAAATAAATAAATAAAATAAACAGAAGAAAACAAAAGTAAATTTATGAAAAAGTAAAAACATAAGCAGGATAGTTTTGAAAGTTATGTGTAAAAATTATTTAATGTATACATATTTTAAGCAGGAATTTAAGTGGAATGAAATGTATTAAAAATATCACACAGAATTCTTTTTGTTCTGTTATGTGCAGGGAAAAACTTTTTTTTGATATCTAGGGTTGAGAATTTTTTTAAGTAAAAAAAAAAAAATCACTGGAACTTTGAAGAGGTCAGCTTTAATTGGCCATATGGAAGAAAGTACACATAGTAAGTAGTACACTAGTATTACTAGAATTGGTAGCCAGTGATTCTGTCTATATTTATAGGTAATTTATACAAATGTATTATCGACAGCTACTGCTTAACAGATAAGTGGTCAAAATATACAAACAAAATTTTTCGAAGAACTTCAAACTATCAAGCATATGAAAGATTGATCAAAACCACTAAATAACAAAAATACAAAACTTGCTAAGAAAATCTTGATTTTCACCTTTACTGTCATTATATTCCAATTCTTCAAGGGAAAATTTGTTTTATTTTATAGAAAGCTTCATAGACATAAAAAGGCATACAGAGTCAATTATGCAGATCATGAGAAAATAAAATGGAAGAGAGAATGGAAACACCATTGCACGATGACAACATCATCTGGATCCAGGTGATTCATTACTGTGTCTACAGAGATCTGCCCACACGTTAGAATTCTGTGAAAGTGCCTAAAAAAAAAAGAGCAGGATGCGAGCCACAGCAACTGCATAGAAATGCCTATCTTTTATGAGGCCTGCCTTGTGGTCTTTCTCTTCTTTGTCAATATTTTTGTCCCTCTCATAATTATCACCTTCCAGTAGCAAGAAAGCAAGATGATGGAGAAGTACTACCTGAAGAAGAAGAGGGCATGTATCAAAGTTCTTCTGTCAGTATAGTACCTTGTACTTCATGGTATTCTTGGCTTTCAGGTATATTATCATGTTCTTGTTCACTCTGAATACTGTGATGCTGATGATAAAGTAGTATTTTCCACTGTCGAAATGGGAGATCACCAACTACCTGATATTTGTTCCACAATGGCTTGGTTCCCTTAATAGTACTATTCTGCTCTTTTCATCTATAAACTGGTAGCAAAGTAACTAAATATTGCCTTCCCATCACATTCTCTCTAAAATGTATCATAACTTTTGGTTTCCTCAATTATTTCAGAGATACCTGGATTATCTCTGATTTCATTTCAGCTATCAACACCCTCATTGAAATTATTCTTACATTAGTATTAGTTCTCTAAACTTTTCAAAGTTGGCTAGATGATAATGCTCCTCAGATAGACAAGTTATACTTTGTGAGAGAATTTTGTTCTGTCTTTAGTCCCTTATCAGATCGTCTTTATTTATACTATCATCAGGATATAGATAAATTAAAACATAAAATTAGTTGAAAAAAATTAATTGGCGCATCTACAGTTTTTTTCTGTCTCAAATGCTGCTTGTCAAGAGGATCATAGGTGAGGTATAAATAGGAAATACCATGAATTGGACAACAACGTACCTTGGGACCAAATAAAAGTAAATGATAAAGAATTATTTCATTTCTTTCATAATTTTATGCTTCCTTATTGATCAAAATATCATTCATTTGATAGTCGTGGCCATTTAGCCAATAAAATCAGAGCAACTTCAACAGCTAATGGGACCAGTTTTGAAAATAACAGATGCATGGGGCAGCTAGGTGGCGCAGTGGATAGAGCACCAGCCCTGAAGTCAGGAAGACCTGGGTTCAAATCTGGTCTCAGACACTTAACATTCCCTAGCTGTGTGACCCTGGGCAAGTCACTTAACCCCAATTGCCTCAGCAAAAAGCAAAAAAAAAAAAAATAACAGATGCCTTGAAAAAATGGTTCCTCTGGAAAAAGTCTGACTGGCTGTGCATCACGAGCACCAAAGCAAGTCTCCTTCAATGTTATTAATAATATCCAAAGTGTTTCTACATTTTTTAAAAGAAAACTTCACATCAAGAGTACTAACATTTCCTGACATTCCTACTGAATGTAAAGGGGGACAACAAAATATAGAAGAAAGGGCACTAATTTGAAATGGAAAATCTGCTTTCTACACATTATTTTGCTGTTAAAATTGGCAATATGAGTAAGACATTTTCCCTTTTCTTTAAATCTATGAAATAAAATGCTTTTCATTCTCAACTTCCCTGAGGCATGATGAAGAAAATAAAGTTGGAAGAGTATCAGAGATGTCGCAGTGCAGTATGGAAGAGTGCTAGAAATTTGGGTTCAAATCCTTGATCCAACACTTACTAGATGAAATGGCCATGGGCAAATCACTTAACCTCTCTGAGCTTTAGTTTCCCCATCTGTAAAATAGAGATAATAAGTGTTCATGTTTGTTGATACTTGTCAAATTCAAAATAACAAAAATTTAAACTAAAATTCTGGAAAAAAGGGTAAAAAATGGGAGCAATAGAACCTACTTCATAGAATTGTTATGATAAAATCTATTTCTAAGTTATTATGCAGTCTATAAGTGTAACTCACTAGTAGCACTAATTATTATTACTGTTATTAATTATTATCATCATTAGCTTCACAGAGAAGACAAAAAAGAAAACTATGAAAAATACAGAAAGCCCATTAACCTAAGTGATATATAAATTAGGCTTACCGCAGTGATAGAGAGAACCAGAACTAAAAGTTATCTTAACTAACATCCAGCCTGTTCGAAATAACAAAGAATCCTGATTGAAAAACAGGAAACAGCACGTGCAAAGCTAGGAAACTCCAAAGAGCCCCAGAAATAATAATGTCTTCCAGGCCAAGTGTCCTGACTCCAGTCTGGCTCCTACAGCAGTTATCCGAGAAATTAAACCCAGGTAAGACCCGACCCAGCAATTGCCTCAGCAGGTGCTACAGCTCTCAAAACAGCCACAGCTCCTGAAGATGAGGGAAAAAAGTCTCTAGTACTATCAACTGGTTTGAAGTAATTAAAGGATATGGTTTTATCAATGGAAATGAAACTAAGGAAAAGGTAAGGTATCTGCATGGCCACTGCATTTTAAGGATCACAGGTCATCACATTTATCCTGAAGCTGACCTCCTAGATATGTTGCCTCCCATTAAAATATTAACTCCTTGACAGCAGGGACTATTTTGATTTTCTATTTATATTCCCAGGGCTTAGCAAAGTGCTTGGCCCATAGTTAATATTTAATAAATTCTTTTTATTCATTCATTAATGCAAAGAATTCCAACATTTTATCTCACACCTGGATAATTCAAATCTTAAAAAACACAAGACAATTTATATGAGCTGATACAAAGCAAACAACCAGAAAATTATACTCAATACCAATATTAAGAATAATAATAAAAAGAATAAAATAAAGCCTGTGACACTCACTGTGTCACCATAGACAAGCCACTTAATCTTTCTGACTCTATTTCCTCATCTGTAAATATTTTATTTGCTTTAATTAGCCAAAATCTGCCTTCTGCTCTACTCACCCAAACCTTCCTCTCTCAACTTTGAATCCCAGAAAAAGAAAATCTTTTACAAACATGTATAGTCAATCAAAACAAATTTCCACAATGGCCATTCCCCTACCCCTTTCAAAAAAAAAAAAGAAGCTTTTCATTCTGCACCCCAAGTCCTTCACCTTTTTGTCATGAGGAGAGTAAATTTCATCATTATCCTCTGGAATTGGGCATTATGCTGACAAGAGTTCCTCACAATAGTATTGTTCATCTATTCTCCAGTTTGTGGATACCTCCTCATATCCCCATTCTTTTCCACTTAAAAGAGCTACAGTTTTTGGTATATTTGATAGAAACTTCTCAAAATTTGTTTTGCATAGGGCTAATCTCATCCTTAATCAACTTTCCATATAATTACCCCTCCTTCCTTCTTTCCTATTTCTCTATTAAATGAAATGCATCTCTGTTCCCAACTCTGTGCTCCTGTGCTTCTTCCTTCTTTTAAAAGTTCACGAGAGGTTCAATGCCAGCCACTCCTCTTCCCCATCCTTATTTGTATACATGTATATCTGTGTGTACTGATTACATGAGACAGTTTTCCCTAACCTTCCTCCTTCCCCTTATACCCACCCAATATAATCCTTTTCCCCTCTTTTTCCATTCTTTTGTAGATTCATTCTCAGGTTTTGTTTAACTGGATTCCAACTCTGATGATAAAATATCAGAGGGAACACTTATGTCATCTCATAATTGAATATAAGCAGTTTATCTTTGTTTAGTTCTTTATCACTGTTTCTTCATGTTTGTTTATCTTTTTTATTTGTCTGCACTCTGTTTGAACTTCAAAGTTTCTTTGCAGTTCTAATATTTTCATCAGAAATGCTTAGAAGTGTTCTATTTCATTAAAGATCCATTTTTCTCTGTAGCATTATATTCAATTTGTGGATAAGTTATTCTTCACTGTAAGCTCCATAATCTTTCCTTCTGGAACACAATATTGAAAGTTCTCTACTCCTTTAATTAAAGTGCTTGTTGCTAAATCATGAGTGCTTCAAACAAAGATTCCTTAGTATTTTATTGATTTCTTTCTACTTGTTTGTAATATTTTTCCTTTGACCTAGAAACTCTCAATTTTATATTGGAGGGGATGTGGGAAAACTGGGACACTGATACATTGTTGGTGGAACTGTGAATGGATCCAACCATTCTGGAGAGCAATCTGGAACTATGCTCAAAAAGTTATCAAACTGTGCATACCCTTTGACCCAGCAGTGTTTCTACTGGGCTTATATCCCAAAAAGATCTTAAAGAAAGGAAAGGCCAAAATGTCTGTGGCAGCCCTTTTTGTAGTGGCTAGAAACTGGAAACTGAATGGATGACCATCAGTTGGAGAATGGCTCAATAAATTATGGTATATAAATGTTATGGAATATTATTGTTCTGTAAGAAGGAACCAAGAAGATGATTTCAGAGAGGCCTGGAAAAACCTACATGAATTGATGCTAAGTGAAATGAGCAGAACCAGGAGATCATTATACAGGGCAACAAGACTATATGATGACCAGTTCTGATGGACATGGTTCTCTTCAACAATGAGATGATTCAAACCAGTTCCTATTGTTCAGTGATGAAGAAACACATATATACCCAGGGAGAGGCCTGTGGGAACTGACTGTGGACCACAGTATAGCATTTTAACGCTTTCTGTGAATATTTCCCTGCATTTTGTTTTCCTTCTTAGTTTTTTTCTTTCTCTTTCTAGATCCAATTTTTCTTGTGCTGCAAGATAACTGTTTAGATATTTATGCAAATATTGGATTTATCATATATTTTGACATATTTAACATGTATGAGACTACATGCCATCTAAGGGAGAGGGTAGGGGGAAGGAGGGAAAAATTTGGAACAGAAAGTTATGCAAAGGCCAATGTTGAAAAATTACTCATATGTTCGGTAAATAAAAAACTTTAAAAAGAAAGAAAGAAAGAAACTCAATTTTGGTCCTAATGTTCTCAGGAGTTTTCACTTTGGGGGTTTCTTTTAGGATATGACAAGTATATTCTATTTCCACTTTGTTTTCTGATACTAAGGTTCTAGGAGTTTTCTTCTAAGATTTCTTGAAATAGAAAATCTAAGGCTTTTTTTTTTTCTTTTTGGTCATGGCATTTAGTTACTTTAATGATTCCTTTTTTTCCCCTCCTTAACCTATTCAGTTTTTGCTATGACATATTACATCTTCATTTATTTTTCATTCTTTTGATTGTATATTTCTAACTGTTTCTTGGAGTCACTGACTTCTATTTCATCCATCCATATTTTCAGGAAATTTGTTGCTTGAGTAAGGTTTTGCACTTTTTGTGCCAGGCAGGTAATTCCCTTTCTAATTCTTTCTTCCATTGCTCGAATTTTTTTCCTTTTCCTTTGTTTTTGCTTGATTCCTTTTAAAAACTCTTGTTTCATTTCTTTCAGGAATTCTCATCAAGTTTATGTCCAAACTGTGTTTTTCTTGAAGGCATTGCTTGAAATGTTTTGGAGTCATTTTCTTTTGCATTTGCATCCTGAGTATCCCTACCACCATAACAAGTCACTATGGTGTGGATTTTTGTTTGCTCAGTCTACTTCCTGCCTTCAAATTTGGTATTAAGGTTGAGCTTGATAGCACTTCTGGAAGGGAGATCTGGGCTGATCTTGTTGCTGCTTTCTTAGGGTATTGTGTATTAAGCTATATTCTAATATCTCAGAAACAGGCTGGGAACCTACAAGCTTTCAGTTGCTCCTAAAGTGGTCTGATTCAGTTGGATTGCTGTTATCGCCCTCCAAACCCAGTCTGACCTCTTCAAGTTTCTGACCTATATTTATATATAAATAGGTTGGTACAAGACTTGCAAAATGGACTAAGCTCCTATAGGCCAGGTAGAAAAATCTTTTGGTTCAGAGTGGCAGAATTTAGGATCCCTTTTAGTCTGAAATTTCTGTTTTGGTTATTCCTCTGCTGTCTGGATTACATTCTAGCTGGAAAGCGAGACCCCATTTTGCACCTAGTGACTGAGCAACATCGTTGCTGTAATTAGATTCTCCTCTCTTCATAAATAGCCCAGAGCTTTCCTACCCATTAATGGCATTCCCCTGAGCAGTACTACACTATGGATCTGGGACTTTCTTTTGCCCTAGTACACAGCTTCTCTCTGGGTACTGGAGGGATCTAAGCAGGCATGTTCCTGGCCAGATCCCATTCTCAGTGTGTTCAGACTGCCCTCGTCTGTCTCTCTCTATACCACACAAATGACTATGATTTTTTTTTTTTCTGGATTTCCCTATCAAGATTTGGTATATTTTTCTAGATGTCTGTAGAAGCACTGCTTCAAATTATTCCACTATTTTTTCTCTGCCTCAACTTACTTATTCATAAAATTAGGGGGGCTAGGTGGCTTTCAATATTCTTCTACCTCCAGACTTAAGATTCCAATCTCTATTCCCTGGTCCCTAGCTCAAACTGTCAAAGGAAAACATATAAGGTACACTGGCAATGGAGTGGGGGACCAAAAACAAAATAACTTCTGGAGGAAGTCAAGCATATATCTATATTTGAAGTTCTATTAAGCTGAAAAAAAATGGAAATTGTCTAGGAAAAAAAAGAAAAAAAAATAAATTTCTTAACAGAATAAAGGTGCAGTAGGGCAAGACTGAAAAAAAACTTAAGAAAAAAAATACTCTGGAAGGAAAGGACTAAGTAGATGAAAGACCAGGGAGTTGTAGTAGGTTTTGACAAAGGCAGCCAAGAGTTCTATTAGGAAAGGAAGAAATGGCAGTTAGCTAGTCACTAGATTAGGTTATAATATCATTTAATTAGAGCCCTAACCCTCAAAGATTCTGTGATGATGAAGAATAATACTGGCTCTCCTTCAAGAACTACAGAATAGTATCAAGGTCACTACAACCCGATGGTAAAATGTCTAAGGCTCTGCTCCTGATCATAGTAGTATAAAGGAAAGCCTAATTATTGACTTTGATCCTAAAGGTAAAAGGCATTATCTCCAAAGTAACAGGTGAGTAACAACATATTGCTTCTCTTATTATATTTTGTAATTCTATCTTCAGGAAATAAGAATGTCATTCCAGTCAATGGACCAGTAGCAGTTGGAACTCAAGGGAACTGAGAAGAATCAGCAGAAATGTCAAAAGAGAAGCCCAGCTCACTTTCAAACTACTCCAATAAAGACAAGAGCACCAGACCTAGTGATGATTGGCAATAGAAAAAAAAAATCTACTAATCTTTCTATTTTATTCACTGATTTAATTATTCTTCAAAGCAGTCATCACTAAAATTATTTAGTATTGGTTATACAACAGGACACTGAACCAATTAGATGAAAGATAAATAGCTGAAAAGATATAGAAGTAAATAAACATAATACCCTACTTACTGGAATAATGATTCTTTATTCTACAAAAGCTGTTGGGAAAACTGGAAAGGAGCTGAGCAAAAGCTAGATTTAATCTAATATATCAAGATACAGATACTACAAGTGCTAAATGAACATATGTCCCAGATATAAAAAATTCCAACACAAATTAGAGAAGGAAGAAATGTTTTTTTGCTTTGCTTTTATGGAGCAGGAAAGGTTAGTGACCAAACAGGGAGAAGAGAGATGAATATAGAAGATAAAATGGCCAATGTAAATACTTAAAATTGAAAAGTTTTTGCAAATCGATGTAGTTAAAAATAGAAGTACATCAGGAATTGGGAGGAAAAGCCTTTTTAGCAAGTTTTTCTGATAAAGGTCTGATATCCAAGATCTATATGTTAATGATTCATATATGAATGACAGTCATTCCCTAACAGATAAATAGTGAAAGGATATTAACAGTTTTCTTACATAGAGTTTCAAGTTTTTGTTAGCCATATTAAAAAAAGTTTCAAGTCATGAATCATTTTAAAAGGGGAAATAAGTCCAACTCCAAGGAGAATAAAAAAGTGACAAGTTTTGGAAGAATTATATGAAAATAGGCATTGTTACCCAGTTGATATAGAATTGAATTGGTCCAGCCATTTTGGAAAGCAATTTGGAATGAATTCCAAAATCACTAAATTGTGCATACTATGTAATACCTATAGGCCTATACCCCAGAAAGATCAAAGAAAGAAGAAAAGAACCCATATCCACAAAAATATTAATTGTGGCAAATAAATGAATACAAAGGGAACATCCATCAATTAGGATATGGATGAAAATTTTATAGTATACAAATATAATGGAATATGATTGCATTATTTTTTAAAAGTTAAAAAGATTTGTTTGAGAGAAACCTGGAAAAACATATGAACTGATACAGAATAAAATTTAAAACAATTTATATACTAACAGTACTGTAAAGAAAAACAACTCTGAAAGACTTAAGAACTCTGACCAAAGAAATGCCCAACCAGGGGCAGCTAGATGGCACAGTGGATAGAGCACCAGCCCTGAAGTCAGGAGAACCTGAGTTCAAAATGTGGCCTCAGACACTTAACATTCCCTAGCTGTGTGACCCTGGGCAAGTCACTTAACCCCAACTGCCTCAGCAAAAATAAATAAATAAAGGATCGACCATGATTCTACAGTATTAGTAATGAATTATGCTATCTCCCTCCAGACAGAGGTGAATGATACAAGGTGCACACCAAGACATAAGTTTTTTTGATACATCAAATATGTGAATGAGTTTTGCTTTATTATGCTAATTTTTATAAATGCTGAATTTTTTTCATGACATAAAAGGTGGAGGTAGAGAGGAAAGCTAGAGAAACTACTATTCTGCAAAAAAGAATAAAAAAGGCAACTGAAGCAATTTAAAAAAATGCATTGGAAAGAATAGAGTTTCAGAAGAAAACAAAATAGGTTAACTTTGAAAATATCACATTGAGTTAAATATATTTTTTTAAAACAAAGTATCTGTAGAGAAAAAAAAATCATGGTTTTGATGTATTTTTTTTTCCCTGTTCTATCTTACATCTTTTGGAGTATTTATTTATAAAATATTTTAGAAATTCATAATGAAAAATTTAAACTGATAGTACTTATGGTAAATGAGGAAATATAAAAAGCAGATGTTGTAACACAATCTTATGTTATAATCATAGTAATATTAGGAAATCATTCATTAGTTTAATAAAGAAAAATAATATCAATTACAATGATTCTGAACTCATTTTTGGTTCTTATAAATTTTATAAGATAAAGTTACTCAGCAGAAATTTTTTAGTTAAGAAAAAAATTATTTCATTACTATAAGGCTATATTTTAAATAATAATGGAACTTCTGAATGGAATAATTAGAAAGCTTTTAAGAAGGATCTCCATACTGCCTATGACAACATCAAGATCAAAAACATGTAGAAACACAATTACAACTGGAGACAGTAAGAATAAAAATTGTTAACTAAAAACACAATGCAAGCATAGCACTGCTTTTCATTTTTATATTCTAATATTCCATTTCCCCCCATTTTATTTATTTAATGATACATAATAAAGAACTATACTTCTACTTAGCTTTGATTTGTTTTTTAATTAGTTCCCACTAATTATGTAAACAGACTCATTCAGTGACAATATTAAAGTTATAGGTTAGATCTTTCCTTAAAGTGACCTGATTTAAGACATGTCTATAATGTGTTACATTCAAAAACGAGGAGAGCCTGTAAGAAACAGACATAGAACATGATCTATTGGAATTTACTTATCTGTTGTCTTGGGTTGTCTACCCATTAAAAGACAATAAATTCCATGAAGTCAAAGGTTTTTTGTTTTCTGTTTTTAATTTCTCTACTTCTCTAACATCTAATACTGTCTGGCACATGGGAGAAGCTTAATAAATGTTTGTAGAGTAAATGAAAGCCAATTCCTTAAAAGAAAATCTTTTGACCATTAAAAATTTCCATCATTTTTTTTAGGAAAAAACAAAACAAAACCAAACCCTGGAAATGTTGCTGTATTCTACATCACAATATTTTGATTATTAGAGACTTTAAAACATTACTTTACTGATGAAGGCCATGAAATTAAGTGATTTGTCCAAAGTATAATAACTTTAGTAAAGAGACAAGAAAGCAATTTAGGTTTGCTAATTCCACTGCAATTAATTGTGAGAAAAAAAATTTTAAACTATGAAAAAACAATATATTTTCTCTATGAAAGCTATGTAAGATACTTATATGTAAATTGCCTTGCAAATATTACTGCACTATATATCTATTACCAGAAATTGAAGGGAAAGATTTTGCCTTTGTTTTAAAGCAAAAATTTATTATTCTGCATTCTGGATTCTATTTGAAACTCCTGTCCCATTTGTTAATTTTTGAGATTATATGTACATGTGACAAAAATATATTATGTATAATAATACAAATAGAAACAAAGAACGAATAAACAACAACAAAAGAATGGTCAGTCAAAATGTCATGCCATAATCTTTTACAAGATCTAGTGGACTTCTAGGACTTTTGAGTAAATCCTGTATGTTTGTATATATGTAATATGTATGTGTAAAGGCAAATAATAAGGATTGAAGGAGCTATGATCCACACTGATGATTTCCTTCAAATTCTCTTTTTTGCAAGTATTTTTTCATCCATAACTAATCCATGAGAAAGTCCATCCTCAGCAGTGTAGATGTACTATAAGAAAAGGAGCTCAAGATCTTTATTCCCCAAATCTGCTATTTTAACTCATTTTCAGCCCCAGAAGAAATATTAATAGTTTTAAAATAGCCTTTATTTTTCTGTACTAAAGACACCCAATTTTAAAAAGTCATTCAGTATACCTTCATTTTTCATTAGCTAAAAGTGACATACTAATGACATGTTAGGTTAAAAGCTTGATCTTAATAGGCTATTTAACTCTTTGACCCAGCAATATCACTGTTAGAAATATATCCCCAAGAGATTAAAAAAACAAACAAACAAACAAACAAACTACATGTACAAAAACATTTATAGAAGCTTTTTGTAGTGGAAATTGAGTGGATGTCCATCAGTTGGAGAATGGGTGAACAAACTGTGACATATGAATGTAATGGAATACTCTTGTGTTATAAGAAATGAACAGCAGGTAGATAGAAAAAATTCAAAAGACTTACATGAACAGATGCAGAGCAAAATGAGCAGAATCAGAACATTGTAACAATACAGAACAATAACAGCAACACTGTACAATGTTCAACAACGACTGAATCGGCTCTCTCAGCAGTACAATATTCCAAGACAATTCCAAAAGACTCACAATGGAAACTACTATCCACATCCAGAAAAAGAACGGATGGAGTCTAATGCAGATTGAAACATACTCATTTCACTTACTTTATCTTTTTCATTTTTTTTTCCCTTTTGTAAACTGTAAATTTTTTTATGCATACGGTTTCTTCTTTCACCACGTGATTAATATGGAAATAGGTCTTATATGATTGCACATATATAACAAATTGCCTACCATCTTAGGGTGGGGGAGGAAAGGGAAGAAGGGAGAAAACTTGGAACTCAAAATTTTATATAAACAATATTTTAAAAATCATCTTTACATTCAATTGGAAAAAAGAAAATACTATTAAAAACCAAGTTATTTAAATGCTCTTCCATGGCTTCAGATTACACCCCTAATTCTTATCAGTCAAATTTTGTGGAATGCCATTAGACCAAAAAAGTTAACAAAAAAAAGATTGTAGGTAGTTGACTAAAAAGAGATTATTGGAGGGAAAAATCACATATTGCTGTTTATCTATAGCCCAGCATGCTACATGGTTGTTAGCAATTTAACAAGTCTCACAAATAATTAAATTTTCTTTTAAAACAATTTCCCTAAATGAACACAATTCCAAATTTGGAATCAAAACACTAGTACAATTTCACTCTAAATTAATTAACTTTGTATACAATTTTGTCAGAATATTATCTATTTTATACTAAGACAACATTTCAACAAGATTATACAAAAAATGAATGGTTTCTTCAGAGCTTCAGTTGGCTATGGCCAACATCATCAACTCAAGCTAGTAGTGGTATCAAGATAGAAAGACTTCAATTATGAGTCCAATGACAAACTGACTATATTTGAGGCCTAAGGAACAGCTTAACATAAAAGAAGCTCATGACCAGATATTTGGTCACCTCATAATTCTTTTGGTCATAGCAAACAATAAATCCTCTACTAAGGAGGGATTTGGTTTGGTTTGCAACAATAGGAAGAATGCCTAAATGAATAAAGTCATATGTCCTTGAGGCATTAATAATAAACTGTTACCTATTTGATAAAACAAACACTATCTATCTATCTATCTATCTATCTATCTATCTATCTATCTATCTATCGTCCTTAAGGCATTTTGCATTCAACTCTTCATCATGCTGTTGGCACTAAAAAGTTTGCCCTCATCTCTCTTCACCACAATCTTGAATTCTACTTCTTGGTCCCCCTGCTCTGAAAGGGAAGTTTTCAACAATGTCTTTCCCAAAATCAAGCCTTCATGTCAAATCCTAGTCATCTCATGTCATGTAACCTACCTTGTTAATTAAAATGTAAACTCCTGTTATGCAGGTACTCTCTTGACTGCCTGTATTCATATCAAAATATCCAGCACATAATGTCTTCTAATAAATGTTTTCTCTCTAAATACTCAGTTCCAGAATGAAAAAAGAACTGAGCCTGTAGGGCAATTCTGGCTCATCAAGCTATTTTTCTGCTTGGTACTGAATCAAAGAACTAACTAAGGATTTCTTAAAAACTCATTGAACATAAGGCACTAAACTGTATGTTATATCCTAAGGTGAGCAAGGAGCATACACACACACACACATACACACACACACACACACTGACTTCTAATTCTCCCTGCTGTGTCAACTTTGACAGAAAAACTGAAAACCACATACGAAGCCTGGTATGAAAAGCAAGTCTGTTCATAGCTAAGGCAGCAGTTTACTCACTTTCAAACCCTATATTACTGGAAGAAACAAACCTATTACCACATGTGTATTTAAAAACACTATTAATATGAATTAAGTGAGCAAACAGAAAAGAGATTTACATCTGCAAAAATCTGGCTTGGTTTTAACTTCAAACTATAGCTATAAGCTATAGAAGCTTATAGCTATAAGCTATAAGAAGCTTTTATAGCTCCAAGCTATAAAAGGTAAATCAAATTCCTGTACCACAATAACACAACATCTTTAAAAGTAGTACAGACCAAAAATAAAGAATTAACTACTGAGAGCCCCTTTTTTCAATTCCAATCAACTGTGGAAAAACAATGGATTTGAAGTCAGAAGATCTTGTCCTTACTACTAATCCTTCACCAATAGTTAGACTTTCGATTAGTCACTTGACTTCTCTAAGCCCATTTATTCATGGGAGAAATTTCTCACTAGCCTGATACATTTTTGTGAGGATCAATTGAGAATATGTATAAAGTGCCTTTTAACCAGAAATTAGTAGTAATATAAAGGATAAAAATAACTTTCTCTAATAAGTTTAAAATAAATATAAAGATTAAAAGATTCTTGCTTACTTCAAAATGTGACTGATTCCAATGGTAGTGTAATACCATTGACACTGGTAGAGGCATTGAATTATCAGTCAGAAGCCTTTAGTTCAAATTAGGACATGTGACCTGGGGGCAAGTCATTTCAAGGTTTTAATGGTACTGAGTTTTTTATAATTCTTTTCCTATCTACTCTTTCATTAGTCAATGACTACTAGATGTCAACATGAATGACAATATATCTTACCCTAACCCAAATTACAGTAGAAAATAATTAAATTCTATGGTATAAAAAGATCTCTCTTGCTCTCGAAGGGATTAAAATCAAGATATATAGAGATGAACAAACTAAATGTTGTTTTCTATATATGTTTCTTTTTTAATTATGTGAAAATAGGTTCCTATTTTTTAAAAAATCGAAGTGTCACTCTCCAATTAGTAAAATGCATGACATAACAAAGACTTAATCTTCAAATATCTCACACTTACAGTTAATTTTTTAAAAAAAATGAATTATTCAGATTGATATCAATCAGATATTTACTTAAGAAGCACATTTCTAAGTTACAATTAACATCTAGTTGCTAACAATTTTGGAAGTACTTTGTTTTATATTCACTTAAAAATTAAGTTTTATGAATTGACCTGTCAAGACCAGCATATAATTAAAAGATAAATAACAATCACATAAACTGATTTAGTAATTAACACTATAAACATGTAGTCAATAAAACAGATAAAAATTTTACAAATGCTCTCACTTGTTGACCATCTTGATAGCTGTCTATATTTAATGTCTGTGTAGCCATCATGGTTAATGAAGCTTTTATTACAAGGCATCAAATCATCTTAAATCAAAAGCAATTGTATTCTGGAAAAAAAAAAGTACAAAGATATTAATTAATGGTAATTTTAGAAATCCTTATCTATTCCCCACCCAGGTGCCACACAATTTAAAAACAAATGTACTTTATTAATCAGTAGAAATTCAGGAGACCAGCTTTAATACCATTCTTAAAGCCAATGACTTGCAACTTATTTATAAAATAAGTTTCTATAGAATCAAAGCTCTATATCTGTATTACTTTGTTGTATTTCTGGAGAGGCTGGTGTTACTGCAAAGTACTATGAATAGTTTAGCTGTTGCTACCCAGAGAGGCTATGAAAATGTTTCATTCCTGTGAGAAACTCTGTTACCTTTGGCAGAAAAATGGAAAGCACTTAGAAAAAAAAAGTTGCTATCAATTATCCATTAACATATATAACTTTTTATTCGGAATGTCCCCAAGTCTCCAATTAAATTTTGTGCATCAACTAGCTATTTCGTATGCTTTCATTTATCTACCAAGTTTGTATACATTTATCAATTTTCTATTTTTGTGCCTTCCTCATTTTATTTTTCATTATCAAAAAATTATAAAGTTCTCAGTTACATAAGTAAGGATGAAGAGTTTGGCTAGTGGTCAAGTGAACAAGATGGTAGACTAGATCTTTTTCCTAGACTCCCTTAATTCTCAAAACCCAACCTAAAAAAAAAAAAAATTAAACATCTGGTGAAGCAATTATAGGACAAAGAGAATCCCAATAAAGTAAAATTCTTATAAATGAACAAAGGGGAATGTTAATCCTAAAAGTGCTCAGTATCTCTCTTCCAGCAAACATGATCTCAGTAGGGAAATATCAACCAGGACAAACTTACCTGCAGGCTTCCATGATTTGCCTACATAGGATTGTCTCCTCTTGCACAGGCTTCACCATCACATGCAAATCCATGACCCATAACAAAAGGCAGATGCTGATTCTGCCCGAGGGTGGTGAGGAAACATCCTGCCTTCTGCCTGGCATAGTCCTCTGTGGCCTCCCCCAACCATGAGAAAGAAGCAAATGCCAAGGATGAAATGATGAAAGCCAAGAGATGAAATGGGGCAACATCAATGGCCACACTGAATCTGAAGGAAAGCTCAGTTTTGTAGAATTTGTCCATCAAACAATTATTCAAAAAGCACCAAAACTATAAACTATCTCCTCAGTGTTTATATTCACAGCCACGGTGCTTAAGGATTGATACATAATGAAATTTCAGTTGACTCTCTGTCCCTGTGCCCATCCAAATATCTAAACTCATGGTACCTGCTACAAATATGGAATGTTTAAAGGAGAAGATCTCAGAGGCAGAGGCATGAGCCATTTGGATAAAGGGGCAAAGCCCCTTTTAGATGGGTTTAGAAGTGATTAAAAAAAAAAAAACACATTCTACTGGGCTTATATCCCAAAGATATCTTAAAGGAGGGAAAGGGACCCACATGTGCAAAAATGTTTGTGGCAGCCCTTTTTGTTGTGGCTAGAAACTGAAAACTGAATGGATGCCCAAGAATTGGAGAATGGCTGAATAAATTGTGGTATATGAATGTCATGGAATATTATTGTTCTGTAAGAAATGACCATTAGGATGATTAGGAGAGGCCTGGAGAGACTTGCATGAACTGATGCTGAGTGAAATCAGCAGAACCAGGAGATCATTATACACGGCAACAACAGTACTATATGACGATCAATTCTGATGGACATGGCTCTCTTCAACAATGAAATGTTTCAAACCACCTCCAATTGTTCACTGAAGAAAGCCATATACACCCAGAGAGAGGGATGCGAAATGTGGACCACAACATAACATTCTCATACTCCTTGATTGATGTTTGCTTACATTGTGTTTCCTTTATCTGATATATCGTTTGTGTAGATAAGATTTTTCTTGCACACCAATGATAAGTTTGGAAATATGTATACATATATTCGATTTGCCAATATTTTAACATAATTAACATGTAGTGGATATCCTGCCATCTAGGGGAGGGGTGGGGAGTTGGGGGGAAAAACTTGTAACGGAAAGCTATGTAAGGGTTATTGTTGAAGAATTACCCACACATATGTTATGCAAATAAAATAAAAATTTAAAAAAAAAAAAAAAAAAGAAATCAGCAGAACCAGGAGATCATTATAGACAGCAACAACAAGACTGTATGATGATCAATTCTGATGGACATGGTTCTCTTCAACAATGAAATGTTTCAAACAAGTTCCAATTGTTCATTGATGAAGAAAGCCATATACACCCAGAGAGAGAAGCCTATGGGAACTGAGTTGTGGACCATAACATAGCATTTTAACACTTTCTTGCTTGCATTTTGTTTTCCTTCTTAGATTGTTTTTTCTTCTCTTTCTAGATCCAATTTTTCTTATGCTGCAAGATAACTGCATAGCTATGTATACATATATTGGATTTATTATATATTTTAACATATTTAACATGTATTAGACTACCTGCCATCTAGGGGAGGGGATGGAGAGGAGGGAAAAATTTGGAACAGAAAGTTTTGCAAAAGTAAATATAGAAAAATTACTCATGTTATGTGAATAAAAAGCTTTAATAAAAAAAAGAATTATTGGGGGGAAAAGAACTACACAGAAAATGTTTTATCTCCATGGAAAATAATACTACCTGAGGAAAAGAAACAGGAACTCATAAGGACATTTGGTAACCAGAAGGATAGGGTGTAAAAGCAGACATAGATGTAGATGAGAAGAAAAATAATAATGAAAAGGAAAGAATGGGGAGAAAAGTTTCATGATTTGGAACACAGTATAATTTCTACTAGAGGCACAGCAAAAAAAAGAAAAGAAAAGAAACAATGACATGACAAGAAATTGAAAAGCAATGACTAAGAAACTCGTATTCTAACAAAGAATTCAAGTAGAAACTCAGCCCATTATGTTAAGAAACTCCATGAGGACTACCAAAAAAAAAAAAAAAGAGTTGAAAAATATAATAAACCAAAAATCAGAGAATAAAATTTCCGGATAGAAGAGAATTATTTGTAAATCAAACAAAAAAGGAAGTCTTCTTAGGAAATAAACCATAAATCATAAAAAAAAAAAGTTGGTTGGAATTGAAAGGAAGAATGAATTATTCACTTAACTAAAAAGGAGGAAAAGTTAAAAAAAAAAAAAAGGAAAATGAAATTTAAGAAAATAAGTGATGCCCATCAACTGGAGAATGGCTGAATAAGTTATGATATATGAAAGTAATGGAATATTATTGTTCTAAAAAATGATGAACAAGCTAATTTTATAAAGCTGCTGATGCTGAGTGAAAGAAGTAGAACCACAAATATAGTACACAGGAACAGCAAGAATGTGTAATGATCAACTATAAAAGACTTGGTTCTTCTTAGCGGTTCAGCAATTCCAATAAACTTTGGAAAATAAATCTGTATCCAGAAAGAGAATATAAAGAATGAATGTAAATTAATACATACCATGTTCATTTCCCCCCCTTTTTTTCTTTTGTGGTTTTTCCCTTTTGTTCTAATTTTTCTCACCCAACGTGATTCATAGAGAAATGTATATTTAAAAAATTAATGTACATTAAAAAAATTTTTTAAATGTTAAAAACAAAGGAAAAAAAGAAAGAAAGAAAAGAAAAGAAGTGACCCAACTGGGATTAGAGATTGAGAGAAGGTAAGAATCTATAGGTTGCATTAAAATCATCTAAGCAGAGGCAGCTAAGTGGCACAGTGGATAGAATACCAGCCCTGAAGACAGGAAGTCCTGAGTTCAAATGTGACCTCAGATACTTAACACATCCTAGCTGTGTGACTCTGGGCAAGTCACTTAACCCCAATTGCCTCAGACAAAAAAAAAAAAAAAAAAATCATCTAAGCAAAATTAATCCATAACAAAAATTAAGAGAAAATATTTTAAAATTATATTTAAGATAGCAATAACAGAGATACAAATGGAGGAAAATATAAACAACTTTCATGACTGTAAAGAGAAATAACTAAAGAAATCAATAAAAAAGGTACAAAAAAATGAAGAAAACATTTTGCCCCAACAACATACTAGTATGTCTATTTTCCCAGACCTCTTCAATATCAACTACATACATCTTACATCTTTGCCAATTTGCTGCATGAGGAGAATCCTCAGAGTTGTTTTAATTGGTACTTCTGTTATTAGTGACTTGGCACATTTTCCCACAGGGCTGCTTTTATATTGTTCAGTGATTTTTCAGCCATGTCTGACTCTTCATGATCCCATTTGGGGTTTTCTTGGCAAAGATACTGGATTGGTTTGTCATTTCCTTCTCCAGCTCATTTTACAGAGGAAGAAACCAAGGCAAATAGAAAAAAGTGACTTGCCCAGGATCCCACATTTAGTGTCTGAGGCTAGATTTGAACACTGGTCTTCCTGACTATGGGTTGAGCACTCTACTGACTGCATTATTCAGATGCCTATATAATAGTAAATAGTCTGCAATTACTTTGCAACAGTTTGCAACTCTTCTTTTGAGAACTGTTTGTTTATCTCTTATAAATAGTTATCTATTTTGGAATGAGTTTTGATCAGATTATCTTCCTACCTACAAACACATATATACATACCTAGAAAAATATATATGCATACATTTGCTGTCTAAATATCTTGAATCCAACATAAATCTAAGAAGTCTGATATAAAGAAGTTTCCCAATTCAACTGTTTCCCTTCTTATCTGAGATGATTTAATTTTGTTTGTGCAAAAGCTACTCAATTTCAGGTAATCAAAATAATTTCTTTTATAATTTCTTCTAACCTTTGTATTATTTCCTACCCAAAGCCATAGCAAATTTATGATCTGCTTCCTGTTTTATTGTATTAATGTAATGTAAAGGCTACTTATTCATTTTAAATTTATTATGAAATATGTTATAAAATATTGGTCTAAATCTAATTTCCACCAGATTACAACTCAATTTCCCTAGAAATTTTAATAAAATAGGGAGTTTTTTCCTTAAGTAATTTGTGTTTTCTGGCTTACTGAACTTTGGGTTATTAAGTTCCATTAGCTCTGATTTTCCCTTGTCTAATCTGTTTCACCCATAAATACTATTTTATAGTATGTCTTGAAATCTATAAGACTATTTCTCTTTAGCCATACTTTTTTCATGATTTCCCTTGATATTCTAGAACTTCTGTTTCTCCAAATAAATTATTGTTATTAATAACCACAGCAATATCATTTTAAGGTTTGTAAAGTGTTTTACAAATATCCCATTTTATCCTCACAAGAAACCTGAGAGCTAAATACCAGTATCAGTCCCTGACCTGAAGAAGCTAACAAGTTCTCAACGAAGATCACATATTTATATATGTACAAAATTCATGCAAAATAAATTTCGGGGAGCAGGAGGGAAAAGCACCAGCAGTTAGGAAGAAATCAGGAAAAGGTTCATGTAGAAAGTGGAACTTGGGCTGAATTTTGAAATAAATTAAGGAAAAGCAGCCTAAGTTGAGAAGGAACCATCATTCATTGAAAGCAAAGATAAAAAAGTAAGAAATGAGTCACTGAGTGTGAGGAGCAATAAAAAGGTCAACTGGCTGCTCTGTAGAATATACGAAGGAGAGTTATATACAAGAAACCTGAAAGACAATGAAGGACTTTAAATAACTGGTATAGGAATTTATATTTGATCATAAAGTTAATAGGAACAAGATGGTGGAACAGTAAATTACCATAACTCTCTATATCCATCTCCAAACAACCATAAAACAGAACCCCAAAACAAACCCTGGAAAAGCAGATATGCCAAAAAGATGGGGTGAAACAATCTTTCAGCTCAAGAAACTTAGAAGATCAGCAAAAAAGAGTCTGTTTCACTCCAGTAAAAGGGGAACGCAATCCAAGACAAGAAGTGTCCCAGCAAGGCAGCAGCAAGCCCCACCTTGGCATTCCAGTGGGAGATCCTGAATTCCAGTATGGTAGGCCAGGCAAATACCAACACTAGGACCCTCCATGTGTCCCAGCATAATCAAGGGAAGAGGCAGACACTAGCTCTCCAAGGGCTTCAGCATAGCCCCAGATAAACAGGCAGCCTTCAGTGACCAGACTGCCACGTGCTTCAGTGTAGCCCCAGGAAAATGCACAAACACCTCACTAGCTTCAGCACACACTTGACACCAGCACTAGGACCCTAGCTCAGCACTAGGTAAGCTGTCAAACCTCTGTGGCCTCCAACAGCACCAGTCACTCTCCTCCTTCCCCTTACACCCCCTCAGTGCACACCAGGCACAAGAGTCCTACATAGGATTCAGGAAAACATCAGTGTAGTACTAGGTGAATAGCCAGAGCCTGCAACTTCTGGCACAAGAAGCCTGAAATAGTGCCTCTTCCACCATAGGAGCCAAGTTCAAGTTTAAAAGAAAAGAAAAAGGAAAAAAAAAAAAAAAGATGAGCAAAAAATAACCAAAAGAGGAATGTGACCACAAAAAGTTATTATGGTGACAAGGACAATCAAGACACAAACTCAGAAAGGAAAAACAATGTCAGAACACTTGGACAAGAAAGACGCTGTAGTCTGAGGCCCAGACTTGGGTTTGTGATGGATTGGAAGA
This sequence comes from Myrmecobius fasciatus, assembly GCA_023553655.1. Taxonomy (NCBI): domain Eukaryota; kingdom Metazoa; phylum Chordata; class Mammalia; order Dasyuromorphia; family Myrmecobiidae; genus Myrmecobius; species Myrmecobius fasciatus. The sequence continues at coordinate 243,381 of JAJPUD010001987.1, forward strand.
GCTCAAAAAGAGCTTAAAAATCATTTGGGGATAAGAAGGGATGGAGAAAAATTTGGAATGCAAAAATAAATGCTAAAAACTGTCTTCATGTGTATTTGAAGAAATAAAACACAACATAGGGGGAATCATCTGAGAGGAGTAGAAGAAAAATTAGGAAAAGAAATGAGTGATGTAAGAGAATTATGGAAAAAAATTTAACAACTTGGAAAAAGAAAATGGCTGCTTAAAAAGTAGAAATGGCTAAATGGAAAAGAAGATAAAAAAAAATCCACTAAAAATCCATCCTTAAAAAGTACAATTGGTCAAAGGAAAAGGAAGTAGAAAAACTAACTGAGGGGAAAAAACTCTTGGGCAAGTGGAAGCTAATGACTCTTGAGATATCAAGAATTAATCAAACGTTCAAAAAAATGAAAGAAAAAAACGAAGAATAAAATGTAAAGTACTTCACTGGCAAAACAAGTGATCTGGAAAATAGATCTGGAAACTAGGGGAGACAATGTCAGAATCACTGAACTAATCAAAAGGAGAACCTGGAGAGCATCTTTCAAAAAATTACCAGGAAAACTATCCTGATATCCTGGAACTAGAGGACAAAATCGGCACTGAAAGAACTCACTCATCACCTCAGGAAAAAGATCCCAAAAATAAAAATGCCAATGAACATTATAGCCAAATTTCAGAAATATGAGGTCAAGGAAAAAATATTACAAGTGGCCAGAAAGAAACAATTCAAATAACAAGGAACTATAAATCAGGATTACACACATTACTGCAACATTAAATGATCAAAGATCATGGAACATGATATTCCAGAAGGCAAAGAAACTAGGACTACAACCAAGAATCACCTAACCTGCAAAATTAAGCATAATGCTTCAAGGGGAAAATTGGTCATTCACTGCGCCACATAGCAGCCCATGAATATCAAATAACAAATTTTACATTTGATCCTGGTTGTGACAAAGAGTCATTGGAATTGATTGCATAGAGAATGACATGATCAGACCTTTGCTTTAGGAAAATTATTTTGACAGCTGAATGGAGGATGGAATGGAAAGGGGAGGAACCTGAGGCAAGAAAGATCAACTAATAGGGTATTATAATAATACCAACATGAAGTAATGGAGGCTTGTACCACAGTGGTGGAGAGAAAAGAAGAGAAGAGAGATATGAAAATAAAATCAGTGAGCCTTTCCTACAGTTTTGATGTACAGGGAGGAGAGAGCAAGGTAGAGAAGAAGAGGAAAGAGAATGGGGGAAGGGGAGGGACAGACATTGAAGAAGATACTTAGGTTGTGAGTCTGGGTAACTAAGAGGATGGTGGTATCCTCAGCAGGAATAGGAAAGGAAGGAGGGCTTGGGGGACAAAGATAATGAGTTTAGGGTGTCTACAGGGCATCTAGTTGGAAATGTGAGCCTGAAGGTTAGGAGACAGATTAGGCCTGGACATAACAGATTTCAGAATATCAGCACAGAGATGTTTCAGCAACTGACACTGAGAAAGAACAGCTACACTGATGGGTGAATAAGGGTAGAGTATTATGAAAATTTATAGAGAACAGAGTATCAAGAAGGTGGCTGATAGGGAAAGGAGGGAAAGGGACCCACATGTGCAACAATGTGGCAAGAAACTAGAAACTAAGTGGATGCCCATCAATTGGAGAATGGCTGAATAAATTATGGTATATGAATGTTATGGAATATTATTGTTCTGTGAGAAATGACCAGCAGGATGGTTTCAGAGAGGCCTAGACTTACACGAACTGATGCTTAGTGAAGTGAGCAGAACCAAGAGAACATTGTACATGGCAACTGCAAGATTATACGATGATCAAATCTGATGGACATGGCTCTTTTCAAAAATGAAGTGATCCAGGCCAGTTCTAATGGTCTTGTGAGATAAAGAGAACCATCTACACCCAGAGAGAGGACTATGGGGACTAAGTATATATCACCACATAGTATTTTCACTAATTTTGTTGTTGGTTTGCTTGCATTTTGTTTTCTTTCTCATTTTTTCCTTTTTGATCTGATTTTTCTTGTGCAGCATGATTATTTGTGGAAATATGTATAGAAGAATTGTACATGTTTAACATATATTGGATTGCTTGCCGTTGGGTAGGGAGGCAGTAAGATAGGGAAAAAATTTAGAACATAAGATTTTGTAAGAGTGAATGTTGAAAATTATCCACATATATATTTTGAAAATAAAAAGCTTTAATTAAAAAAAAAAGAAGGTGGCTGATAGCCAAAGGCTTCAGAGAAGTCAAGAAAGATAAGACTTGCAAAAAGTCATTAGATCTGGCAATTAAGAGATCATTAATGGCTTTGAGAAGAGCAATTCTGGTTGAATTTTGAGATCAGACAGCAGACCGCAGAGAGTTAAGAAGAGAACAACAAGAAAGTAAGAGAAGGTACCAACTATAAATAGCTTTTTCAAGGAATTTAAAAACAAAAGGGTGGAGAAATGTGGAAAAGCAGGGTATGAACAAACCAAAGTGGGGTGGAGGTAGACGACAGGGGAGACCTGGGTATACTTACAGATATTAGAGAAGCAGCCATAGAGAGAATGAAGATAAGTAAGAAAGTGGGAATGTCAGAAGGGCCAAGCTGCTGTTGGGTGAGTTTTGCTTTGACAAAAAAATTGCAAGATGGGTGGGTTTGAGGGAAAAGATGAATTCTGTTTTGAACATGTTCAGTAGGCAGTTGTGCAGGATGAGAGCTCAGTAAAGAGATTTTATACTCACACATAATATATATACACATGCACATATATATATGTATATTGCACATATGTGTGTATATGTGTATCTACATGTATATGCATCAGTTATAGATTTGATTCAGAGCTGTGAAGAACTAGTTCAGCAAAAAGATTGTATATATATATATATATGTGTGTGTGTGTGTGTATACACACATACATATATGTGTGTGCATTTTGTGCTTCAATTGTGTCTAATTCCTCATGACCCCATTTTGGAGTTTTCTTAGCAAAGGTACTGAAATGGTTTGCTAACTTCCTTCTCTAGTTTATTTTACAGATGAGGAAACTGAGGCAAACAGGGTTAAGGACTTGCCCAGGATCACACAGCTGGTAAGTGCCTGAGGCTGTATATGAACTCAGGTCTTCCTGACTCCAGGCCTGGCTCTCTAACCAGTTTGTCCCCTAGCTGCCTCACATCTACACACACATACATACACACACACACACACACACACACACACACACACACACACACACACGTTTATGCATTCACATCGGAGCAGCTAAATGGCATACTGGATATAGGCTTGAAATTAGGGAGACTCAAGACACCAGACAGTGAGGTCCTTTCTCGAACTAAACTGCCCACCATTCCAACTCTGTTGCAGAGAGCATAACTCCATTAGGCTGGCCACATTGTCCAAATGCCAAACATATACTTGCCAAAAAAGATTATTTCATACAGAGCTCACCCATGACAAGCGTTCCCAAAGCGGTCAGAAAAAGCCACACAAGGACACTCTCAAGGTCTCTCTTAAAAACTCTGGAATGGATTGGATTATGGGAGACTCTGGCACAGGCCTGCCCAGCATGGCGTGCCCTCATTAGAGAAGGTGCTGGGCTCTCTGAGCAAAGCAGAACTGAACTAGAGCAAAAGAAATATGCAACACACAAAATTAGAGAAGCCACCCCAAATGTTTTTAGGTACTATCTGTGTCTGATCTGTGCCAGAGCATTTTGAGCTCGTATTGTCAGCCATACTCAGACACACTGTAACACAACTCTAACATAGAGATGTCATTTTGGTCTCTTAAAGAGCAAAGAACAACCACCATGATGGTAATGTAAAAGATCTAAAAAGGAGCCAGCTCTCTCAAAAACATTCTATACAAAATTCTAAAAATGCAGCAGAAGAAAAATGCTAAGGAAAACCAAAATTAAAAGGAAAAAAAGCACTTTCATATATCTCAGAAGCCTATAGGCAATTCTGTGCATAGACAAGGCACTGGTAGAAAAAGCCAGCATCATAAAGGGGCCCCTAACTTGGCTCTTTTCAACAGTGAAGTGATTCAGGTCAATTCCAGTGGACTTGTGAAGGACAGAGAGAGCCATCTGCATCTAAAGAGAGGACTATGGGGACTGAATGTGGATCACAGCATAGTATTTTCATCTTTTGTTGTTGTCTGCTTGTTTATTTTTTTTCCTTTTTGATCTGACTTTCCTTCTGTAGTATGATAACTGTGGAAATATATTTAAAAGAATTGTACATGTTTGACCTATATTGGATTACTTGCTGTCTGGGGGGAGGAGAGGGAGAAAAATTTGGAACACAAGGTTTTGCAAGGGTGAATTTTGAAGGCTGTCTTTGCACGTATTTTTTATTTTTTTTTTTGCAAGGGTCAATGCTGAAAAACTACCCATACACGTGTCCTGCAAACAAAAAGCTTCAATAAAATGAAAAGAAGGAAAGGAAGAAGGAAGGAGGAGGAGGAGGAGGAGGAGGAGGAAAAGGAGGAGGAGGAGGAGGAGAAGGAAGAGGAGAAGGAGAAGAAGAAAACTGCCAGGAATGCCAAGAACTGGTAAGAGCTCTAAAGAACTAATATTTTATTATTTTCTAAATTTTCTAAATTTTATTTATTTATTTATTTATTTGTTTGTTTGTTTGTTTGTTTATTTGTTTATTTATTCATTCATTCATTCATTTATTTATTTATTAAAGCTTTTTATTTGCATAACATATGTATGGGTAGTTCCTCAGCATTGATCTTTACAAAGCTTTCCGTTACAAATTTCCCCCCCAGTCCCCTCCCCTAGATGGCAGGAAGAAGGACTAATATTTTAGTTGACAAAACAACTGCCTTTTTTTGTCAATCTAGAAAATCAATGACTCAGGAAATCATTAAGAAGGACTTGATCTAAACTGCCTTTTTTCAGGTTATTATCAGTACTATTGAAAACTCTTTTTTTGAGGAGTCAGTCTTGCCTCCACCCTGGCTGAATAGTGTTGGTTTTCAAGTGGTTGGTAGAGCAGTTATTTAGCTGGATCAGCTAAGCCTTAACTTTAAGTTCCTTGACTAATTTTTGTGCTTTTAAAAATTGTTGTAATTGAGCATAGATGGCCAAACAGCAATCATCAGGTAGTGACATGCAGGCTTGGAATCAAACTTATGATTTAAAAAGTTTTGACATCCTGGATAAGTCATAGCTGACTCTCCTTTAAGGAGTATTTTTTTCTTTGTATAGATTACCAACAATAGTGGATGGCAGCTTATCAGGAAACATGGAATTGGAAAGTATTGTACACTGCAAAGCCAAGATGAAATATAAAATACCTGTTCAGACAACCTTTAAGCTTTATCATAGTGAGATATTTTACATATTATCCACTAAGAAAAGTATAACCTTAGCTATAACTCTTTGAATTCTGTTTCAAGTCTTTTTGTTAATGTATGCTTGTGAGAGACTTTTTATGTTGAGCATTAGATTTCATGTGTAAGGAACATGAACCTATCCTAAACTTTATTCATATTATATCTTTAGTACCATTTTTATTCTTTATAGAGTCATGAAATGAGTACAAAATTTAACCTTAATTTATATATTCTTGAAGTGCTGACATGGAAGCATAATGAGCAAGAAAGTAAAACAAAAGAAATCTGACCCTCTTCTTTGTATCTAGATAGCACCCTCCAAGACTGAATTTAGTCTCAATTGAATGTAATGGACAGCAAGTGGTTATACTACTTTGTGCCCACCACCTCCAAACAATGTCTTTATTTGTCTCACACACACACATGTAATACATATATTCCTTTCTTTGGAAATGGAATGATCAAAAACTATAAATGTAAAAAAAAAGTTATCATCCATGATGTTTTAGTTCATTTGAAACAGATATATATTTTGATTATAAGCATAGCATTTGGAATTTTTTTTTTTTTTTTGCTTTTTGCTGAGGCAATTGAGGTTAAGTGACTTGCCCAGGGTCACACAGCTAGGGAATGTTAAGTGTCTGAGACCATATTTGAACTCAGGACCTCCTGACTTCAGGGCTGGTGCTCTATCACTGCGCCACCTAGCTGCCCCAGCATTTGGAATTTTGATGCAGGTTAAAAGATACTTATTTAATAGAATAAACTAGAAGGTTGGCTAAGGGTGAAGTGGTAGAATGATCTACATGTGTTAGAAAAAACAAAGGAAGATCAAAGGATATCACTGACCAAACAGCTTGCTGCACTTCTCTATACCAGACATATTGGTGGTAACATCCCTTTATAAATACAATATAGGGCAAATATATAGTATCATAGAGTTTGCAAAGTGATTTGCACATGTGTTTACAATTTAATTTTTAAAGATAATCTGGCTTAGGGAAATTAAGTGATTTTCCCATTATCACATAGCTGACATTAAGTAGAGAGACAAAATTATGTCTTCCTAACCCTAAATCCAGTACTCCGGTCATTATACCATGCTGCTTCCAATAAGTACATGCTATCAGCAGTTTCCAAGATATTTTTTTGTTTTGTTTTGTTTTTTATTAAAGCTTTCCACCTGCAAAACACATGCATAGGTAATTTTTCAGCACTGACTTTTGCAAAGCTTTCTGTTACAAATTTTTCCCTTCTAGCCCCCACCCCCTTCCCTAGATGGCAAGAAGTCTAATACATGTTAATTATGTTAAAATATTTGACAGATCAAATATGTGTATATGTATTTATACAGTTATCTTGCTGTACAGGGGGGAAAAAAAACAAAAAAAACCTGAGAAGAAAAACATAATGTAAGCAAACATCAATAGAGAGTGTGAAAATGCTATGTTGTGGTCCAGATTCAGCTCCCACAGGCCTCTCCCTGGGTGTATATGACTTTGTTCCTCACTGAACAACTGGAACTGGTTTGAAAAATTTCATTATTGAAGAGAACCATGTCTATCAGAATTGATCATCATATAGTCTTATTGTTGCCGCTTTACACGTACTCTGAAAAATAAAAATCTATTACTTAAAATAAATAAATAAAAAGTTTAGCCTGGAGAAAAAATAAAGTGGTCCCTAAATCTAGGGACCCTTAGCTTTAGATTGTCAGAGCAGCATGAGAGAGATACCAATTCTGGCTACCAATATGGCTCACCAACCAGGTAGAGAGATGCACCAAGTCAATGTCCCAAAAATCTGCAACAGAGCCAAAGCAGGAGTCAAGACAAGGCACCCTCAGCACAAGGGCTCCACAAAAGAACCTTGAAATCAATGCTCCTATCGAAGCTACTACAAAATAGAGGGAGAGTTAAGAACCTTAACCAGGAAGGGCATCACGTAAGAAGCCTGAGACCAGCAAAATCTAGGACAACTAATTGGAGATTATCATCTGGACACAGCAGAGGATAATGTTAACTTCTAATTGTTTTCTAATCAAGAAGCAGCCAAAGAAAGGCCAACAAAAGTACAATGGGTTATCGAGTCATACCAGAATCAAGAATTTTGGAAGAGGCTATGGCCTATTCCTAATCACTGGAATTCATTCATTATCTCCCAAAAGAAACCCCGAAGTAAAAGCATACACAAATGTCATAGCCTATGCTTTAACACCAAAGACCTCATGTAGGAAACAGTACTTGAGCAGAATCTTGGCAAACTTGGGACTTAAAGTAGCAAAGATGAAAAGATTGACACAAATCAACTTCTTTATAAAGTTCAGTTTTTTGTAGTGGAGAAGATCCTTAATTTTCAACAACTTAATCACTTATAAAATGATATAATAATGCAGTTTTTAAAATGTAATTTTCCTCTAAGAATCCTAAAAATTTTGTTGAATCAAAGTAAAGTTCACTAGCTTACAGTATGCAAATACTATCATAACTAGGTCTTCTGCCTGGTCTCCAACCTTCCTAAGAAAAGGGTAAAATGAACGCCCTTTCTGGTTTTCATTTTATTTTCAAGTCTTCTTTTTTGATCTCCTATCTCCCAATACAATGAGTACCAGACTTCTCTCTTCCAAGAAAGGACATCAAGTCTCCAGTCTAGTTTCCTGTCATTGCCAAAGGGAAACAACAATATTTGCCCAATTCTTAGCACTAATCTTCTTGCCTGAACTGCCAAAGTGCCAGCAAGAACTCTTTATCTTGAGGCAAATCCCTATGATAATGAAAACCTAACACAACTCATTCCTCAAAGGTTAATAAATACCCTTAGTCATACTTTCCCCACCCCAGAAATTATGAATCCCCTCCTCTAACCCTCATGACTGATACTTTATTCCTACTCCCTTCACCTCCTACCCCTACTCTTCATGTACTAATCTAAAGCTCTTTCTTTCCACTATGCTCCCTTAGAATGCCTGCTTTATATGCAACAAACTTGCTTTTATTTTTAATTTTTTCCTTTACAATTCTTCTACTTTCTGGATCTCATTGAAATCTGACTTACTTCTCATATCAGTCTTCTCAGCATCCCTTTTCCAGTACTGGCTGTACTTTATTTCCTCTAAGTAGTCAGGATGGAGAAGTTGCTCCCTACTGCCACTTCCAAGGCCTCCTTTTAGTGCAATCATTTAGTAACCTTTCTCCCTTTGAGATTCAGTCAATGTATATCTATCACCCAATCAAAATTCTGGTAGCTATTGTCTACCAACATTCAGGACAGTCCCCTTTTTTCCAATCAAAGAGCTAAGTTCATGGATCACAATCTTTTTCTCTTCCACAACTCCTGCCTCCCCACTAGACTTCAAATTACATATTGATATTTCCTCAAACATCCTGCTCAACTTGTTCAATTCACAGTCTACTCCTCTAACCTACCTCAGTTACACATAGAGTTGGTCCATCTTCTTGTTCTTGAAATCACCCAATGTACCAAGTCCATGTTCATGAACTCTGAAATTCTCATATCTATTTTCTATCTGCCTTAAACCTGGTTTTCATCCACACTGTGATCTCCTGATCTTTTAATTCTTTCCTAGGCCATCTTCCCTAACCATTTTAATCCCTTGGTGAACAAGTTCAACTTTATACTGTTCTCAAGTTTTTTGCCCCTTATTATATCACTGATCATGCCCTGACAAGTCAAAGCCTTGGATATTTTCCCCATCTGTTGCTGAATGAAAGACAAAACAATGAAATCAAGCTGACTGGGTCCACTACAAATTTATATTAAATAACCTCACCTGAATTCTCATTTATACAAAGCAACCCTTTGACAATCCCCCAATAAACTCACTATCCTACTCATAACCTATTTTATATGTCCATATACCTGGGGCCATGTAAAAATTTCTTGGATGAAAAAAGGATTGCAAGTAGAAAAAGTTTAAGAAGTCCTGCTCTATACTATTACACCCTTTATTTGCATAATTCCAAATTTCTTTCCAAAATGGTTGTATCAGTTCATAGCTCTACATTATTGTATGCTTATCTATCATATCTCACAACTCCTCGAACGTTGACTATTGTCACTTTTTTGCCAATTTATTAAATTTTGTCAAATCTTTGCCAATCTGCAAGGTATAGCATGAACAATAGAGTTTTTGATTTGCATTTTAAAAAAATTATTATTAGTGATTTTGGCATCTCTTTACATGGTTGTCAATACTTCACAATTATTCTTTTGAAAACTGGTTTGTTCATGACTTGACCATTTTATTTGTTGAGGAGTGGCTCATTACATATATTTGTTAATGTATATATATTATTTATAATATATATTTGGTGATTATTTCTGTATCTTGGATACCAAACCTTTAATGGAGAAATCTTATTTTTCTTCTTCCCTTCTTGTCCTAGATGCATTAATTTTGTCTGTGCAGAAGCTTTTCAGTTTCATGTAATGACTTTTCTATTTTATCTCTTGTAATTCATCGTACACCTTGTTTAACAATACATTTCATACCCATACTTACACATATATCAAAGGAATATCATCTATTTCTCTTCTAATTTTTTATAGTATGACCTCTAATATCAAGGTCATTTGACATGACCATCAATTTAGAATATATTATGGAACATGGTGCTGGTGTAAGCCTAATTTCTGTCAGTTACTTTCCAGTTTTCCCAGCAGTACTTTGTCAAATAGGGAGTTCATTCCTAAATGATGTATGTCTTTTACTTTTTTAAACACTGGGTTGTTGACTTCCATTGTTTCCCATTCTCCATTGTTTAGTCCATCAATCTATTAACCAATGCCCAATGGTTTGATGACTGCTACTTTATAATATACAGTTTGAGGTTGGAAAGTGCTACTTCCCCTTTTATCCCTACTTCTTTTTGTTATTCCCCTTGATAGTCTAAATCTTTCGCTTTGTCAAGTGAATTTTGTTATTATTTTATTAAGTTCTATAAAGTAACCCTTCGGTAATTTGTTTGATAACATTAAAAGTCTAAATTAATTTCAGTAGTATTGTAGTTTTATTATATTGGTGATGTGTCTATCATGTGGGATTCGGCACTAAATGATGCCAGGCACCAAAAGTTGGGGTTTCTTCATGTGAAGAATTCTCAATAGCCATTCTTTCTGGCAAAAAGTAGATTTATATAGGGACCAGATTATAGACAAAATGAAAAGATACAACAGACATCAGTAATAGTAAATATGAATCAAGTGAGAGAGCATATGGAAGACAAGTATCTCAGTGGAACTCAAAATTACCCAGTAGAAAGGGAGCATCCCATGAGGCTGGGGCATGCCCTTAGCTGGCAGGTTAAATCCTGAAAGGGACTGAGCACCCTAAGAGTTAGCTGTAAGGAGTAGGTTTGGGAAACATGGTAGAATCAGGGGGAGATACCACATGATCTGAGTCGGGGAGGGGAGGGGAGGGGAGGTAAGAAGAAAAACACCAAGAGGCAGAGTGCTGTGGTGTGCTGACCCAAAGTAAGGTAGCAGCAAAGTCGTGGGCCCTAAGATGTTTTATAGGGAAAATTTAACCTCAAGGTCTTGACATAACTTGGATTTCTGAATGGATTACCTTTAGAGTGATAGGTCCAAGGAACTAAACCCATCTCCATTATCAAAGCCTTCTTCTTGCTTGATTAAGGGATTAATTTTTATCAATTCCTCTGCAAACTACACCTCATCAATGATGAAAGACTTCATCAATACTATAAGCTCCCCTAGATTCTATCATCTACATTTTGATCTTTCTCAAATCTATATATCGATCTCTAACTTCTCTACTGATCTCCATCTCTAATTTCCAATTATTTATGGCACACTTCAAAATTAATGTCCAGATACCCAAATTTCAACTTATCTTTGTCCCCCAAACCCTTCCTCTTCCTACCTTTCTTATGATTGTCATGAGCACTACTTCTCAAGAGCCAAAACTGTTTTTTGCCTTTGTACCCTCAGTACTTAGCACAATGTCTGGCACATAGCAGGTACTTAAATGTTTACTGAGCAACTGACCAAAAATTCAGAGACATCAATTAAAAGAAAAGATACTACTACAAGAAGCCAGTAAAAAAAAGTTCAAGTGGGGCAGCTAGGTGGTGCAGTGGATAGAACACCAGCCCTGAAGTCAAGAGGACCTGAGTTCAAATCTGATCTCAGACACTTAACATTCCCTAGCTGTGTGACCCTGGGCAAGTCACTTAACCCCAATTGCCTCAGCTAAATAAATAAATAAAGTTCAAGTACCAAGGAACAGAGTAAGGATCACAAAGAACATGTTGCAGCTACTTACTGAGGAACAATTTTGGAATATCATACACCAAAAGGCAAAAGAAAATGATTTACAATCAAGAAAAACTTACCTTATAAAACTCAGCTAATCCTACAAGGTAAAAAATGGATCTTTAACACACCAGAGAACTTCAAAACATTCCTGATGAGAAGCTTCAAGCTGGGAGAATCTTTCAAATGCAAACACAGGAAACCTAGAACAGTAAACACATTCAAGCATTTAGAAAGACCTAAAAAGACAGAAATTGTTTATATTCAATCATAAAAGTGTCTTTTCAAAATCCCAATTATCTTTAGGAACAAAAAAGAACAAAAGAAAAGAAAATGGGAACAATTTAGGGAGGAAATAAGGAAAAGGAGAAGGGAAAATTAATAGTTTTATCTAGTTAGGACTCAAGTGAAGAGTATGGAAACAAGAATGAGGGGGGAAGGAGAGGGAACCTCATGAATCTCAGCCTTACCTGAACCAGGTAAAAGAGGATTAGATAAACAAACAGAATTAGATGTAGAAATGCATTAAATTCAACAGGGAAACAGGGTAATGAGAGAAAGCATAATCAGATGGAAATTTTCTAGATGATTGCACAACTTGCTATTCCTTTTAAATATATATCATCTTACTTTTTTCCTTTTTTTACCTCTACCCCTATCCTAAGTATAGTTACAATTAGATGCAAAATTTGTAGATATATGAAAAATCATTCTATATACATCTATTTATCATCAGATTTTTTCCCCTCAGGATATTGGTACCATCTTCCTTCATAAGTCCTTTCTAGTTAATTTGGTATTTATAATAACAAAATTACTTATTCACTCAAAGTTGTTATTAAAATTATATTGGTTTTACTGTATGCAACTGTATGCAAATCTATCCATGTTTTCTAAGATTACCAAGCTCATCATTTCTTATAGCACAGTAGTATTGTTACAATCATATACCACAAGTTATTCAATCATTCAATTGATGGACATCCCTGCCGTTCCCAGTTCCTTGCCACCACAAAGAGAGCTACTATAAATATTTTAGTACAGGTTTTCTCCCTCGTTTTCCAACTTACCTTCTTAACAAAGGTATTAACAATATAATAACATTATTTTAATAGTCCTTCAAATTGTAATAGTCCTTTCAAGTTTACAGTCATTTTAAAACAATGAACCGCACGAGAATTAAAGTATTAATATTTTTCCAGATGAGAAAACTAAGATTCAGAGATAACACGATATCTAGTCACATACATAGTTCCCAAAGAAAAATTTTAATCCATTTCTTCCTTACTCCTCATTTCCCACTATACCCTTTGCTCCCTTAATCAATTTCATTTCTAGATCTTGAGCCATATATGTACAGGATGAACTGGAGATAATCAAGAGAGAAGGCTCTAGCATTCAGGGAGAATAGGAGACACTTGTTGCAGAAAGTGGCACTTTTGAGTGGGGCTTAAAAGAAGCAAGGGAAGTCAGAAGATAAAGATTAGGAGTGAAAGAACTGCAAGTAGGGGAGACAGTCAATGAAAATGCCTGTAGTCAGGTGACAGAATGGCATTAGATTGCAGAGTATACTAGGGGTGAGTAGGTATAAGAATATAGAAAAATAAGAAGGGATCAGGTTATAAAAGGCTTTGAATGACAGATTTCATATTTGATTTGAAAACTGACAGGTATAGAGTTCACTAAATGAGGGAGACAAAAGGATTACATGGTCAGATAGCACTTTAGGGAAAACAATTGATTTCAGTGGTAATGACTGGAATGGAAATTAATTTGAGGCAGAAAGACTAACCAGAAGGCAATAGTTCAAGAGTGAGAGGTGATAGAGAATCCTACCATGGTCATAGCAATGTCAAATAAAAGACAGACAGATAGATAGAAAAGACAGATACAAGAGAGGTGCTACAAAGATAAAATTGAAAAAACTTGGAAGAGAGAGAAGAGGAAAGGATCAAAAATAACACTCAAGATTCAAGTCTGGGTGAGTGAAGAATGGTAATATTCACAGTCATACTCTAAGCACTTTGCATAAATAGGAGAAACTATTTCAAAATCTAGGGAGAAGATTTTGAATATCTTGATTCAAAAGATATATTGAACTAGGCTGAGGCACAGGAAAGAGATACAATGAGGAAAATCTTTGGCTCTACTAACACTATGTAGGAGGATCCAGGTTTAGGCAAGTCCCAAGAAAAGATATACTCTTTCCCAAATTATTCTCTTGGTGTTTTGTCTATCCACAGATATAATATAATTTGCCATTGTATTGCCCCCAAATTTCAGTAAATTCAATTCTGTCTCAACCATAAAGAGGCTAAGAGTTTACTTAGAGAGATATATAAATGTTGGGGAGTTGTTTGTCATTGAAAAGGATCAAAATGATATCATTATGTTAAAGTCAAGTGAAGTGTGTCTGACTGTGGCTTATTAGACCAATATGAGGCCAGAATGCTCTCCTACAGGTTGAGCACAAATAAGTCCATGTGAAGATAAATTTTCTAAATTTGTGCATCTTACATTTCTTTCGTGTTACTTCAATTCTACTTTGCTCATGCACTTTCTTTGATGAGGGTACACCATGCTGGGGGGTCCTGTGCAAGTACTTCCCATCACACAATCATTTCTAGAATTCTTCAGAGAGACCTTTAGATTATCCTTGTATCACTTCTTCTGACCACCATGTGAACACTTGACTTATGTATGTGATTAAAATATTATTTTAGGCAAGCATACATTTGGAATTTGAACAACATGGAATTGTGATCTCTGAAACAGAATTTGAACACTTGGTAGTTCAGCTCAAGAAAGGACCTCAGTGTTAAATTTTTAAGAATACAAGCCATTTCTCAAATGATAAATGATCAAAGGATATGGAATACCATGGTGCTATAAGAAATGATGAGCAGGCAGATTTCAGAAAAACTTGAAAAGACTTTCACAAACTGATGCTGAGTAAAGTAAGCAGAACCAAGAGAACATTATAACAGCAATACTGTGCAATTATTACCTATGATAATTTTTCTCAACAATACAATGACCCAAGACAATTCCAAAAGACTTGTGATGGAAAATGTAATGTAAATCCAGAGAAAGTGTTATGGAATCTGAATGCAGATCTAAGCATATACTATTTTCACTTTTTTCCCCCCTTTCTTGTGATTTGTTCTGATTTTTCTTTCACAACATAACTAATATGGAAATATATTTAACATGATTGTACATATATACAGCTTACATTGATTGATTTGCTTGTTATCTTGGGGAAAGGAAAGAGAAAGAAGAGAGAAAAATCTGGAACTCAAAATGTTACAAAAATGTCAAGAACTATCTTCATATTTAATTGAGGAAAAAACAAAAATATTTAGTATTAAAAAATACAATGATGAAAAAAGATTTTTTTTAAATTCACAGACTCCAAGTTGAAGACAACTTCCTCTGTGGTACCTTAATCATTATAAGTTACTACTGTTTTGAGGCCATTAGCTAACTTTGGAACTTTTGCTCAGACTTGCTTGACAGTAAAATGTTATCTATTGTTTGAGAATATTATAAATTTTAACAATGAAGTAGTTTGTGTAAAAGAGATATACAAAAGCATGAGAAGACTGTGATTTTTCTAAAGAAGCAGAAAAATGCTTGAATTAGAATAATTTATACATGAAAGTGTTATTGGTAGGCTTATGCAAAATTTTTTTACCACATGGAGATATAAAAGGGTATGCCACTAGGACCACATTAAAAAAACAAACAAACAAAAACTATAGGCTTTTTTTTTTTTAAGGAGATGAAGGAGAGAAAAGAAAAAGCAATGTTTTTAAATTTAAAAATGAAAAAAAATTCTAGGAGACAAAAATAGATTGAATGTATACATAACAAAAACTTCTAACAGATTTGATAAGAGATTCATATATATATTTCTCTTTGGAATCTCACAACAATCCTGGGAAGCTCAAAGAGGATTAAGTGACTTTCTAGTAGGTTATCAGAAGTCATATTTCAAATCCATTCTTCCTTAGGACATAGCCAGCACTCTATCTAAATGATAAGAACATTCAACTTTTTGAAAGAAATACAAATCATTAATAACTACATGAGACGTTTAAACTCTTTAATAAGAAATGCAAATTAAAATGAGATAAAATGAAATTGATAGAGTATTAAAACCAAGTGACCTGCTATCAAACTTCTGGTAAAGTTGAAAATTTTTGGAAATGAATATAGAATCATATTCATTGGGGGTGAGGGAAGAGATGGAGGATTTATATAATTACAAGGGATATAAAGTTATTTGTATTCTTCAAGAATTCTATTATTAGAAATCTAAGGATTTTTTTCCCTTAGAGAAAAAAGATTTATTTGTACACAAAATCTTTAAAGTATCACTTGAAATAGAAGCAAAAAAAAAAAAAAAAAAAACAGCCCAGACATTTAATGATTCCATAATCTCCAATAATCTTAAACAAAATGTTTCATATAAATATAATAGAATATTACTGAATAAAAATATAAAAAAATATAAAACATATTGAAAGAATAGCTTAATGTGATAAAAAGTGAGGCAAATAAAAATAACAAGATTTGTTAAATTGTCAAACTAATAAAACCAAACAGCAACCACTTATTAATGCCCACAGTATACCAGGCATTGGGCTAAGAGCTAGGGACAAAGACAAAAGTATCTCCCCTAGTTTTAAGTTGCATTGAAAGTATGTGTACATATAAAATAGCACCTTAGGACTATTTATTCCAAACAACATTCTCACTATCTCTACATCTTCCCTCAGGATTAATTCTAAGGAATACTTCTGAAAGGTTTTGAGGCAAGTATTTTAGTAATATAGTTCACAGGCCCCAGTGGTGTTTTTTCCATGATTGATTATTGATTATCAGTTATCTAGATAATTATCTTTTAGAAAAGGAGTACTTATAAAAAAATTAAAATTTAAAAAATTTTAAAAAAAGGAGTACTTATAAAGGTGGTGTAGAAACATCATATAACATATAATGCAAATATATTAAAATGAAATATATAGGGCTTTTAAAAAAATGAATAGAAATATCCTTCCCAAAAATCAAAACAGGCTTAAGCTCCGAGAACACATATAAAGAGGCAACTCATGACTCCTGCTTACTGGAGGGAAAAAATTCTTTTTATAGAATTTTCAAGAAGTTCCTCTTAGGCATAATGTAGCTTCTTTTCTGGATTCCATGTGTAGCTATGCATCTGCCCTCCCAAATCACATCCAGACTGTTCTTAACTCCAGATGTTGACACTGCTATCATGAGTTACTGTCCCAAAAAATAACGCTAAGATAGTAATAGGAAAATGAAAAATCCAAAATCCTCTAGACTCTTCAAAGGATCTTGAGGTCCTCCTCTGGCCTAGATAGAAGCTGAGGCATATTCTTTCCTCCTCTCTCTTACCAAGTGTTTTTTTCCTCAAGGGCTTTGCTGAACACTTTTTCTAGCTCAGCTTGCTCTAATCCCACGAGTCCAAATTGGCCAAATATTTATTAAATGGACATCACCAACTTTCCTCAGCCAAGTTGAACACATTTCCTATATAACTCCACTCCAGCTGACCAGAGATTTTAAATCTTAGTCTAAAGTCTTTAACCAAAATATGTTTTCCCCTATTAAAGCACTGCTTCACAGAAATTGGGTAGACTGATTTGATTTACTCATTTGAGCCCCATCCTTACAAATCAGATGCAAATGTAAGGAGGTTCTAGCAGCTCAGCTCAGCAGGAAAGGCTTCACACAAAAGCTTCATGTACAACTGAGATTTGAAGGCAACTAAGGATCCCAAGACATAAAGGGAAAGAAAAGGGAAGAATTCCTGTGAAAAGGTACAAAGATAAGAGATGGATTGCTTTGTATAAGCAGCAGTAATCAAGGACGAATAATTTCATACTGGAAGATGGAAAAGGGCCTAATATGTAAAATGACTTCAAAGGGAAGGTTATGTTGTACCAAGAAAAACAGCGAGTGAGACTTGGTGGACTTTGCTGACAGCTACAAGAGGCACAGCAAGATCCAAATCAAGCAGCCCTGACAAGCAGGAGGCAAGAGTTTTATAAAGGCTAATACCACAAGCAGGAAGGTGTTAATTGCATAAGCAAGAAGATACAGAAGTAGACTTCAGTAGTTATAACCTTATTGAGAGCCTGTTGCGATCTGGGAGATAGCTACAAAGGGGGTGGAGGGGGGGACCAAGACAAGGGGTACAGGTCAGGGTGTTCTGACCACAGAGTATAAGGACATTGCATTCTACTTAAAATGCTTGGGTGAAGGGCAGGGGGTGCAGGGTGGGTGGAGATGGGGCAAGCAGGAGCAGGAAGTCAGTTTATAAAATAATTTAAATGGCAACCCATGTCATCTTTATTAGATCCTGATGTAAGAAAATGAAATGGTCAAACTTATACTTAAATCACTTCATTGTGTTTTGGGAAAGATGAACTGAATTACAGGATAAGACATTTATTACCACAGTCTAGGTAAGAGACTGTGGGGTCCTGAATTACTGTAGTTGTTGTATAGTTATATACAAGAACAGAAATGAAAAAAATGTATCTAGGTAAAAACAAGATATAGCAACAAATTCAAGAACGGTTCAGGCAGATGGTTCCCCACATGAGCCACCAGGTGTCACCAACAGTTTAGGTCAGCAAGTATAATATAGGAGTAAAAGCATTAAAAGTGTTTAATGCTTCTTTCTTGTCTGATTACATGTACATATTCTACGTTTTAAAAAATGATTAAATGTATATTATTTTAAAATAGTAGGAACTTCTGAACATAAAGTATGTCCTATTATATATAACTGCCAGTCCAATTATAGTATTCTGATATTTAATATTCATAAGTTTTATTGTATGACTCAAATTTTAGAGAAAAGTACATAAGAGTATTCAACAAAATATCACCCCAAGCATTATCATTTCTGCAAAAACGTAAAATTGTATGCATGTGTGTATGTGTGTATATATATCTATATCTATCTATATCTACATCTATATATATATCTACATCTAATATATATATATATATCTATATATCTACATCTATATCTATATCTATCTATATATCTATATATCTATATCTATATCTATATATATATAAAATCAAGCTCTACAAAAAGTAACTCCAACCCCCACTATAACTTCACCATGTAACATTTGGCCTGAAATTATATTTTCATAAGCTAGTATGTCTATAATTAACTTGGAAGAAATTTTCATTAAATTAAACACTGCTTTAAAAACTTGCAAATCCTACATCTTCCTCTCCACTCTTTTAAATTTTCTACTGATATTACCTCACAAATTGTCTAATTTTTTATTATTTTTACCATTCTTTTCTTTTAAATTTTGAGTTCCAAATTCTCTCTTCCCCTCCCTCACACATCTTCCCTTACCCACTGAGAAGGCAAGCAATATATCAATTATATATGTTAAATCATGTGAAATTTATTTCCATTATTAGCCATATTTGGTTTTTTTAAAAGAGAAAAATAAAGTGAGAAAATCATACTTCAATTTGCATTCAGACTTCTTAAATTCTCTTTCTGGAGATAGACAGCACTTTTTCATCATGAGTTCTTAGGAATTCTCAGATCATTGAACTTACCAGAGCAAGCAATTCTTTCACAGTTGATTAACATTAAAACACTGCTATTACTATGCACATGTTTTTCTCACTTTACATCATTTCATATAGATCTTGCCATATTTTTCTGAAAACTCTAACCTCATGATGGCCTACTGCACATAGTACTCTATCAAAATTATATGCCACCACTTGTTCAGCCATTCCCTAATTGATGAATATCCCCTCTCTTTCCAATTCTCTGCCACCACACGAAAAAGTTGCTATAAATATTTATATAGTTTATGACGCTGTGGGTATAGTTCCAAGTTGTTTTTCAACCAGAAGTCACAATTCCACCAACAGTTCACTGGCTTATCTATTTTTTCCTCATCCCCTCTAGCATTTCTCATTTCTGATAGATGTGAGGTGATGACTCAGAGTTTTTTCATCTGTATTCCCTAATCAATGATTCAGAACTTATTTTTCATATGGTAAGTAGTTTTGATTTCTTCTGAAAACTACTTCTATATATCATTTGATCATTTTTATCAATTGGGGAATGACTCTTATTTTTATAAATTTAACTCAGTTCTATATTGAGTATATATTTAAGAGACGAGGCCTTTATCAGAATCTACCATAATTTTTTTTATATTACTTCCTTATCTATGACATCTTTTAGCAAAATATAGCTTCTCTGATTATCTTTTTAATTAGGTCTATTTTTTCTTTTACTTTGAGAGCAGTTACTCTCAAACTTTTTTTTTTAAACTTCAGCTGAAGTATATTAGATTCTGTTCCAGTCCTTTATTTAATTTTATGTTCATGTTTCTGTTTGAAGTATGTCTTTGTAAACATATTGCTGGGATTCTGGTTTCTAGTTAATTTTGCTACCTACTTCCATTTTATGGGTGAACTCATCCATTCACATTCACTGCTATGATTACTGCGTATTTCCCTCCACTCCATTTTCTTCTGTTTCTTCTCTATCCTGTTCCTCCCTCAACAATCTATTTTGTTCTATCTACTACCTTAACTTAATCTGCCTTTCCTTTTATCATTCTCTCATCCCCATTCTTCTCCTATCACCCTTTCTCCTTTTTCCCTATTAGATTAAGTTACATTTCTATACCTAACTCAGTGTGTCTATTCTTCCTTCTTTAAGCAAATTACAATTAAAGTGAGGTTCAAATATTGCCTACCATCCCCCATTTTCCCTTCCATTATAAAAGTTTTCCTTGTATGTCTCTTTTATGGGAGGTAATTTTCCCCATTTTTCCCTCTCCCTTCCCCCTTCTGTCAATGTATCCTTTTTTTCACCTCCCTTTATTTGAAGATCATCCCAACATAATCAACTCACCCATGACTTCTATATAAACTCCTTTTGACTGCCCTAATAATGATAAAGTTCTTAGGAGTTAAGTTATACATATCTTTCTACATAAGAATATAAAGTTTAACTTTGAGTGTCTCATAATTAATCTTTTATGTTTACCCTTTTATGATTCTCTTGAGTCATATTTAAATGTCAAATTTTCTATTTCATTCAGGAATGTTTAAAAGTCTTCTATTTCATTAAATATCCATTTTCCCCCAAAAGACTGCACTAAGCTTTGCTGGATAGATTATTCTTCATTGTAATTCTAGCTTCTTTGTCTTTTGGAGTATAATATTCTAAGATTTCAATAACTTTGATATGAAAGCCGCTAAATTTTATGTGATCCTGACTGTAGCTCCAGAATATCTGAATTGTTTCTGACTGCTTGCCATATCTTTTATTTGAACCAGGAACTCTGGAATTGGACATAATATTCTTGGGAGTTTTCAATTTGGTATCATTTTTAGGAGATGAGCTGTAGATTCTTTGAATTTCTATTTTACTCTCTAGTTCTAAAATGTCAGGGCAGTTTTCCTTGATAATGTATTGGAATATAATGTCTAGGCTTTTTCTTTGATCATGACTTTCAGGTGATCAAATAATTCTTAAATTCTCTCTCCTGGATCTATTTTCCAGGTCATTGGTTTTTCTGATGGAATATTCCACATTTCCTTCTCTTCCCCCCCCCCATTCTTTTGGCTTTGTTTTATTGTCTCTCAATATCTCATAGAATCATTAGCTTTCATTTGTCCACTTACAGTTTTTAAGGAATTTTCTCTTCTCAATAGTATTTTATTTTTTGAATTACATGTAAATATAGTTTAACATTCATTTTTGTAAGATTTTGAGTTCATGTTTTTTCTCCTCTTATCTCTCCCCTTCTCAAGACAGCAAGCAATCCAATATGTTATACACACGAACAATCAGTTTAAATATATTTCCATATCTGTCATATTGTGAAGGATGAATCAGACCCAGGTGACAATGGAAAGCTACTGAGACACTATTCTGGTCTTTTTAAACTTACATCCCAGTATCTTTGTTATGAGGATTTGCATCACACTGAAAGTTTCAGCAGGCAATACTAGAGGAAAATTAGGAAAATTTTTCATACAATTTCCTATCAATGAAAGTTACCATCTTTGTTTCAAGTTCAAGATATTATTGCCTAAATCTACTTGGCAAGTTTTTTTTTTTTAATTTTTAAAATACCATGCTTACCACACAATATATTTGCTGGATAGGTAAATTTATGTTTGGGGGTTTGGGGGATTTTTTTTTCCAAGTCAGGCCAAAAATCAGACCAAAAAAACCACAGAAAGAAAAAACAAACTAAAAAAAAAGGTGAAAATAGTTGCTTCGATATATATTCAGTCTAGTTCCATAGGAATTGTTCAGCAAGATTTTTTTTATACCTCTCAGGAGGGAGAAAAACATTTGGAACATAAGGTTTCGTAAGAGGGAATGTTGAAAACTATGCATATGTTTTGAAAATTCAAAGCTTCAAATTTTTTAAAAAAGGAATTGCATCACCTCAAAAGAAAAAAGATTTTATACTTTTTTTCCATATGGCCGATTCTGCTTTTTAATGAGTTCTTTTCTTCAGTGAATTTTTGCATCTCCTTTTCCACTTGATCAGTTTTGCTTTTTAGGGGAGTTCTTGTGTTCAGCAGATGTTTTGTGCCTCTTTTACCACTTGGCCATTGTTACTTTCTTAAGTACTTTTTGTGCCTTTTATCAAACTGTTAATTTCTTTTCATAATTTTGTTATTTTCATGTCTTTTCCTAATTTTTCCTCTATCATTTTTAACTTTTAACTCTTCCTCCAAGAATTCTTCTTGGGTTTGGATTCAATGAGTGTTTCTCTCTCTCTTCTTTGAGGTTTATTTGGGTGTCTATTTTTATATTGCTGTCTTCTGAATGTATGTCTTGGTCTTCTCTCCACCATAGTAAAGTTTTTATGGTTAAATTCTTTTTTGTTGTGGTTTGCTCATTTTTCTAGCCTATTTTTTGCTTTTGAACTTTATGTTCAAGTTAAGCTCTACTTATCTAGGGATGGGGAGGCACTGTCTCAAACTTCATACTTTTTCATACTGATAACTGGGGAGGACAGAGATGAGGGGGGAAGTGCGGTATCTGTAAGCTTTTAATGCTTCTAGGATGTTGTGATCCTAAATAATCACTACTTTCCTGGTCTGCACTCTGGTAAATTTTATCCAGGAAGTGATCCTGATCCTTGCAGAAACAAGGATTAGAAGGCCTTCCTTGCTTCCCTGCTGCCTTGTGACCAAACACTAGTGGTTCTTACCCATCCTGGAACTGTGACTCATAGCAATAGAGCTGTCAATCAATGCCAAATGTATCCAGTACCAGCAAAGTGTCCCTAATAATCAATCACCTTTTGACCAGTTGTTTGCCCCTCTTACAATCTTAGGCTAAGAGCACCCAAAGCTGTTGCAGCAATAGTAAACACTGTTGCTGCCATATACGTGGGTTCCAGACACACATTACTCCTTAAATCTTAAGTTTTCTTAGGTCAGAAAAATGTCTCACCCTGATCTTGTTGACTCTGCTGCTCCAAAATTTGCTTTGAGGCATTATTTTAAAGTTATTTGGAGAGGAATGTAGGGAGAATTTGGCTGGGTGGCTGCTATAATCTGCCTTTCCCCTCACAACAGTTCTGAAACTACTTATTTCTTCATTCCAAATTTACTAACAAAACCATAACAAAGCATGACAGAGACTTAGAAATTGTCAAGAATACTACTTGGCACATAAGAATTTTTTAACTTAATATAACAAAAAGTTTTAAAGAAATAGAGCAAAAAAAGGAGAAAATGAACAAGTTAATCGAAAATATCATAGAACCCAAAAACATTGTTTAAGAAGTATAGACTTGGAAGTCTGATGAGCAGGGCTGAGCCAAGGAAGGATCACTGCAGCCAGCTGTGGCATACTGAGGTATCAGGGTGTCCATCACTGTAATGAGCATGTTCTGGGAGGCTGTTAGCATTTTTGTCCCCTGCTTCATCTCCAAAGGTCCCAACTGAAGAGTTATTTGAATTTTTGTCTTACTCTCAAGTTCAGTTTTTAAATTTTTATTGTCATAGTTATATGCCTACTTTATCTAATCTAATACATGCCAAATACACCAAAGGTACATGCATGGCCTCTTCTGATGCAAAAGTGTATTATTTTACCAAGATATATTATTCTTTTTTCCTGTTCATGTCTAAGAACTTCAAAAACTTCTCTCCCCTCTATCATTTACTACATTAAAAACAATTAAAATATTTAAGACTCCTATAGCTACTATTTTGTTGGTTGCCAGAAGACCACGTGCAGAGGACATATGTACTCTAAAGATGTTAGAGCTATATCAAGTTGTATTATCCAAAGAATTTAAAATTAAGTTTCTATCTCCCCTTGCAATAAATTATTTTTTTCTGCTTTCTAAGGGGTGGAAAATGTAGTTTTAGTCCTCACTACTAGATAACAGAAGGAAAGATATTTATCTGTTTTACTAGAGGTAATTTCCTCTTTGGAAAATTCTTTAAATATCATTGTAATCACATGTCCAATCTTTATTCCCTCTTTTAAACTAATTATCTTTAACAAAAAATCCTCTCCTCCATAATTTCTCTATTTTTGTTGAGAGTACTATCATTCTTTCATGTCATCTAGATTCACAACCTCTTCCAAGACAGCTAGGTAGAGAAATGGAATACTAGACCTAGAGAGCAAGGAAGACATGAGTTTCCAGCCTCAGACACTTGCTAGATGTGTCAGGGCAAGTCTCTTGATCTCTCAGTCTGTTTCCTCAAATAATAATAATAATAGGACCCTACCCCTAAGTGTTGCTGTGAAGATCAAATGAGATAATATTTGTAAACTACTTAGCACAGTGCTTAGCAATTTCTAATAAGTGCTTTCCCCCCAGTTACCCTTCTCCTATCCCATCCCCAACAATGAACTAGTTCCAGATTCTTATTAGTTCTGTATTGACAATAGCCCTCCTCCATCCTCTCTTCTCATTTATATCATAACCACTTCATTTCAAGTCCTTATCACTTCACTCCCCTGTCCTTCTAATTCATCTTCCTACTTTTAGTTCAAGAATTCTTAACATGATCTATGATAAATTTCAGGAAGTCCAAGACCTGGACAGGAAAAAATAACATCTTTATTTTAACTAACCTCTAAATGAAATTTACTATTTCCTTCAATTATCAATGTAGTCAGAAAAACATAACAGTATTAGCAATACCAGTAATATTTTCATTTTATATTACAGATATACCATAATATATATGCAGGTATGATGAAATGATATTTACACAGTTTGTCAGATATTTACTACAGATATCAGACCCATATTCCTGTTTCTACAAACACAGGAGTCAATCTGTTAAGCAGTTAGCTACCAAAGTGGTATTATCACATTGGTGACCCAGAGATCTTTTATCCATTACTGCATATCTACAATTGTTTATTGACCAATGAACAGAAGGAGGGATATTATTTTCATTGCTTAAGTTTTGCAAAACTGGACAATTCTAATGAGAATTCTTAATTCTATAAGGAAACCTTTATAACATGGACAGACCCATGAGAATGGATGTAGACAAGAGAAACTTTAAAAAATGTCTGATAGATGATCTAATTCTTCAAGTGTATTATTTAAAGTAATTTCTTACCAGTGCTGCAATGTCAGTCATGCATAGTGTTTTAAATTTTCTAAGTAGAAAGGTTGTTTCCCCCCCCCCCCCTCTTTCTCACCCTTCACTGAGAAGGCAAACAACTTAATGTAAGTTATGCATATATAATCATGAAAAGCATTTTCTCCTTTTATGCTGCCCATCCTCAAAAGTGTTTTGCTTCTGGCTACTACCTCTCCCAATCCACTCTTCCTTCCATCAGACCTCTCCCTTCTCTTATGCCTCTTCTCTATTCTTCTATAGGTTAAGACAGATTTCTATGCAAAACTGAATGTATGCTAGTAGCTCTTTGAGTCACTTCTAATGACAGCAAGATTCAAGTACTCCCTGCCAAAATTTCTCATTTTGCCCTATACTATAATACCTCTTTCACACCTCTTGTATGTGCAATAATTTATCCCATTCTACCGCTACCTTCTACTCTCTCCCAATGCATTACTCTGTCACTTTCTTGTTTTAGATATGAACCCATCATATTCTACATACATACATGTTCTCCATGTTTAATCCTTCTAGGTGACCAAAAAAATGATAAAAGTTTTAAGGAGCTGCATTTTCCCATGTAGAAATGTAAACAATTCAACTTTATTGAATCCCTTATGATTTCTCTTTCCTGTTTTATCAGAAATATTGACTATAAAGTTATTTTCCCAGCTTTATATTTCCCTTTGAATCTTGTTTCTATTGGTTTTGTTTGTGCAAAACTTTTTAGTTTAATGTAATCAAAATTGTCAGTTTTTACCTTTTATAATGTTCTCTAATTCTTCTTTGGTCATAAATTCCTCCCTTTTTCAAAGATCTGATAGGCAAATTATCCCTTGTTCTGCCAATTTGTTTATGGTATCATCCTTTATATCCAAATTATGTATCCATTTAGACCTTATTTTAGCATGGGATGTGAGTTGTAGGTCTATGCCAAGTTTCTGACATATTTTCCAGTTTTCTCAACAATTTTTGTCAAATAGTGAGTTCTTATTCCAGAAGCTAAAGTTTGGGGGTTTATCAAATACTAGATCGCTATAAGCCTTGATTGTGTCAAATGTATCTAATCTATTCCACTGATCCACCACTTTACTTCTTAGCCAGTACCAAATGGTTTTGATGACTGCTGCTTTAACATAATTTTAGGTTTTGTACTGCTAAGTCACTGTATTTTTTTTCATTAATTCCCTTGATATTCTTGATGTTCTTCCAGATGAATTTTGTTATTGTTATTATTTTTTCTAGTTCTATAAAATAATGTTTTGGCAGTTAGACTGATATGGCATTGAACAGAGAGATGAATTTAGGCAGAACTGTCATTTTTAATCATATTAGCTAGGCCTAACTATGAACAATTGATATTTTTCCAATTGTTTAGATGTGACTTTATTTGTGTAAGAAGTGTTTTGTAATTGTATTCATATAATTCTTGAGTTTGCCTTGGCAGATAGACCTCCAAGTATTTTATTCTATCTAAAGTAATCTTAAATGGAATTTCTCTATCTTGCTGATGGGCTTTGTCAATGTGATTTGTGTGGGTTTATTTTGTGTGCTGCAACTTTGCTAAAGCTGTGAATTGTTTCCAATAGTATATCATCATATTATCTACAAAGAATGATTTTTTTAAAATTTTCTCATTGCCTATTCTAATTCCTTTAATTTATTTTTCTTCTTATTGCTGAAGTCAGCATTTCTACAGAAGAAGAAATAAATTACTTAAACAGTCCCATTTTAGAAAAAGAAATTAAACAAGTCACTAATGAACTCCCCATGAAAAAATCTTCAGGACCAGATATATTCACAAGTGAATTCTACCAAACATTTAAAGAACAATTAATTCCAATATAAACTACTTGAAAAGTAAATAAGGAGTACTGCTAAATTCTTATTATGACAAAAATATGGTACTAATACCTAAACCCAGAAGAGCAAAAACAGAGAAAGAAATTACAGACCAATTTCCCTAGTGAATATTGATGAAAAAAAATTTAAATAAAATGTTAGCAAAGAAATTACAGCAACTTAACAGCAGGATAATACACTATGACCAAATGGGATTTATACCAGGAATGCAGGGCTGGTTCATATCAGTAAAACTATTAACATAATCGACCACATCAATAACAAAACCAACAGAAATCATGATAATCTCAATAGATGAAGAAAAAGCTTTTGACAAAATATAGCATCCATTCCTATTAAGAAGACCAGAGAGCACAGGAATAAAGAGAGCTTTCCTTAAAATAATAAGCAATATCTATCTAAAATCTACATCAAGCATTATTTGTAATGGAGAGAAGCTGGATGCATTCCCAATAAGATCAGGGGTAAAACAAGGATGCCCATTATCACCACTATTATTCAACACTGCACTAAAAATGCTGACCTATTTGGTTTTAAGGGGGGTTATTTTCTTTTAGTATTTTTTGTGCCTTCTTTAATAAGCTGTTGACTCTTTTTTCATTATTTCCTTGCATCTCTCATTTCTTTTTGGTTAGAAGTAATACTCTTATTTGCCTTTTAAAATCCTTTTTGAGTTCTTCCAAGAATTCATTTTGCACTTACAACCATTTCATATTTTTTTGGGTTTTTTGGTCATTTTTCTAGCCTATATGTTGACTTTTAACTTTGTTAAAATTGGACTCTGCTCCTAAGATGGAGGGGCTATTTTGCCAAGCTTCAAGGTTTTCGTGCAGCTGTTTTCAGAGGTCGACCTGGGGAATCTAAGTTTTCAGTTCTTCCAAGATAGTATGATTTGAGGAAAGGTTTGTCCCTTTTTGACCTCTATACAATCTTCAGATTGCTTTAAAGATCAACACAAGGAAACCAAGAAAGATGGAAGAGTAGGCAAAAGTAGTGCAGCCCAGCTCCCCTAACTATTTCATGACTTGGTCATGAGCACAAATACTATAGATCTGACTCTCTAACCCATAGGAGGGAATCTCACAAATAATCCCAGGGTGGGGGTGGGGAGAGGCTGGGGAAACAAAGCCTAAATTGGTCATTTTCATCCCTATCTCCAAAGGATGGAGACCTGAGATACATCCCATAAACAAGGAGAAAGGTATCTGCCAGGCCTTTCCAATATTCACAATAGCAGGATATAACATTCACATAAGACATAAAAATCATGTTACTGTCCCTGTACTCAGAAGAAAGAAAACAGAACCAGCTACTCCCATATGCCCCACTCTTTCTTACCCAACCACAGACCTCCCGGCAAAAATCACTGTTGTAGTGCTGTCACTTTTTGACACCAATAAGTCAATAGGTGAAGACACACCAACCTCACTCATGACAGTCTTTTCAGAAGTGCCCCCTCCAGCAACTAAGAATAGAGGAAAAAGTACACAAAGATAAAGAGATATCCTGACAGGAACACCCAAAACACAATCCAAGAAGAATGACTCTTAAGACAATTCCAAGGGAAGCTTCAAAGAGGAGAAAAAAAGAAATGTTTATAAAAAAGATAAATTAGGATTACTAGAAGAAATATTGTAAGAGTTAAAAAAAAAGTTAAAATGTTATTTTACAAATGAAATGAGATAAAGGTACTTCAATGAACTGTTGGAAGAGTTATGAACTTGTCCAACCTTTCTAGAAAACAATTTGTTCAAACTGAATCCAAAAAGTTAGGAATACAACTACTAGTCTCTACCCCACAAAAAAGATCCAAAAAAAGAAAGAAAAAAACGATCCATATATACACAAATATTTATAACAATTCTTTTTTGGGACGGCAAAAAATTGGAAACTGAAGGGATATACATGAATTGCACAACAACTCCTGAAAGTAGGTACTGTTATCATACCAATTTTACAGAGGAAACTGAAGTTAAATGATTTTTCCCAGAATAATACTTGCAGCAAACATCTGAAGGAAGATATGAACTTAAGTATTCTAATGTAATAAAATATTTGTATCAAATTTCTCTCATATGAGTTCCAAAGTATAAACAATTATAATACCTTGTTGGTGGAGTTATGAAATGGTACAATTATTTTGGAAAGCAACTTGGAATCATGCAAATAAACTGACTAAAAATGTTCATACCTTTTGAAGCAGACATTCTACTGCTGAGCTTATACACCAGTAGAAAACCACTGGTAAGAAAAAAAAAAGTCTCTATGTAGTCCAAAATAGTAATAGAACCTTTGTGACAGCTAAGAATTAGAAACAAAGTAGTTGCCCATTGGTTGGGGAATGCTTAAATAACTAGTGAATATTACTGTTTTAAATATTGAATGAATAATATAGAAGTGTGAAAACATCTATGTGAACTGATGCAGAATGAAATAATCAGAGCCAAGAAAATAACATATGTAATAATTACAACAATGAAAATAGAAAAAACAACCCACCAAAAAATAAAAAGTAAATGTAACAAAATAAAGTCAAAAGGGAATCAAATGAAGAGTTATGAAAAATAGAACCTAGATATTTAATTTCAAGAAATCATAAAGGAAAACTTCCCAGATCTTTTAGAACCTTGTTACTAAAATTCATTAAAAATTAAAATTCATAAAGGAAAAATGCACTGAATTAAAAGAAAACAAACAATAAATTCTATTCAGGTCTTTTAAGTTTTTTCTCCATTTTTAAAATTAGTTTCTCCATTTTTCCTCTCCCAACTTTCTCAGGAGAAATTATTGCTTTGTAGTTTATAAAATCCTCCTACCTTTCCAATCTACTTTCAACTTACTCACCACCATGTGTTATTTGACCTAGTTACACTGAACTGCTTGCTGTTCCATGAACAGACATTTCTCTTGGCTCCAGACATTTTCTCCGGCTCTCCCCCATCCCTGAAATATTCTTCCTCATCAACTTTGTCTACTGATTTCCCTGACTTCCTTTAAGTGGTGCTGGTTCTTTAGCAACCCTATTTAGAAGGTATTGTGTGTATGTATGTGTGTGTGTGTGTGTGTGCATACACGTATATAATATATAGATCATTTTGAAATGGCAAAAACTGAAAATTAAAAGGATGTTCACTAATTGTAGAATGACAAACAAATTATGGTATAAATGTATTAGAAATGATGAAAGGGCCATTTCCAGAGAAGTATGAGAAAACTTATATGAACTGATAAAGAGTGAGATAAGTATAAATAGGAGAATATGTACTATATTGAAATTAAAAAAATTATTCTTACCTTTAATTAATTAATTAAATGATTGATCAATGATGATTATGGTTAAAATTTCAACTGAATCCTCATTTTGGCAATGTAATTCTTTACCATGTCCCTAATCAATTAGCTATCTCATTGACTAGAACAGTTTTTCCAAACCATTTCATCCTTCTGCATACTTCCCTCCAAGCTTTCCCTCACATTTCACCAAAATATTTAGGTTATTTGTCAAGATCACCACTTTTTTCCTCCTTAACTCAAATCTCCCAGATATCATCTGCCATCTCCTTCAAAATAATGGCATGATCCTCCTTGTTAAAAGCAAACTCCTTTATACATGAGAGCCCATTTCATTCTATTTTCTCTACAGTTGTCCATTCTATCATCCCTTTCTCAGTAGTTTTCAGTCCCTTCCTATCTACAAGATGTTCCCTACTGCCTACACATGTTCCCATGTTCTCCTCTGCCCTCAAAAAAATTATCACTTGATCCATCCACCTCAGCTAGATATTGTCCTATCTCTCTCCTCTCCTTTTTGCCTAAACTACTTAACAAGGTGCCTCTACTTCTGGGCTTCCTACCTCATTATCCAGTCAAAATTGCTCTCTCAAATACTAACATATTTCTAACCTTTCAAGTCTTAATAGTCTTTACTTCTTGACCTGCCTTTGGGACACTGCCCTCTCCTAGTTCTCCTCCTATCTAACTACTTCTCAGTTTTCTTTGCTGGGTTGTTACAAAAGTCCCATCCACTGAGCATAGACTGCCCATCTTCAAACCCTGGGCAGGCTCTCTTCTTTTTACCTACTATATTACTTCACTGGTTAGCTCATAAGTTCCCATGGATTCAATGATTCTCTCCATGTTAATGATTCTCAGGTCTCTTTAATCAGCCCTAACTTCACTCCCACCTTTAATCTTGTTTTTCTAATTGCCTACTGGACATCTTAAATTCAATATCCAAAACTAAAATCATTACCTGTGTGCCCTCAACCCTTCTTTCTTATAAATTTCCTTATTATTGCCAAAGATGCCACCAACTTCCTAATCCCATAGGATGACAACCTAGGAATAATCTCCAACTCCTCACTTCCTGACACCCCCCCCCATCTTTATCAAATCAGGATTTGATTCTATCTTTATATAAACTTG
Organism: Myrmecobius fasciatus; assembly: GCA_023553655.1. Classification (NCBI taxonomy): domain Eukaryota; kingdom Metazoa; phylum Chordata; class Mammalia; order Dasyuromorphia; family Myrmecobiidae; genus Myrmecobius; species Myrmecobius fasciatus. Next base: position 274,989 of record JAJPUD010001987.1, read on the forward strand.
CACATATTCCCTTCTCTCCTCTGACACTGCTAGCACCCTGGTCCAGGCCTTAATCACCTCAAGAAATTATCTAATGGTTTATTTATTTGCTTCAAGTTTTCCACTCCAATCCATTTTCCACTTAGATGTCAGTATCCTGTCACTTCTCTATTCAATTCACTCCAGTGGTTCCATATAATCTCCAAGATTAATATAAAATTCTTTATTTGGCATTCAAAGTCCTTCATAACCCAGCTCTTTCCACCTTTTCAGCTTCTACATGCCTCACTCCTCCTTCCCTTCTCCTTACCCTAGGTGCCCTACAATCCAATGACTGATCCAATGACAGTGATTCTTCTCACTGTTCCTTACACGAAATATACTGTCTTCTGCTTCAAATGCCATCAAAATGGCTGATTTTAGAAACTCTCTATCTTCATTTTTGCCTTTTAGATTCCTGATTTCCTTCGAGTCTTAACATCTCATCCTTTGGAAGAAGTCTTTCCCAGTCCTCTTTAATCTTAGTGTCTTTCCTCTGAGAGTATTCTCAATTTATGTTGTTTGTACATATTTGTGATCTGGTTTTTGCCTTATTTTACATAACTAGCTCTTAGCACAATGCCTGGCACATAAAAGGTAGTTAATGAATGTTTGTTCACTGATTTCAAAGAGTCAATAATGACAAATCTCAGGAGAGAGAATAGACAATATGGAAATTATTTTTGTACAACTATACTTGTTTTAAGAATATGGTTAGACTTTCTCATGAGGAAGAAGGAGAGGGGGGTAGAAATACATGCTTGATAATTGTCACCCTTCTCCCCACAAAAACTTTAGCTTAAGTGCCACTTCTCAAAGAAAATCTGTCTTCATCCCCCCCCCAATTACTAGCATCTTACCTTTTTATTACTTTGAATGTTTTTTTTTTTTTTTTGATATGTCTTTTTGTGTATATGCTATTTTCTCCCAAAAGAATTTCAGTTGAGGGGCAGCTAGGTGGCACAGTGGACAGAGCACCAGCCCTGAAGTCAGGAGGACCTGAGTTCAAATCTAACCTCAGACACTTAACACATTCTAGCTGTGTGACCCTGGACAAGTCACTTAACCCCAATTGCCTCAGGAAAAAAAAATTAAGTTGAAGTTAGGAACAGAGACTGTCTCATTTTTATGTTTATATAATGTATTTGGGTCAGAGAAGTAGAATTATAATGAGCTTTAGATGATCAATGGAAAGTGTGTTTTATACTAGATGTAAAACATGAAATGTTTTATATTATAGCTGCTGAACCTTGAACTATGGGTGTAGGATAAGACCTGTTATCTAGGAATACCAATTCTATCCCAAAGAAATCTTAGAGGAGGGAAAGGGACCCACATGTGCAAAAATGTTTGTGGCAGCCCTTTTTATAGTGGCTAGAAACTGGAAACTGAATGGATGCCCATCCATTGGAGAATGGCTGAATAAATTATGGTATATGAATGTTATGGAATATTATTGCTCTGTAAGAAATGACCAGCGGGATGATTTCAGAGAGACCTGGAGAGACTTGCATGAGCTGATGCTGAGTGAAATGAGCAGAACCAGGAGAGCATTATACACAGCAACAATATTACATGAAGATCAATTCTGATGGACATGGCTCTCTGCAACAAAGAATTGTCTCAAACCAGTTCCAATTGTTCACTGAAGAAGACCATATACACCCAGAGAGAAGGATATGAAATATGGACCACTATGTAACATTTTCAAGCTCTCTATGTAGGTTTGCTTGCATTGTGTTTCCTTTCTCTGATTTTTTTTTTCTTGTAGACAGGATTTTTCTTGTACAACTTGTCAAGTACTTCAACATTATTAACATGTAGTGGACTTCCTGCCACCTAGGGGAGGGGAGGGGACTGGGGGTAAAATTTGTAATGGAAAGCTTTGTAAAGATCAATGTTGGGGAACTACCCATACATATGTTATACAAATAAAAAGCTTTAATTTAAAAAAAAAAAAAAAAGGAATACCAATCCTGAAGCTATGTGGAAGAAGGTTTGGAGAGGAAAGAATGGAAGTAGGGACTCCAATTTAGACCATTTCAATAAATTAGGCAAAAGATAATTGGGAACTAAAAACTAATGTGGTTATGTTTTAGAGAAATGATAGATGCAAGTTATGTTGAGGAGGTAGGATACATACCCCTTGACAAATGACTGGATATAGGGAGTGATGAGAGTGAAGAACCAAAGAACTATGAATAGGTTCAGTCATTCTAGACAACAATACGGAATTAATGCAAAGAAAGGACAAAAATATTAGTATTCTTTGACCCAAACACAAAGAAAGAATTCACATACAACAAAATATTTAGACTATCACTCATAGTAGCCAAGAATTAGAAACAAAGTAAAACAAATTATGTTGGAATATAATAGAATACTATGGTGCTATAAGATGAATAGTAAGAAAACAGAGAAGCATAGGAAGCATGGTAGTAAAGTAAAACTAGGAAAACAATATATTAACTGACTACAATACAAACAAAAAAAACTAATTTGAAATTTCAATTAGTGACACCAATATTTGTGATCTGCTTACTCCTCAATATCTAAATTCCCTTTTATTTGGGGGGAAGGGATGGGGAACTGTCTACAATATATTTTTTTCTTTGATCTGGAAGCTCTGTAAGTTTTAATTTGGGGGTTTCTTTCCAGCAGTACCCAGTGATATTTCTTTCCACTTTGCCCTTTATAAACCCTTTATAAAGATTTGAGTAGTTTTAAGATTTCTTGAAATGGGAGCAGCAAGGTGACAGATAGGTGGTGCAATGGTTAGACTCCTTTAGTCAGGAGAACCTGAGTTCAAATTTGATCTTGGATACTTAACACTTTTTAGCTGTGTGACCCTAGGCAAGTCACTTAACCCCAATTGCCTCAAGGAAAAAAAAGATTTCTTGAAATAGGATTTTCTAGGCAAGGAGATTGGGGGGGGGTATAGTTGGTTTTGTTTTGGGGTAATGGTTTTCCAATAGTTCAATGACTTTTTCTTTGCAGTTTCCCAGATCATTTGTTTTTTCTTATATATTCTATATTTTCTTCTATTTTCTTGTTTGTTTTTTAAACTTTGCTATAATATTTCTTATTATTTCATGGAATTATTTGCTACTATTTGGTCCATTCTAATTTTCAGGGAGGTTTGTTTTTGTTTTTTGTTTTTTTTGCTTGGGCAAGGTTTTTTCTCTCTTGTATCAAATTGTTAATTCCCTTTCCAATTTTTTCCTTCCATAGCTTTCATTTCTTTTCCAGTTTTCTCTTAGCATTCTCATTTCATTTATAATTTTTTTTTTTTTACTTTTTACTTCATTTCATCCTTCCAGGAATTCTAGAGAAATTTATGTCCAAGCTGTGTGTGTGTGTGTGTGTGTGTGTGTTTTTTTTTTTCCTGAGGCATGGCTTTTAGATGTCTTGAAGTGATCTTGTCTGAGTTCTGTTAGTTCCCAGCCCACATGACTGGAGATTACTGTTAGAATGAGCCATTATCAGCCAGTTGGGAAGCTGCTCTATTAGTTCAGAATAACAAAACTGCTTCCCCGGCTATTCCTCTGCAGATTCCCTACTTGGCTAGGATCTAAGACCCATCTCTGTTCCTGGGATTCTGAACTCACTCCTCTATCAGTTCACAGCCTAGGATCTCCTAACACTTCTTACCTTGGATTAACAGTCCTAAACCATAGACACAGGTCCCCTCTTCTGTCCACCCTGGATCTGTGACCCAGAACTGGATAACAACAAAGCTGCCAGTCACCACCTGTTCCCACATGAGGTCATGGTGCCCATCTGGGTCTGGGACCTCAGCCTGCCTTAGAGCCTCTCCTTGCACTGGAATCTCTGCATGGTGTACTCCTGGCCAGACTTCATCTGTAGTTTCTGTCTCCTTATGCTAATCTGGGCTAGAAAAATGATTCACTTTGACTTTTTCTTGTACTTTCCCATTAGGATTCAGGTCTTATATATTTTCTAGTTATGTTGGAGAGTGGAAAGAGGAGCTTGTTAAAACATTTTGTCTGCTACTTCACCATCTTAGATCCACACTGACTCTGCTATTTTTAAGCAATAATTTAGATAAGGGCATATATCATGTAGTAAAAACAGACATTTGGAGCTTAAAGGGACTTGAGGAGTTATTCCATTATTCCTAATGAGGAAACCAAGGGCAGAGAGGTTATTTTGCCTTCTAAGTTCCAGCCAAATCAGCCTCCTTGCTATTCCTCACAAAAGACAATTTTTTTCTTTGCACCAGTTGTCCTCTATTTCTGTAAGGTAATTCCTTCCCCTTTGCTTCTACATTTTAATATCACTCTGTCCCTGTCTGTCTCTCTCACTCACTCACACACACACACACACACACACACACACACAATAAATACAAGTTAATTTGCTCTGTATGTGTTTATGAGCATATCTTCCCCAACAGACTGTTAAGACTGTTTCAATTTCATCTTTGTGTTCCTCATACCTAGCAAAGTGACTGCAAACAGGTGTTTAATAAATGCTTATTGACTGAGTGCTCAAAGTCACACAGGTATTAAAACCAAGGTTCTCTGACTCAAAGTTCAGTGCCTTATGCACTGCACAATGCTACCTATTTATCACATTTACAAATGATAGAAATATCGAAGGGAGAGCTGATATACTTACTACATTTCAGTTTTCACTCAAAAAGATTGACACATTAGAAAACTGTTTCCTCATCTATAAAATGAAAGGATTGTACTTAATTGTACTTCTAAATTTATGATCCTAAAATAAAAATCAATAGAATTCAAGTAAAAATTAATAGAATTCAATAAATAGAACTTAATAAATTGATTGAATTTCCAAAATGTACAAATAACAAGATGGGGGAAAGGGGTTCATACCTAGATGATAGTTTGCCTGAAAAAGATTTGGGAGGGAGAAGTTAGGAAACTGCAAGCTCAATCATGGCCACTCAGAAGGCTAATATGATCTTGGGTAATACTGACAAAAGAAAAGCATCCAAGAATAATAGTACCACTGTACTTTATCATGGTACCATATTCTCAAGTATTGTGTTCAGTTTTGATCACCAAATTTTATGAAATGGATTTATAAGGTGTAGGCTGTCAAAAGGAGGGCAACCTGAGGTCAAAGGTCTCAAATTCATGTTATATAATAAGTTGAAAAAATTAGCCTGAAGAAAGGCTCAGGGAGTGACATGAAATTTTTTTCCCTTCCTTCCCCCCACATGAAATCTACCCTTTTTTAAAAAACCACAATATCAATTTGTTATTTAAAAAATGACATAGAAGTGATACACAGACTTTCAATTAGTCAAAACTTCCCAAGAGAGAAGTCTGCTCAAGAATCCAACTTAAAAGCAGAGCACTATTTGATCAATACAAGGTAACTAAACAATTTTTATTGATATTAAAAAGTCAAAGCCTGATATATTCAGTTTAAACTCATATTGAAGTGATCCAGGATATTCTTTTAAATTGGTTATAACACTCCCTTCCCTAGACTGTGCAAGACCTCGACAGATAGATTTTTATTTCCTGACTCACCTTTTAGTAGTTTTAGTACAGATCTGCACCATGTTATTTGTATTTGTTATACTTTCTAAGATTACAGTTTAATCTGATATTAGCTATCTTTAGACTCATGTGATCTGGCAACATGGTATCTGCCTTTGAGAATTTCAAACCAAGTGCCAAGACTCTGTCCATGTAACAGGCAGGACCAGGGGATAGTTATATGCTTTTCTGTCATTCTTCCCCTTCTATACACTGCTAATCTAGGTTCAAAGAGCCCAATCAAAACACCCTAGATATGGTAATGCCTTAAGCCCTGAGAAAGAGCTCACCTAATTGAATATTAGATAAATACCTTAAATAAGCAACAACATGCTTCTATAACTTAAGCCTTGAGACTCCATGAAATATGACCCTGACGCTAAAGCAGGATCAGAGTCAACGTGTCCATTCCCCCTTTCAACCTCTTGCTCAAAGATTAATAATCAAATAAATATTATCATTACTAAGGTGAAGAGTACAATATAATACGCAGTTTTCTACTCCACTCAGAATTTCTATGCTGAATCTATAAAATATCTTAGTCATTTCTGATCACATATCTATCCATTCAATCCATCTCTCCCTTCTTCCTATGACACTCTGTTCTACCCTTCCACTGAACTGTCTGGATGTCCCTTCATGTTACAACATTGTTGGACTTTTTAAAATTACCTTGCACATAGACTGTATTTCAATTTCAATGTAGATGTTTATTTCCCTAAGAGAACATACCATGGATTTTTTGTTTTTGAACTCCCTGCAGAAAAAAATCAGGTGTTTAACTAGGCACTTGTTGAACTGAATTCTGTTTAATCCCAAAGGTACCAATTCGAAGGATAGCAATTGCAAAAAACAAATTTGGTTTTGCTACAAGTATAAGATTCCTAACTATGAGTTAATATATTTAAAAAAGTAGAATGTCTACTGGGGGTTTGTATCCCAAGGAAATCATAAAGGAGGAAAAAGGATTCATATGTACAAAAATGTTTATAGTAGCTCTTTTTGTGGTAGCAAAGAATTGTGAAAATTAGTAGATGCCCATCAATTGGGGAATGACTGAACAAGTTGTGGTATATGAAGGTAATATTTTTATTGTTCTACCTTTGAAATATTATTGTTCTATAAAAAATGATGAACAATCTGATTTGAGAAAGGCCTGAAAAGATTTATATGAACTGATGCTGAGCAAAATAAGCAGAACCAGGAATACATTGTACACAACAACAGCAAGAATGTGCGATAATCAACTATTTACGATTTGGTTCATTTCAGTGATCCAAAGCAATCTCAATACACTTTGGCTAGAAAATGCCATGTGCATCCAGAAAAAAAACTAAGGAGACTGAACATAAATCAGCACATGCTATATTCACTTCTTTCTTCTGGGCTTTTTTTTTTTTTTTAATCTCTCCCATGGTTTTTCCCTTTTACTCTGATTTTTTTCTCCCAAAATGATTCATAAAGCAATGTATATTAAAAACAAATTTAATAGAAAAAAAAAGTAGAGTGTCATAGCAACTACCTCACCTAAAATCTTCAGACAAAAGCAAAGTGACCACTTTTCAGATTTCCTGTAGCAGGGATTCTTTTTTAGGTAATGAAGTTCCTGCCAACTCAAATAACTCTGTGATTCTGCTAAGCACCATTAAACTATTACATATAACTCAATTAATATATCTAAATCACTTTATCAATAGCTTGAGATCAAAACAGCAAATGTATTTTTGACCCAATTCTTTTTTTTTAATTAAAGCTTTTTATTTACATAACATGAGTGATTTTTCTACATTGACCTTTGCAAAAAAATTTTTTTTGTTCCAAAATTTTTCCCTTCCTTCCCCCCACCCCTAGATGACAGGTAGTCTAATACATATTAAATATGTTAAATTATATGACAAATCCAATATATGTATACATATCTATAGTTATCTTACTACACAAGAAAAATCAGATCTAGAAAGAGGAAAAAAAAAAACTTAAGAAGGAAAACAAAATGTAAACATTCACAGAAAGCGTTAAAATGTTGTGGTCCACATTCAGTTCCCACAGGCCTCTCTCTGGATGTATATGGCTATCTTCATCGCTGAACAATAGGAACTGGTTTGAATAACCTCATTGTTGAAGAGAACCATGTCCATCAGAATTGATCATCGTATAGTCTTGTTGCTGTGTATAATGATCTCCTGGTTCTGCTCATTTCACTTAGCATCAGTTTTTTGACCCAATTCTTACAGAAAATGCAAAGGATTTTGAAAGATCCTTTTCAGAACACATTTTCAGAAAGCATATTCTGCATGAGTTACTAATTTTGCTTTTACTTTTTATTTTGAAAATACTTTTCTTCACTCCCAATTAACAAACTGCCAATTAGAGTGAATAGAAGCTAATTTAAGAATTTAGTTCATTGTATTTGTTATAATCAGTTACAATATGTAGATCTTATATAAGATCTTACATGATAATATAAGATCTTATAAAAAATTTGATAGTTTGAGAATGCTACTAACAAATTGAAGGAAATAAAAGGAAATAGAAACTGGAAAGTTATTTATTGTTGTTGCTTTTCCTCCAGAAATAGATTGCTTTGGGGAAGAATGCATTTTCAGCCTTTGATTTAATCATTAGTTTTCAAAATGGGCAATTATTTCCATAATTCTATAGATCTATTTAATGTTATAACATAAATGAAAGAGTCAAATAACCAAAAAGTATGCTGGACATCAGAGGCTTTTCAAGAAATTATAAGAGCTAGGCTAACTCCTAGGATCAATGCTTCTGCCCTATAATTTTAAAAACAGCTAACTTTACATAAATTTCTTCACAATCCTATGAGTTAGATAGAACAGTATTATTACATTCATTTTACATAAATAAGGACCTATATCCCACACTATCTAATATACATAATCAGGTAAGTAAAATAATAATTTGTTGTTTTTCAATCATTTTTCAGTCCTTTCTTATTCTTTGTAACCCCATTCTAAGTTTTCTTGGCAAAGATACTGGAATGGTTTGCCATTTCCTTCTCCAGCTCATTTTACAGAAGAGAAAACTGAGGCAAATAGGGTTAAGTGACTTGTCCAGGGTCACATACATAAGTGTCTGAGGCCATATTTGAATTCAGATCTGCCTGAATTCAGACCCAAAACTCTTATGCACTGAGCCACCTATCTAATCTGCATTGTTAGTTACATATGAAATATAATACAAATATGCTATGCCCTCGATGTTCCTAAATAATCAAGAAAAAAGATATATTATGACCAATATATATTTGCTTTTGGATTCAAAGACACTTAATTTTTGAGCAAAAGTCCTCTAGAAACTCTAAAGGTTTGACTCTTAAAAGGTTAAATCTCTAGATTTTTTTAGAATTTTCTCTAGAATAGAGCACCAAATTTATCTATGATAATTGACATTTATTTTTTTCTGTATAACCAATCACTTTATTGTAACTTGACATGCTGAAATGCAAAAATATTTTCAGTCACAAGATACAAAAAGTTATCTGAACATTAACATCAGCTGATTAGAAAAAGAGACTGGCCAATTTGATGCAAGAGTTTAGACACATGATTTTCTATATTGTACGCACCTCAATACTTTAAAGCATTATAACAATGTGTTTCTTTCCAAACAGGATTCGTTTAAATCTTCATTCTAAACACTGAATACAGAACTAACTGGACTTCTGTACATGAAGAAGTGAAACATCTGAAGAATTCCCGCAAATTCTTTTTCAAATACAATATCCATTTACTGCAAACAGAAAATAAGCTGTGATTCTAATTCAATTTAACAAATATTTATCAAGCACATACTATGTGCGGTGATAATTGACACACATATATTGCTTTAAAGTTTACAGGGATAAGAACTATACTTATGATTTTATTTTGATACCAAATTCTAAAATAAGGAAAATCCCTCAAACATCTCACATGGGCAATCATTTTCTTTAATCTTTAGTCAGAAAATTGCCCAGAGCACTGAGGCTAAATTGCCTTCCTAGGGTCAGATCATCAATATGGTCAGTGGCATTACTTGAATCCAAGTCTTGCAAGCTAAGTTTCTATCCACTATGACAAGCTGCCTTAAAAAACACACTTACAATCTTCAGCAACCTTGTGAGATAAATGCTAAAAATATTAGTATTTCCCATTATTGATCAGGGAAATGCAAATCAAGACAACCCTGAGGTACCACTTCACACCTGTCAGATTGGCTAAAATGACAGGAAAAGTTAATGATGAATGTTGGAGGGGATGTGGGAGGGCTGGGACACTGATGCATTGTTGGTGGAGATGTGAACGGATACAGCCATTCTGGAGAACAATTTGGAGCTATGCTCAAAAAGTTATCAAACTGTGCATACCCTTTGACCCAGCAGCATTTCTATTGGGCTTATATCCCAAAGAAATCATAAAGGAAGGAAAAGGCCCCACATGTGCAAGAATGTTTGTGGCAGCCCTTTTTGTAGTGGCTAGAAACTGGCAATTGAATAGATGCCCTTCAATTGGAGAATGGCTGAATAAATTATGGTATATGAATATTATGGAATATTATTGTTCTGTAAGAAATGACCAGCAAGATGATTTCAGAGAGGCCTGGAGAGACTTAC
>JAJPUD010001987.1:285174-304795 GCA_023553655.1 Myrmecobius fasciatus
TGCCAATATTTTAACATAATTAACATGTAGTGGATATCCTGCCATCTTGGGGGGAAAAATTTGTAACAGAAAGCTATGTAAGGGTCATTGTTGAAGAATTACCCACACATATGTTATGCAAATAAAATAAAAAAAATAATTAAAAAAATATTAGTATTTCCATTTTGCAAATGAAAAAACAGGTTTATAGAAACTATTTTATTTGATCCTTAGAATAACCTTGTGAAGTAGGTGCTATTACATCCTCCCCCCACCTTATTTTATTTTATTTTTTTGATAAGCTAATAAGTTTCTGAGGCCAAATTTGAACTGAAGTATTCCTGACTTCAAATCCAGAACTCTATTAGGACACCACCAGCAACTTAAATAACTGCTCAAATAGTCTATTACAATCCTTTGTAAACCTTAAAAGACTATGCTCTGCCCTAACATGTAAATCTCTCTATAACCTAACATTTCAATATTATTTTATACTACTAATCCCTATAAAGATTCTTAACCTTTTTTTGTGTCAAGGACCCTGCGACTGGCCTATGTACCCCTTTTAAGAATGAGTGTCCAAGTGCATAATATATAATACATAGGATGGCAAGGAAACTAAGTTACTAAAAATTAAAATGTAACTACCTCTCCTCCTTTATCTGTGGTCAGACCTCCTGAAGAAATCTACCCACAGACCTCTGGTGAGACCCCCTACTTTAAACTAAATCTGACTCTAAAATTGTGTACCTATCATTCCTAATTCTTCCCTCTGAGGTCAAGAAGAGCCAACTATTTTTCCTCCACACAAATCTTCTTTGGACAATTCCTTCCACACATCTTCATATAGCATTATTTTGAAGCCCTTAAGTCTTGTTCTATGAATGAGCTATCCAGTTTTATCAATGGCAAGAAATGGGTACTTTTAAAATAATGGTTGAATTGACCTGTGGTATCCAATTACCCAGGTCTACCTCTTGGAATTCATCAAAACACTTTATAAGATCAGTGGATGGCAGATTCCCTTAAACTACTGCACCAGGATTTGTGAGACACTTGATATTAGACAGTTGTCAATGAGCCAATGTATTCAGAATCTGGATGCTAGGCCTCCTGTGGACATTAAGGAAAAAACATGATCATTTCCATATCGAGGATAGTTGTAATGAAAAACAATCAGACCTATATCACATGGAAATTATATGAGCACATGAAAAAATTTTGACAAAGACCCAGCTAGGATGTGTTCCAGGGAGTAAGCTAAACAAAAGTCATCAGAAAGAAGAGAAGTGCTTTAAACACTGGTTAACATACTGGCTTAGAAGAGCTATATCCTCTTCAAGAGCTAAAAAGACACTTATCAACTATAGCATATTAGGCCTAAAGAAAGCATAGGCCTATAGGCCTCCAAATACCTTTTATGCATATGAAATTGAAACAACTGATGGCCTCTGTTCCACTTCCCCAATCCCAACAATACATCTCAACCTGATCTTTTCACACACAACGAACACTAATCAACCAAAAGAATGATGCAGTTTAATCAGACTTTACCCACCACAGCCCATTCCCCTCCAAATCATTCAATAGAGAACAAATAAAGGGAGAAGTATGAACAAAAAAGCCAAAGATTAGTGAATTCAGAGATATAGTGACAAGATACCAAATACATCATACAAACCCAGATTATACCTTACATATTTATATGATTTACCTGTGATATGTTCACACAATAATAGGAATTCCATTTCCTATAGCTAAGGCATATGGACAAAAACACATCAACTAGAATTTTCACAAGCCACTAATCCAATACCAACCCTCACTACCACCCAAGCAAATTCTTTCAGGACTAAGACACAGGATGTCAATAAAGCCAAATGGCAATCTTTTTTTTTTTTACTACAGGTCAATCCCCCCCCCCCCGGGGAAAAATGAGATTTTTTTTTTTATTAATACTTCTTATTTGAAAATATATGTATGGGTAATTCTACAGGGCAATCTTGATGGCAGTAAATTGCAAGGTAAGTTCAGAGTGTAACCCAGATATCTTTTTCTCAAAAATTCATAATTAAAACTTAAGCACAGAGAAAGAAATTTATTTTAAAAAATTCTAAAAAAAAAATTCTTATCCCCATGATTTTGACAAAAACTAAAAACAAATCACTCAGCTATTTTTTTTGAAGAATGACTAAACAAACAGTATATAATAGATTATATAGAAAAGACCAATTATAAATATGTAAAGACATACATTAAATGATACACTTCATTACTGTAACTTGAGTCCCAAAGCCCACTGGTATGGGACTCTATATGACCCCCAAGAGAAATTACAGAGTTATTAAGAACAACAGAAGGGTTTTTCAGTTTTTTTCGTTGGAGAGTTTTCATCTTTCTTTTAGAGTCACTTCATGTGCTTCAGGTTCTGCAGATGATTCAGATGCTTATTATGGCTTCTAGCTTCCAGAGAGAAGATACTGGCCCCACTTAATTTTGCTGGGGGGGAAAAAAAACAAAAAACAAAAAACAGACTCTGGGAAGAAGCTAACATGAGAGAAGAAACTAGCAGTCTCCATCACGTCTCTGTCCTCAGTGTGCTACACTAAATATTGTAGTGAATTTCCCCTTGGGAGAGATCTAGGACTCTTTGAGCTGAGTTATCTCACTCCCAATGGGAGAGATCTTTTATACTGTATTGTCTAGCATATATTCTGTATACTGTCTCCGATTTCCATTTTTGCTATTCAACTTGAGTAAGTGGATTTTTGCCATGCCATGTATGTTCATTGTAAAATTTGTATCTGAGAAGGCTACTGAGCCATAAAAAGCTTGAGGCATTCCTTCCCTCACTAACAAAACAATAATCAGGAGTTACCTTGAACCTGGAAATCGCATCACCTAGATTACAATATTTAAGGGAACAGGTAGTTATAACTCTAATCTCGTAACCCCTTTCTCTGAGAACTGAATGACCAAGTTTCTGGCCTTAACCAACCTGCTTTTGCTGACAGAAAATTAAGTATCCTATGTAAGGGTTGGGGGAGAAGCCAGGCATGTCTATTCTGTTCCTCATCAAAACATACAACATCCCCTGATACATGTGGTATGCTTATGCTACATTACAATTATGTAAATTATATGTATAAAAATCAGATAAAGCCAGATAAAAATAGAGACATCTAGAAGGGTATACAAAACCAAATGAAGTTAACCCAATACATTCATTCTTTAAACGCATTAATAATAAATAAAAAGAATTGAAATTTGCAGTTTCATTTTCTATCATTTACAATTTTTTTAAAGTTTTCATTCATCTGCTTGAACGTATTTGTTGGTGAATGCTGATTGTAATTTCCCCTAGCTCTTAAATAACTTAACACCTTAAGTAAAGTGAGAAAGAACAAATTTTGTTACAAAAATACTATACAATACAGTAGGATGTAATCAAGTCTTTATTTAAACTTATAAAAGGCAAAATTTGGAATCAAATAAGTAACAGTTTCTTGCAATATCCAGGATGAATTTCAAATCAAAACATATTCCAAGAATAATGTTAAGCCATTGACTCAAAAAACAATAGTACAATGTATACCTGACCAAGAATGTTTTCTTTAACATCAACAAACTGTCATTCAGCCTTCTCTGAAAACAGTCTATTCGACGTTCGTATAACTTATTTGGATCCCCAGCGATCCCTCCCTACCCCCTTATTTTGAGTCTCAATTTTCCTCTGTAATTTTGTCACATTGTTACTTCTTCCCTTTGGAGCCAGGTAGGGCAAGTCTGGTTCTTGTGTTCACAAGAATATGTTTAGCCCTTGTGTTGTTTTTATTAATGACATAAATAAGATTATACCTATCAAACTTGTAGATGATAAAATTGGAGTACACTGAATAAGAGTATCTCAGACAAAAACACTATGCCAATTCCAGTAAGATGAAATTTAAGGGACACTAATACATAATTGATGAACTGTGAATTGATCTAACAATTCTGGAGAACAATCTGGATTTATAACCAAAGAGTTATAAAAACTGCCTGTACCCTTTGATTAAACAGTACCACTAGCTAAGTACTGTTTCCCAAGATGATGAAAGAAAAGAACCTAAATGTTCTAAAATATTTATAGCAACCCTCCTCGTAGTGACAAAGAACTAGAAATTGAGGGGATGCCCATAAAGTGAGGAATGTCTAAATAAATTATGGTATATGATGATGAGGGATTACTACTGTGCTATAAGAAAAACTATAAAAAGAACTAAGTCAAATTTATAATACAAGTCATTCCCTAACTGATAAATGGTCATAGGATATGAACAATTTTCAGATAAAGAAATTAAAGTCATCTATAGTCATATGAAAAAAATGCTCTAAATTATTATTGATGAAAGAAATGCAAATTAAAACAACTCTGAGGTACCACTTCACACCTCTCAGATTGGCTAAAATGACAGGAAATGATAAATGTTGGATGGGGACATGGGAAAATTAGGACACTAATGCATTGTCGGTGGAGTTGTGAAATGATCCAACCATTCTGGAAAACAATTTGGATGCCCCAACAGCTCTAAAACTGTACATACCTTTAATCCCAGCAGTGCTACTACTAGGTCTGTACCCCAAAGAATAAAAAAAGAAAGAGACCCACATGTGCCAAAATGTTTGTAGCAGCTCTTTTTGTAGTAGCAAAGAATTGGAAAAAGAGTAGATGCCCATCAACTGGGGAATGGCTAAATAAGTTATGGCATATAAAAACAAAGGAATATTTATTGTTCTATAAAAAAAATGATGAACAGACTGATTTTAGAAAGGCCTGGAAAGATTTACATGAATTAATGCTGAGCAAAACAAGCAGAACCAGGGAAACATTGTACACAGCAAGATTATGCAAAGATCAAGTATGACAAACTTGCTTCTTAGCAGTTCAGTGATTCAAGGAAACCCAAAAAAATTTTGAATGGAAAATGCCATCCAACTATGGAAAGAGAACTATGGAAACTGAATGTAAATCAATATATGCTATGTTCACCTCTCATTTTTCTTTTTCTTGTTTTTTTTTCCCTTTTGTGGTCTTTTCCTTTTGTTCTGATTTTTTTTTCCCTTCCAACACGATTCATAAGGAAACATGTAAAAAAAAACAAAACAAAACAAACTTGTTTCTACATGTAACTGGGGAAAATAAAAATTTTTTAAATGAGGCTAATTAGAAAAAAAACATGAAAAGACATGAAACAATGGAATGAAATGAGCAGAATGCAGAGAACAGTTGTATACAGTAATAGCAATATTGTTCTAATAACTGTAAACCACTAAGTTATTCTGAGTATTAGAAATACTCAAATCAACTACAATGACTCTATGAAGGAAGAAGCTACCCACCTCCAGAGAAAGAACTGCTAAATAGAAGTTTGAATAATATGGTTTTACATATATATGTTTACATGTATATAGATATATTTATTTATATATGACATGTAAATACATACACAGATGCATGTGAAATGCTGGCCTTTTCTAGTGCAAAGTGAGGAGAAATGGAGAGAGGTACTCCAGAACTTAAAATGTATATATAGTAATAGGAAGATTATGTGATGATCAATTGTGCTGGACTTGGACAATTCCCAGCAATGCAGAGATTCAAGACAATACCAATAGACTTGGGATAGAAAATGCCATCCACATCCAGAAAAAGAACTATGGAGATGCAATGTTGATTGAAACATAGTATTTTCACCTTTGTTTGCTTTTTCTTTCTCATGGTTTTTTCCGCTTTTTAGTCTTCTTGTAAAGATTCTTCTTGTACAACATGAAAAATATAGAAATGTTTTTAGAAGGATTGCACACATTTAACATATAAGATTACTTGCTATCTTGAGGACAGAGAAGCAAGGAAAAGAGGGAGAAAAATTTGAAACATAAGGTCTTACAAAAATAAATGATGAAAATTATGTTTATATGTTATTTGGAAAAAAAATAAAATATTTTTGAGAAAAAGAAGAACATAATGTAACAAAAATAAAGGAAATGAGTGATGAAGGGAAAATGTATTGTCTGTCTCAAAGAAAAAATGGTCAGTCATGCTGTTACTGAGATATATAACTATATGGAAATAGGGAACTGAACCTAATGATCTCTTAAAGATCCTTCTAGCTCTAGCATACTATGAAATCAATTTATATCATTAGAACTCTAAAATCTGCCCCCCCATACATAAAAAATAAATTTAATAAGAATATAAAGTTCTACATTTGACTTTAACTGAAGAAATTCTGATCAAAAACTCTTCCACCTGCATATTCATCCTTATATACAGTATATCAATGTATCTTAATTTTTAAAAATCCTAATGAATAGATTAAAATCAAGAAAATAGTATATCATCATATTTCAGATTCAAATGAAATTCCTTGAAAAGTTTAACAAATTAGCTTATTCAATAGCCCTGTGATCACTGATATTCATAAAGAGAGGATAAATGCTCTCTAAAGATATTCTCTTATTATCATGGGAAAAAATCAAGTGCAGAGTTCAATTTGAACAGGGATATCCCATAGGTTTTCTGGATGTTTCTGTTTCTTGGATGACATGCTAATTGTGTCATGCCCAAAAATATGTCAGAAGTTCCTAAATTATATGCAAAATCATTCCAAATGAGAGGATTCAAAATTTTTATGTGGCAATGCCTATTTCTCATTTTTTAAAAAACAAAACAAATTACCCATACATATATTTTGCAAATAAAATAAAATTAAAAAAAAAACAAGAATCTATAATATTCCCTTTCAAAACAATCTGAGATATCTGAATTTATTACTACTTTACATGAAAATTTTTATAGAAAATATCAATCTCTAAAACAAATATCATAATCATATTATGGTTAAGTAGTGGTTACGATTGTTGCTCAAGAGTTTTCAAAAATGTGCTGTGACTGACAAGGTTGTTATTCATAACTTTTCACTAATCAAGATTGCTATATGGTCATAACTTCAACAGAAAATTTCATTTGACATTAATGTTATGAACAGTAAAAAAAATTTTATTTTCTTGAATAAAGCATAAATTCATATAATCAATACACATAAAGAATTTTAGATTCAAATGTTTGCTTCAATATACTATCACAAAATAATATATTAATCATTCTTGTTCATAATATCAAATTCTGAAGTATAAATTTTATAAAGAAATGTATACAATGGAATCAATCCTCTTGATGTTACATATATGGTTATTTAAAATTACATAATTTTCTCAAAAATTTTCATTTTGCCAATGTATTTTGCATGTATCAAATTATTAGTTTTTATGCCATCTACAGTAAAGCAAAGTACTCCATCAGGACTTGTGAATATCAATAATTTATATATAAATAAAAATGTTTACATATACATATTAAAGTTACATATAAATTTTCAGAGAGATCATATCTTTTGGATTTGGGTTACTTTGTATTTTTTTAATACCTGCTTAAACTCTGTTGTCACTGAATAGCTTCAGTCTATTTTCTGTTCAACCAGGTCATAGTTTATCTATTTAGGCACATTGCTTCACTTAAAAAACAAAAGTCATTGAAGAGTCAGGAGACCTGGTGAAAAGAATCAAAACTCCAAGGAGGGTGACTGAAAAAAAACCCTGATTAGTTAACAGATTGTTAATAAACAGAGAGTAATTCCAGTACAGTGGGATGAGAGACTATGTATTTATCTTGGACAGATACTATGTATGGTTAATAAACTGGGCCCAGAATTAAAACAGGAGAAAATGAGGCTGTAGTGCCTTGAGCAAAGTACAAAGTTCTTAATATGCAACCGAGCTTCTTCCTGTAATAAAAACCTCTTGTTCTTAAAATGTTGTATGTCTGGGAGTCATGGAATGCTCTAGTTTATGAAAAACTGTAATTAAAGATTTCTCAAATGGCAATGGAAAGATGCAAAGTGGATATAAGCAGGTTGTAATACATGACAAAAAGGAATTAAGAAGTCTTGTAAAATTGTAATTAAAAAAAAAAGATAGGCTAATCAAATAGTAAATGCCAGAATTTTTTTGCTCAGTCATTTCACTTGTATGGGACTTTTCATGGCCCCATTTAGGGTTTTCTTGATTATATAAAGGAATGGTTTGCCATTGCCTTTTCCAACTCATTTTACAGATAAAGACACAGTGGCAAACAAGGTGTTAAGTGACTTGTCCAGCATTACACAGCCAGATTTGAACTGAAGAAGATGAGTCCAACCTTGGTAATCTATCCAATTTGTTCAAAGCAAGAAATAAACAACAAAAATAAGGAATTCTACAACCTATTGGACCCATTCTTGCCGGGCTTGCCACAGGACTCCCTCCACAAGAGCTGCATAAAATGAGCAAATATGGTTGGATTGTGATCTTCGGTACTGTTAAGAATACTGGTAATAATAAGATCACAAATACATTTCAGTATCTTAGTAAAAACGAATTGAATATTTAATAGTAACTACAACATTTTTTAATATTTCCAGAGTAAACAGCAACCAAATTAACTAAAAATATTTAAAAATAAAAAATGTATTAGTTTCTAAAAAGTGATATTAAAATGAACATCAAAGTCCAAGATTTTAGGACTGGAAAAGATCTTTATGAATCCAATTGCTTAATTTACACATCAAGGCTACACATTTTCAATTCATTTGCCAAAATACATACAATCCAATTAATTCCCAGTTTTGACATTAATTCCATCCAAAAAATTAAAGAAACACCATGTAGATATTTAAAGCTCTGTCTCTTAGATCCTTTAATTAAATGTTAATTAGTTAACCTGGGGAGTTGTTTGCCCAGCCTTACCACTTAACAAGCAGATTTTAATGATTTGATCACCTAAAGCAAAGAGGACATTTAATTTTAATAACTAAATAACTATCTTTTACAGTTAATAGTACCCAAAGGCCTATTCAGGTTGGGTCAAAGAAGATCAATACCTTCCCTCAGAAAGACAAAAGACTGAATTTTTAAAAATAATCCCTCCTGATTCATTCCTCTGAAAGGCAGATATAATAGTACAATTATAAAGTTCTTTTCACAAGTGAGCTTTATAATTTCAGGGAAGAGGCAGTTCTGTTAACTTCTGATAACTCCATACAGTTATTATTCTACTGGTAGGAAACAAGCTGCAGCTTTTGAAGGGAGTTAAGTGATTTTGTCAACATCAAACAGCTAATAAATGGCAGAGCTAGGATTCTAAATCCAGGTTTGAGTACAAATACATTCCTATTTTTTCCATCAAATTCATGCTTCATTTATGTACTTGGTAAATTTTTCCAACAGAGTAACATAAGTTTTACCTTTTTTAGTACCTAAATTTTTATTTTAATCATTTTTATAGAAAATTGTTTTCAACTGTATACTTTCTTAAATGAAGCATACTGAACATAATTTAAGTATTTTTATTTTTGAGAATTTGGGGTCATAGCTATGTATAACAGTGATGTCGTGCAATATAGCCCTCTGAGGCTGATACAACTGTTTCCCCTTCCCTCACAGTAAATAGCTCATATTTACAATAGAAACTCACATTTATACAAGACCTTCCTTAAAAGCCCATGAAATAAAAATATACAAAAATACTTATCTCAGTTTTTGCAGATGGGAAATAGGTCAGAAAAGTTAAGTCCCTGCTTCTTAAACTGTGGGTCATGACTCCATATGAGATCTTTTAATTGAATGTGGGAGTTGCAAAATGATGATTATCAGTAGAAATTTGATTTGTATATATACCAAGGATCACATGAAAATTTCTAAAGTGAAAGAGGTTGGCAAGTGGGAAAAGTTTAAGAAACCCTGGACTAAGTGACTTGCCCATGGTCAGAGATATTAGAACTAGGGTCTAAACATATCTTAACTACAAACCTAGTTCCCATACCATTATTTCATGTTTCCATTTCTACATGAAGTGAAACAGCATTTGATAAAGTGATAAGAGTATGCTATGCTCTCTGTAAAATGTTCAGAATACAAACAGAAAAGTCAAGAAAACCCCAGCTTTTAAGATGCTCACACTCTATAACAATAGAGAACAGTACCTAAATTTTTATTCTAACCATTTTTATAGAAATTGTTTTCAACTGTATAAATTCAGCTGCTGGGAAGATGAAAAGACCTGGAATTTCTAAGGGTATAAGATGACTTGCCTCAAGAACTGCAGATTGCAGAGGAAAAAAGGGCATAAGGCCTGTTAAGACATTAAGAGTTAGTGGTGAAGCAAATTGTTCAAACCTGATGGTTCTGAGTCACAGGAAGTTACAGAGCTGACTCCATCTCATCCAAATCACAGTCAAGCAGCAAAAAGAGAAAGCATCCCAAATTATGGCAAATTCTCCTAGGTTAGCAGTCACCAATGGGGTCAGCTGGGGAAGCAAAGGAAAGAGAGAGAGCTACACCTGATGATAACACCTTAGCTTTCAATACACTGAAACAGTAAGTTATATTGCTGTATTTCACCTGATTCACAAGAACAACTTGACTGCATTGTGCATAATGATGATATGTTTATTTAACTAAACTTTGACATATACATTAATTTGCAGTAAGATGAAGAGCTCTATTCACTCTCTGGGAGGAAGAGGAATTCCTAGAAGTTCCAGAATCTGAGAAGAAACTCCCTAAAGAGCTAGAAGATATAGGAAATGAGGTGGCTCAGGGTGAGGGTGGATGCCTGCTCTGGTAGGGGCTGGTGCTTGGTATCAGTCAGTCAAGGTTGGCAGTTTAAAGTCAACAAGACAGAAGACAACAACTGCTGGGGCAGGGGGATTCAGCTCATCCAGAGAAATTATCTGATTGAGCCTCCAACACAAAAAGGACCCTCATTATCACCCAAAGTAGCTCGTGGGGTACCTGGAAAGTTGCTATTTAGGTCAGAAAAAAAAAACGGTTAATAAACACCTATATAGTGTCTACTAAAGAAACAACTAAGTGGTGTAGTGGATAGAGTGCTTACCCTGGAGTTCTCTTTCTGAATTTGACCTCACTAATTGTGTGACCATGGGAAAGCCACTTAACCCTATTTGCTCTTTTCTTCATTTGTAGCAAACTATTTTAATTCTTTGCTAAGAAAATCCCATATGGGGTCACAAAGAGTTAAACATGACTGAACAACATAGTACAAGTATCTATTATGTACCAAATTGTGCTAAGTCCTAAAAGGCAAAAGATAGTCTCTGCCCTTAAGGAGTTTACAGTTTAAATTACATACAAAATAAACCAGAAATAATCAAAAGAGAGAAGACACTAGTATTAAGGGAGTTCAGGAAAGGTTTCCTGTAAAAGATATCATTTTAATCAGAACTTGAAAGAAACCAGAGAATCCAGGAGGTGGAAATGAAAAGGGAAAGCATTCCAAGTCATAGAACACAGCCAGTGAAATGCCGAAGTTGGAAGTGATGTCCTATTAGAGGAAAAAAAAGAAAAGTGTAATAGAATCATGGAGTGCATATTAGAGTGTATGATATAAGAAAACTGAAAAGATCAGGTAGGGGAAGCAGGTTATGAAGATCTTTGAATGCTAAACAAACAATTGCATATTTGATCTCAGAAGTGACAAGTAGTCACTGAATAGTAAAATGACACGGTCAGACATACTTCAGAGGAAATACTTTGATAAATGAGTGGAAGATGATCTGGAAGGAGAATTCTATTAAGAGACTAACCAGCAGACCACAGCAAGAGTCCAAGTGTGAGGTGATGAGGACTTGTACCAAAGTAGTCTCAGTATACTTATATCAGCTTCTAGTTGATCCTGAGGTGACCATTAACTAGAAGATATTCTTCCTTTTTGCTTTCTCCAAGATTCTAACTGCTGGGGCTTTTTCTTTCCTTCTTTCATTTTTTTCCCAAATAGTTGTAGGAAGATTTAGAACTAAAAGTCACATTAAAGGCCAACTGGTCCCACTGGTTCATTTCACAGACGAAAACTAAGACTCAAAGAAATTAACAGAGTTGTCCAGTCACCCAGACAATAAATATGAAAAGCAGGTCCAGCACTCTTAATATTCTCTGCTGTCATCTGTCTTTTTATCTGTCAAGCTGCCAGCAGTCACTTCTTACCAGTAAGCACATCTGACTCCCAACTAATCTGCTCATCTAAAAAACCAGATAACTAAAATTATTAGAATTTTGTGTAAAATAGTGAAGTTTCTATTTAAGAGTTTGGGTGAAGGAGTCTTTCCCATAAGAAATAGTGTAAATTTTATTACATATATTTTGTAGGCGTTTTCTTTGGTTCCAAAGAGATGAAAATAACAGTTAAATGACATTTGGGTAAATAAAGTATTGATACCCAATTTCTGTACTTTGGGGAAATTAAAAATATACCATTTTTCTGGCACCTGCAATTTTAATACAACTATTAATTTATGTAAACATTTAAAGGGGAAGCACCAAAATATAAAATTTATTTATACTCTAAAATATTTAAATCCACATAATAGATATTTAAAACATCAGTACATTATTAAAACCATTTTTTTTAATTGAAAAAAACCTTGTCAGCTGCTTCTCATCTTAATTTTAAAAAGGCGGGACAGCTAGGTGGCATTGTGAACAGAGCACCAGCCCTGTAGTCAGGAGGACCTGAGTTCAAATGTGGTCTCAGATACTCAATATTCCCTAGCTGTGTGGCCCTGGGCAAGTCACTTAACCCCAATTGCCTCAGCAAAAAGAAAAAAAAAAAAAAGAGGAAACTGGAGGCAAAGGTTCATAAAAAGTCAGTGGAATTGATTCTTAAAAAAAAAAAAATCTAAGCTCCCGAAGAGCAGGAGCTATTTTAAATCAGTCTTTGAATTTTCCAAGCTTAACAGAGTTCCTAGCATTTTAAGTACTTAATAAATGCTTGGGAAAATAGAACATAAAATTGAAATTGTGTTCCTTCTTCCAAAATCACTGCTTTTACAAAACCATGTTACTAATTAGTTTACTGGCAAATTTTTGACAATTTCTTAATTTTGCTGCCTAAAAAAAAAAAGACAACATGTAAGATCCTGTTCTAAATATGCTCAAAAAAATAAAAACTTTTTAATAAAGTGGATCATATAACCTTAAAGTGGAAAAGGCATATCTAAAAACTTTCATTCCTGTAAAACATTTTCTTTCAATACATTTTATTGCACTTAGCAAAGATTGTATTTTTTATAAACTGAAGTTTTGTGGCAACCCTGTTTTGAGCAAGTCTACCAGTGCATTTTTCTAACAGCTATGTGCTTATATTGTGTCTATGTCATATTTGGTAATTCTCACAATATTTTAAACTTTTTATTATCATATCTGTCATGGTGATCTGTGATCAGTGATCTTTGATGTTAACATTATAATTGTTTTGGGTTGCCACAAGCCATGCTCATATTAAAATGGCAAACAATTCACAAATGTTATGGGCACACACATTTACATTTAATGCACATATATGTATCTATGTGTGTATATTCATCTTACATATCTCTGATGTAAAATTTATATCTGATTTACAAATATCTATGGCCACTTCCATAGATTATTTAACCTAGAGATTTATGTGGAGCAAGGAATTCTGAAGACTCTAGCCATAATTTTTTCTCCTGACTTTCAATATGAAGATAAATTAAAACATTTGCACAAAATAAATGCACTTAAAATAATTTTAGGGTTAATAATAGTCACAAAGACATTACTAGATATTGCTCATAACCTTACATCCAACATCATTATGTGGTATTTCAATAACTCATTATCAACTGAAGAGCAACTAAAATAGCCATTTGCTTTCTGGTGACTTGGCAAGTTCTCTAAGGAAAAAAATTGCTGTTCTCTACCTTAAAATTACTTCCTCCACAAATTGTGGTATCTGAATGTAATAGAACATTAATGTGCCACCAAAAAAATGACAAAAAATAGTTTCAGAGAAATCCAGCATGATTCTTAACTGATGCAAAGTAAAATGAGCAGAATCAAAAGAAAAATATATTTATAACAATACTGTACAGAAAATATATTTGAAAGACCACAGTTCCTGGAACATACGTATTTGTTACATAAATTTTTTTTTCCTTTTCCTTGGAGAGGGAAAAGGGGAGTTGTTGCAAGGGTTGCCTGTTTTCCCTACCTCAAAAAAAAAAAGTGGGGGGGAAAGTGATTCTTGGAAAAAAATGTTATGCACTGAAGATTACAGAAGGAATGCCAAAATGAAGCATAGCCAAACAAAACAGCTTGGGAAGTTACACGATGAATTTATTATATAATTAAAAGAAAAAGCAAGCTGTACTTTAGTTTCATATATAATCCTTTTTTGTTGTTGTTCTTTTGATTTAATGGTTGAGAATAAAAAAAATCAAATGACCTACTTGATGGAAGACATCACACTAATTTTTTTAAAATACAGTCTATAATATAGTGAACCACCTTCCAGAAAAGTGGTATTCTACGAGAATGAGGTATATTTTTGTCAATTTTTTTTTCCTGTTACAGGGGGGAATGTTTCCTCTTTTTAAAGATGATCATTGAGGAGTGCCAAAAATTATTTTCAAAAATCAATATGCCTTTTTTGGGGGAGAAAAAGGGGAATAGTGTCCCTCCTTTCCTCTGTTTCCTACTAACATGCTCCGAAATACCCACAACCTTTAAAAATCTCTACTTTTCAATTTTTTCCTCCCTTTGTCAAACTGTCTGCCCCTTTACTCCACCTCCCAACTACCTCTTCCCTTTACTACCCCTAGACATCTGACTTCTCAAAGAACAGTAGGGAAACTCTACTCTTCAAAGTTACCAATAATTAGTTAATTGCTCCTGGTCTTCTCTCAATCAATCTTCCAGACCTCTTAGAAGTTTTTGATATAGTGGAGAGGTTAATGGCTGAGAGAGAATAAATTCTTTTTTGGAGCAGATAGTAATGCAAGACTGGACTGGAACTTGGGAGAGAGACTACATAATCTAGATCTCTACATAAAAATAATTAAATCTATGGGAGCTAATGAGATCACCAACAGAAAAAGTGTAGATAAAGAATTTAGGATAGAATCTTGAAAGACAATTACAATGGGAGTGGAAGGTCATGATAAGGATGACAAATCATAAGAAATTAAGAGTGTGGAAAAAAGAAGGAAGAAGGGAAAGGAGAGGAGTGGAAGAAAAGAGGAGGGAGAGAGACAGAGAACACAAACCATCTCAAAAAAAAAAAAAAAAAAGTATCCAAGGAGATAAGTCAACCTTATCAGATGTTGTAAAGTCAAAAAGGATAACAAAATAAAGTCATCATATTTTGAAATTTAGAAGTCACTAACTGATGCAAAGTGTGGAGTTGGTGTTGTTTTTTTCTCAGAAAAGGATAAAAAGACTTCTGTGAACTGACAACTACAAAAACAGAACCAGAAAAATAATATAGGCATGATAATAGAAATGGAAAGAGTAATTTACCAAGCTTGGTTATTTAAAAAAAAAAAGCAATATAGAAATACCTTTCCAATTTTTTTTTTTAACTTTAGCAGGGGACCAGGAGTGCTAAAATACTGTATAAATTCAATTTTTTGATTGATGCCTAATTTTACAAATTGTTCCTTTCCCTTTGTTCTCCATTTCATTACTTAAAGATTCTTTAACTAATACTAAATTGTTGAAAAGATGTCAGCCAATTCTTTTTTTTTTTTTTTGAGGCTTTGTTCTATGGTATTTATTTTCTTTTTTTTTTAATTTTTATTTTATTTGCATAACATATGTGTGGGTAATTCTTCAACAATAACCCTTACATAGCTTTCCGTTACAAATTTTTCCCCCCAACTCCCCACCCCTCCCCTAGATGGCAGGATATCCACTACATGTTAAGATGTCAGCCAATTCTTATGTGAGGTAAGGGAGTGTTGAGAGGGAACACAATAGTTTGAAACAAAATATATCAATTAAAACTCAAATAAATTAAGAGTGTGACTTTTAAAAGAGTTTGATGAATGCATAAGTTAGGACGCCAGATTCTTAACAAAATGAGAAAAGAGGATTTTAAGGTGAAGATAGTTCGAGTCATATTTTTCAAGGAGTTAAATAGTATTAGCAGTATGGAACATTATTACAGGCTAGTGAGGATTTTAGCAGATTTGTCATTATTAGAGAAAAAATGAGTAGATTAGGTAGTTATTCAGTTAAAGAAGAAAAGAATGTTGAGATTGAGGGAAAATGTGAAGGGTTGGGCCCTCAAAAGTTTTTGGAAGAGATTGGAGCATCCAAAAAGAGCTAAACTTGGGGGTCAAGAAGTTTCCAAGGTTCAAAATCCTATCTGCCGTATTTATTAGTAGTAAATGGCAGTTCAAATCAGTTAACCTCTCTGAGCTCTTTTCTGACCTGCAAAAAAGGGGATACAAATGTGGTCCCTGCTTTTGAGTTATGAGGCTTGAGAAACTTCCTAAAATATATTTAAATGCATTGCAGGTTCAGAAATGTGAGTCGGTCTTACAAAGATAATATAAATTATCAAATTCTATTTGGAATAATAACTAAAGACTGCTAACTTTGCCTTGAGCTCTTCTATGCTTCCACTGATTAGTGACTAATTTGGGGGATTCTAAGATCTAAGCTTTCTTTAAAGGGCCTATTGCACATTTTAACTTATGTAACGCACGAGGTACAGAGCTTTTAAAATTATTCATTTTTAATGATCTGACTCAGTAAAAAGGTATTTAGAAAATTGTGAGAAAATAATGTTAGATGCAACTAAGTTTCCATGTTTACGGTCAATTCATTGGTTTAGTATATTTATATTATTGTTGTGATTAGCTGCATTTTGACCACCAGATTCCCATCTAGTGCTAAGTTTTAGTGATGGGAATAAAACGCACATCCCACCATGATGCAATATGGAAGCTTAGAACATTAGCTGAGAGGGGAGAAGGCCTCAGAAAACTCAAACTAAATTGAAATCTGTCCCATGGCAAGAAGCGTAAAGCCAGATATTTTATTTGCCACTTGTCTGCTGCCCATAACCACTAACACAGTTGAAGGGGAGGAAAAAAAAATCAAAACCCTCACAAAACTGGTGCATCCAAATCATCCGTACACAAACCAGGGAGGTGATTCCCAAGCCCTCTATTCCCTTCTTCCAGGGTTTTCCCTGCCCCCATCCTAGGAGCAGGAGGAGCCGCCATCTTCAACTCTTCCTTCCACCATTACACAACCTCTTCTCCCCACTGCCCTTCGCCGTCCTCCAGCCTCTTTTCCCCTTATATACCCCCCCAAAAAAACACCCCAATGCCTAAAATGCTGCACCAAACTGGGTCAGCGGAAGTATTAAGGATGGAGCTTCTCGCCCAATCAGTCCCTTTAAACTGTTTTGCTCCCCAACACCTTCCAAAAAAGATTCCCCCCCCCCCCCCCAGGCCCGCGCACCCCCCAGCGGACGCGAAGAAGACCGCTCGACTGGAGGCAGTGGCCAGCAGCCGCCCGCTTCCACCCCGTCTCCCTCGGTCTCCCCTCCCTCGTCCCCTCCTCCTTCGCCAGCTCCCTCCTGTCTAGCTCCACGCCCCGCGGCGAGGACAAGCGCGCCTCCCCATACCCCCTCCCAGGCTCTGCCCTTCCCTCCCCTGCCGTCCACCTCCCCCTTTTCCCCGCCCCGTGCAGGAGCGCGCGCAATGCTCCACAAGGGACGGTTTAGGAGCGCGCGCCTCGAAGCGGGGCCCAGCGCCGCGGCTCCTTCCAGAAATTTCCTCCTCTATAAGCTCACGTATTAAAACAAATACTGTTTAAACCCTATCAAGATTGCAGGATGGACCACCTCCCTCTGCCTTTTCATCCCCCCCCCCCGCCTTTCCGGTCCCTCCAGCATTCAAACGCGCCCCCCCCTCCCCTTCCCCGTTCCTGCTCCATGCCCTTGGGCGCGGTTTATGTGGCATCTCTTCTCCCCACGAACGACCTGGGCGGCAGTAGTGGGGCGGCGGCAGGGAGGCCGGTGTGATTGATAGGGACGGCGGAGAGCGGCGGCGGCGGCGGCGGCGGCGGCGGAGCGGTTGAGTGACAGCTTACCTGGGTGCCAATCTTCATCACACTGACAAGCGGCTGCAGCAATCGGGACCCGCAGTGCCGCACCCGCGTCCAACCGTCACGCCGACGCCGGGCCACGCGACACAGCCTCATTCAATGGAAGGAGGGCTACGCCGACGCTCACCTTATCAATATTCAAAGAAGAGGCGGGGCCCTCGAAGAAAGGGCTCCTCCCACCCCGTTATTCTACGTGAAGGGGGTGGGAACTCTGGGCGAAGGGGCGGGCTGGGAGGATGTTCTGAACGCATCCTTCCCTTTCTAGGCTCTCCTGCCCCTCCCCCCTCCGCCTCCATGCTTAGGATTTACAGGCCACGCCCCCAGATGTGGTTTTTTTGGGGGTTTTTTTGTTGTTTTTTTTTTTTTTTTGGCTGCGCTGCGAGGGAGCAGCCTTTGATCACGCCTACTCCCTGTCTGACCAAAGTTCGGAAGGTTTGGAAAATGTATTTGTTGGATGGGTAATGAAGTACTGACTCTCCCGACTAACTCCTCCTTCCTGAATTGCAGTCTCCTAGTTAGCAGGCAAGTTTGTGCAGAGGCAAAGAGAGGTGATCCTTAGGTGGATGAAAACTTCCTCCTCAAGCGGGAGAAGGAGACTAAAGAGCTGAGACTACTACCAATGCACTGCTCTCCCCCAAGCGCAGAATTTCATCTTCTTAAAAGAATCGATTAGTTTTGTTCCCCCCATCACCAAACCAACTTGTGATGCGTATTAACCTACACATTATTGCAGATTCCTTAAAAAGTAGAGGTTTGAGATAACACCACCACAAAACTGAAGAGGAACTGTGAGAACCTTTCTGTTTTAATTTTGTGCTATTTCTTCAGAGGTTGAGGATTGAAATTGCCACATTGTCCAACCTGTAACTGAAAAAAGAATCCCATTTATAAGACAAATGGGCCAGTCAAAGATCTGAGGAGGAAGTGACACAATAGGAAATGTTTCCTTACCTGAAGCCTCAATTTCCCCCTTTACAATCTGTCTTTATCTAGTGTGATCAAGAATAAATCTATTACGTTTTACAGGCTGTAAACCTTCAAATATTAGAGAATAGCTTCCAGGTCATTTTAAGTCTTTTCATTATACTAAGGCTTTCTCACTGCTTTCAAAAAGTTCTTATATGTCATCAACTCAAGAATCTTCATCATGCCTTTGACCCAGCAGCATTTCTATTGGGCTTATATCCCAAAGAAATCATAAAGGAAGGAAAAGGCCCCACATGTGCAAGGATGTTTGTGGCAGCCCTTTTTGTAGTGGCTAGAAACTGGAAATTGAATAGATGCCCTTCAATTGGAGAATGGCTGAATAAATTATGGTATATGAATACTATGGAATATTATTGTTCTGTAAGAAATGACCAGCAAGATGATTTCAGAGAGGCCTGGAGAGACTTGCATGAACTGATGCTGAGTGAAATGAGCAGAACCAGGAGATCATTATACACGGCAACAACAGTACTATATGACGATCAATTCTGATGGACATGGCTCTCTTCAACAATGAAATGTTTCAAACCACCTCCAATTGTTCACTGAAGAAAGCCATATACACCCAGAGAGAGGGATGCGAAATTTGGACCACAACATAACATTCTCATACTCCTTGATTGATGTTTGCTTA
>JAJPUD010001987.1:304805-328538 GCA_023553655.1 Myrmecobius fasciatus
TCCTTTATCTGATATATCGTTTGTGTAGATAAGATTTTTCTTGCACACCAATGATAAGTTTGGAAATATGTATACATATATTCGATTTGCCAATATTTTAACATAATTAACATGTAGTGGATATCCTGCCATCTAGGGGAGGGGTGGGGAGTTGGGGGAAAAATTTGTAACGGAAAGCTATGTAAGGGTTATTGTTGAAGAATTACCCACACATATGTTATGCAAATAAAATAAAAATTAAAAAAAAAAAAGAATCTTCATCATGAATATCTTAGCTCATGAATATCTTGCCAAATATTAGGACATATAAATACTTCAAATGCGGTGTGAGCAAAATATAACTGGACTATCTTTACCTAGTTTTATAGTTTAGAAAAACTATATCCAAAATAGCATTAGCTTTTTTTTTGACTTTTGTCATACTGTGAATTCATCTTGAGTTTATAATGAAACAAAAGAAACTAACATCTATTAAATATACAGGTGTTTTACTGTTTTCACAACACCCTAGGAAGGTAAGCACTAATACTGTTGCCATTTTACATTTGAGGAAATTGAAGATGACAGATTAAGTAACACAGTGTCTCTAAGAATTTGAATTCGGATTTTTCTGATTTCAGGCCAAAGCACTCAATCCACTGTGCCATCTAGCTACCTAACCCATTGAAACTCTTGTCTTTATACTTGTAATTATGAAGTTAATTTTTTTTAAACCAAGGGTAATGTTTTATGTTTACCCAAATGCTCAAATTGATATATAAACTCACTAACTTGGAAATTCCTTCCAAGGTTGCAGATTACACAAATTCTGATCTACCCATTCTGATCAATACTTATCTGTTGCCACTCATAAATTCACAATAAGGGGGAAGCTATCCTTACTTTGGTTTGATACTATGAGAATTACCTGTGGAGCCCTCTTTTTCCACCAGTAATGAGTTGGTCTAACAATGTGATCAGCTCATCTTACCCTAACACGCATTTCCTCGATGACTGTTTTTGTTATTGTTCTTTGAAGTTCTTTGGTTATTTGTTGCTATATGCTTATATCCTCCATGTTTCTATTACCTTCTGTATAATATTTATTTTCAGTTGTAATATTTATAAAATGCTTTGCAAGCCTTAAAGAGATCTATAAAGTTATTTTTCAGAAACATATCTCATATCTTCTTTCCATGCAACAATACTAATAAAATGCTAGTATTAAAAAGAAGAAATTTTATTTCTAGGAAATTTGGATCATTAAAGGTCTTTGCAGTTTCTCAAACCTATGCATCTGCTATCCTTTTCCTGTTCAATTCTTAACCCACGTAATTGTCTTGAGAACTCTTTTATATATATATATATATATATATATATGATGATAATGAACAAACTTTATAGTTTATCCATAAAAACATGTCATAATCTAATTAATAGACATTCTATATCCACTAGGGTCTTTTCTTCTGGATTCTCAGGCTCAGAGGTTATTTATCTCTATTAGGAACCTCTTCAGTATTCCTAAACTTAGCTACAACCAGAAAATAGCAGACTTGGAGGACATCACCATTTGTGGGTAATAGATATTTAACTTGAACTCTATAATGGATCTAGGCCAACACAATGACCAATTTTGTTGAGTATATGTTTCTTTTATACATTGATATTATTTTTTTAAAAACTTTTTTTCACTTGAAAATCCATTTCTCCCTCTCACGTACCTGCCTCATGAAAAAAAAAAGAAAAAACCCTTTATAATATTCATAATCAAGCAAAACAAATTCATGCATTGGACATGTTCAAAAAATGTATTTTACTTTACTCTCTGAGTAGTCACCCCTCTGTCAGGAGGTATATTTCATTATGAGTCCTCTGGAATCCTGGTTGGTCATTACATTGAATACAATTCTTCTGTCCACAGCAATGTTTATCTTTATAATGTTATTACTGCATAAACTGTTCTCTTGATTATGCTCAGTTCACACAAATCTTCCCAAATTTCTCTGATAATGCCCCTTTTCACATTTCTTAAAACACAATAGTATTCTATTACATTCACAATTTGGGCAGTCATTCCCCAATTAATGGATGTCATCTTAATTTATGGTTCTTCATCCCTGGGGGGGGGGAAGCTATTGTTTTGTGCATATAGGTCATTTTCCTCTTTTTTTAATCTCTTTGGGGCATAGGCCTACTTGCATAATAGAAGGGTCATAACACAGATTCTTAACTTTCTGGTCATGGTTCAAATTGCCTTCTAGAATGGCTATACAAGTATAATTGGTGGTGGCGGTCACTCTTCATTCTTGAAAAGGACCAATTCAAGACATGTTGCAGGAAATATATTAATACAGTTCATTATCATATGAGGCAAATCCTGCTAAAACATTTTTACATTGATTATTTCATAATGAATATGCTTTATGAGGCTTTTATAACCAAGGAAAAGTAAGATGGATTAAATTCTGTGACATTTGCTTAGACTTTCCTAAAAAACATTACTTTAAACAAGTGCATAAAGTTTGACCAAATCAAATAACCTTTAATATGCACAAGTCTATTTTTCATTAACCCCACTATTTTCCTCCTTTATCAAACTGTGCATCCCCTTTGACCCAGCAGTGTTTCTATTGGGTTTATATCCCAAAGAACTCTTAAAGGAAGGAAAGGGCCCCACATGTGCAAGAATGTTTGTGGCAGCCCTTTTTGTAGTGGTAGAAACTGGAAACTGAGGGGATGCCCATCAATTGGAGAGTGGCTGAATAAATTATGGTATATGAATATTATGGAATATTATTGCTCTGTAAGAAACGACCAGCAGGACGATTTCAGAGAGGCCTGGAGAGACTTGCATGAACTGATGCTGAGTGAAATGAGCAGAACCAGGAGATCATTATACA
The DNA here is from genome assembly GCA_023553655.1 of Myrmecobius fasciatus. Taxonomy (NCBI): domain Eukaryota; kingdom Metazoa; phylum Chordata; class Mammalia; order Dasyuromorphia; family Myrmecobiidae; genus Myrmecobius; species Myrmecobius fasciatus. The sequence goes on from JAJPUD010001987.1 coordinate 307,688, forward strand.
CAGCAACAACAATACTATATGATGATCAATTCTGATGGACATGGCTCTCTTCAACAGTGAAATGTTTCAAACCAGTTCCAATTGTTCAGTGAAGAAAGCCATATACACCCAGAGAGAGGGATGTGGAATGTGGACCACAACATAACATTTTCATGCTCTCTATTGATGTTTGCTTGCATTATTTCCTTTCTCTGATTTTTTTTCTTGTAGATAATGATTTTTCTTGCACAACAATGATAAGTGTGGAAATATGTATACATATATTCGATTTGTCAAGTATTTTAACATAATTAACATGTAGTGGATTTCCTGCCATCTAGGGGAGGGGTGGGGAGTAAGGGGGAAATTTTGTAAGAGAAAACTTTGTAAAGGTTAATGTTGAAGAATTACCCATACATATGTTTTGCAAATAAAAAGTTTTAATTTAAAAAAAAAATGACCTGTTCATATTTTAACCATTTATCCATAGGGAAACCTGTCTTAGACTTATAAATTTGAATCAGTTCTTTATATATCTCGTATATGAGCCTTTTATCACAAATTTCTTAAACATTTTCCCTAGTTACTTCTAATTTTTACTGTTTTAGATTTGTTTGTTAAAAAACAAACTTTTAAATGTTATATGATCACAGTTGTCCATTTTATCTTCTGTGATAACTTATTTAGTTCCAATTTTCCCTCTATACAGGAATCTAAAAAGTAATTTCTTCCTCATAACCCTGATTTGTTTATAATGTAACATTTACCTAGGTCATATATTCATTTGCAGCTCATCTTGGTATATGGTATTAGTCTGTCTAAGCCACCAGAATGACGTCTCATTTTGCCATAGATATCCTTCCTTCCAACTTTATTTAATTATTATACTTTAGATACTTGATTTTCTATTCTTCCAAATGAATTTCATTAATATTTTATAGGTTAATAAAATATTAGTTTGGCAGATTGACTAAAATAGTGTGACATATGAAAATTTAAATAGTATTGTCCTTTGTGTCAAATTGGCTCAATTTATCCATAAATAGTTTTTTTTTCCAATTGTGTAGGTCTATTTTAATTCCTACAAAGGATGTTCTATAGTTAGTTTCATATAATCCCTGGGTAAATCTAGGTGGTTACACTCCTACACAGCATTTATTTATTTATTTATTTTTGTTAAAGCTTTTTATTTGCAAAACATATGCATAGATAATTTTTCAACATTGACCCTTGCAAAGCTTTCTGTTACAAATTTTTCCTTCTTACCCCTCACTGCCTCCCCTATATGACAGGAAGTCTAATACATATTAATTATGTTAAAATATTTAACAGATCAAATATGTGTATACATATTTATACAGTTATCTTGCTGTACAGGAAAGAAAAAAAAAAAAAAACCTGAGAAGCAAAACATAATGCAAGCAAACATCAATAGAGAGTGTGAAAATGCTATGTTGTGGTCCAGACTCAGATCCCACAGGCCTCTCCTTGGGTGTATATGGCTTTCTTCATCATTGCACAGCTAGAATTGGTTTGAAATATCTCATTATTGAAGAGTCACGTCCATCAGAATAGATCATCGTATATTCTTATTGTTGCAGTGTACAATGATCTCCTGATTCTGCTGATTTCACTCAGCATCAGTTCATGCTAGTCTCTCCAGACCTCTCTGAAATCATCCTGCTGGTCATTTCTTACAGAACAATAATATTCTATAACATTCATATACCATAATTTATTCAGCCTTTCTCCAATTGATGGGTATCCATTCAGTTTCCAGTTTCTAGCTACTACAAAAAGAGCAGCCACAAATATTTTTGCACATGTGGGACCCTTTCCTTCCTTTAAGATCTCTTTGGGAAATATACCCAATAGAAACACTGCTGGGTCAAAGGGTATGCACAGTTTGATAACTTTTTGAGCATAGTTCCAAATTGCTCTCCAGAATGGTTGGACCCGTTCACAGTTCCACCACCAATGTATCAGTGTTCCAGTTTTCTCACATCCCCTCCAACATTCATCATTATCTTTTTCTGTCATTTTAGCCAATTTGACAGGTGTGTAGTGGTACCTCAGAGTTGTCTTAATTTGCATTTCTCTGATCAATAGTGATTTGGAGCACCTTTTCATATACTAGAAATAGTTTTAATCTCATCATCTGAAAATTGTTCATATCATTTGACCATTTATCGATTGGAGAGTGGCTTGAATTCTTATAAATTATGAGACAATTCTTTATATTTTTAGAAATGAGGCCTTTAATGTGAAATGTGGACCACAACATAACATTTTCATGCTCTTTATTGATGTTTGCTTGCATTGTGTTTCCTTTCTCTGATTTTTCTTTCTTGTAGATATGATTTCTCTTGCACAAAAATGGTAAGTGTGGAAATATGTATACATATATTCGATTAGTCAACTATTTTAACATAATTAACATGTAGTGCATATCCTGCCATCTAGGGGAGGGGTGGGAAGTAGGGGGGGAAAAATTTGTAAGAGAAAGCTTTGTAAGGGTTAATGTTGAAGAACCCATATATATGTTTTGCAAATAAAAAGTTTTAAAAAAGAAACAAACAAACAAAAAAAGACACATCAGTCTATCATTTAGGAGGTAAATCCTAAGAAGTATGATAAAGTGACAAGTTGGCCTATGATTAAAATTATGTTCAACAAAGCATAAGAAAAAAAGAAAGAAATGAGGCCTTTATCAGATCCCTTAAATGTAAAGATGATTTCCCAATTTATTGTTTCCCTCCTAATCTTGTCTGCATTAGTTTTGTTTGTACAAAAACTTTTTAACTTAATATAATCAAAATATGCTATCATTTTAATGTTGCAAAAATTAATAATTTATATTTTACCTATGCTTATTTCCTTAATTTCTCTTTCTTGACATTACTACAGTTAGATTATAGTAGTTATCTAATTTTTCTCCATTATATATAATGTTTGTTCTTGGATTTAGATAGATATTATTTATTATATTAGGAAATAGCCTGTTTATTTTTATGCTTTCTAGATTTTTTAAATCAAAATAAGTGTTTGATTTTTCCAAAAGTCTTTCCAACATCTTTCAATGTAATCATATGGATTAAAAAATTATATCATTAATATGATTTATTATGTTTATGCTCTTCCTTACACTAAGCCAATTCTTTTTTCCTACTATAAAATTTTCTTGGTCAAAGTGCATAATTTTTCTAATATGTTGTTATAGATTGCCTGCTACATTTTTTATTGTATTTTTTTCCAATCAGGAAAAATTATCTTTGTCATCCTCCCACCTCAAAGGCACTCCAAATGGAGAACAACAAAAACCATTTGTTAAATATATATATATAAACATATATATATATATATATATAGAGAGAGAGAGAGAGAGAGAGAGAATCAAAACAAATTTCTGCATTAGTCATGTCAAAAGAAAGTACATATATCATGCTGCACTCTTGAGTCCTTCACCTATCAAGAGATGAGTAATGTGTTTCATTATTCATCCTTTGGAATTGTGGTTGGTCATTATATTGATCAGAGTTCCTGTTGTTTCCAAAGTTCTTTGTTTTTAAAATATTGTTTTCTTTCTTGAAATTGCTCTAATATCTCTGTGCATTTTACTCTTCAACAGTTCATTTGTCTTCCCAAGTTCTTCTGGAACCATTAACTTTATTATTTCTCATGGTACAGCAGTATTTCAACACATTTGTATCCCATCACTTTTTCAAACTTTCTTCAATTTCTAAACACTACTCTTCACATTCCCATTTTTTTGCTAACTCTTCTTCCTTTTCCCAGTTCAGATGAGAGTAAGGTCTAAAGTTAATTGCTTGTTCCATTCTCTTCTCTTTGTTTATATATAGGTCTAATTTCATACCTTGATTGTGAGAGATAATTTTCCCTAAATCTTATTTTCTTTATTCTGTTCTCTTTGTATGCCTCTTACCTTCTTTTTCCAGTCTTTTCTGAAGATGATCAAGATATAATAGAACCAATTCCAGGTTTTGTCTAATGATCTTCTCTTTATAATTTCTGATGACAATTTTTTTCTTCTTAATCTGTTTTCTAGGTCACTTGTTTTTATATTATACCTTATATTTTCTCTTATTTTTCAACCTCTTGACTTTGCTTTTATATATCTTGTTGGTGTTATTGACTTCTATTGGTTTGTTCTAATTTTCAGAGAATTTTTTGCTTGGATAAAATTTTGTTCCTTTTGTTTCAAATTGTTAATTTTCTAAGTCTGTTTTATATCTCTCATTTTATTTCCAATATTTTTTTCCTGAAGTGCTCTCATTTCATTTATAAAAATATTTAAAATTATTTTTAACAATTACTTCATCCCATTCTAGGAATTTTAGTTAAATTTAATTAACTAGGTGGCACCGTGGATAGAGAGTACTAAGTCTGGAGTCAGAAATACTTGAATTCAAATCCAATCTCAGACATTTACCAACTTTGACTTTTAACAAGTCATTTAACCTGTTTGTTTCCATTTCCTCATCCGTAAAAAAAAAAAAGATGATAATAACACCTACTTCCTATGGTTGTTGAGAATATCAAATGATACAATAATTACAAAATGCCTAGCACAGGACTTAGTACAAGCTGTTCCTCCTTCATTTTTAAAGAGACCCAATGACTTCATGGGGCAATGTCTTGCCTTGTACATGAACTGGATTTAAGTGAGCCAGAATTTCACAAAGTTTTCAGCCTCACTCTCTCTTCCTGAGTCACTGAAGTTCAGTGGCAAGGCAAAAATCAGGATAACTAATGATGGCCTGGGATGCAATGGGTGACTTTAGTCTTTGTGATATTTGACCAATATTTAATCACTGCACAGTGCCTGCTTCAGCCACTTTCATGGACATTAGAAGAAATTATTCTCATCTTTCCATTCTACCAGTAGGAAGCCTTCATATGCTTGGGCTACACATTTTCCTAACTCACCAACAGGTTTGAGGTCTTTTGGTTACCCGAAATCTGCGTTAGCTCATCAGCCAAAATGGTTTGTCTGCTTTGGCATACTTGGAGTCACAGGTAAGAGTTGAGTGAAAACTGGTAGACACCCATGGTAGATGAGCAACCTTGAAAAGGAACCAGTAAGTTCTCACACCAAAGGTGCTAGTCCTTCCCAAAAACTTCATGAAGTCTCCCTGAAGAACATAGTAAAAGAATTTAAATGCTAGCTATAGAGGAGGAAGAGGAGAAATATTTTGCCCAAGTTGTGTTTTTCCTGATATTTTGCAGTCTTCTTTTGTTTCTGTTCTGTCCTGAATTTTCGTGCCACCACAGTACCATTTTATAGTGAGATTCTTTGGTTTGCCCATTCTTCTAGTCTACTTCCTAACTTTGGACTTAATGTTAGAACTGGGAATCTGTAGCATATCTGGAGGGAAAGTCTGGGCTGTATCTAAAAGGCTGGGGAATTTATAAGCATTCAGTATTCTCAAACTCTTCTGATTGTGCCTTCCATCTCTACCTCTACAAGTTCCTGGGTTTGGTTCTGAGCCTCAATGGAACACTGCTGTACATAGCCTCTATTAACCAGATAGAAAGTTCTGTTTGTTCAGAATAGTCAGAGTGGGATAATTACAGGCTCCCCTTTGGTCCAGAATTCTTTCCCTGATTGGTTATTCCTCTGCTAGCTTCAGATTGGGCAAAATGCTGTAATAGCTCCTGCTATGCTTCTGGGGCTTGCTTTTATTCTTGTTCTTTTCTTAATACTGCTTAGGGTCTCCTTATCAGAGAATGCCCATCCTTAGGATGTAGGTCCTCTTTATCTGCCATGGGTCTGTAATCCAGAACTGGTAGTGAGTACCAAAGTTTACAGTTGCCCACCTGTTCCCACAATCCTGTGATGGTCCAGTTTGGGTCTAGGATTTCATGCCCCTCTAACTATTAAAGTGCTCTGCCTGGCATGATCCTGGCTAGACCCCAAACCCAGTCAATCAGTATAAGCATCTACTATATGCTAGGTCTATGCTAAGCACTAGGGACACAGAAAAAGGCAAAAGATAGTTCTTGCCCTTAAGGAGCTCACAATCTATTGAGGGAGATAAATAAATATGTACAAGCACTTGTGCTGTCTGTCTGTATCTGTCTTTGTCTCTCTCCTTTTCCATATATATATGTATATATATATACATACATATATATATATATATAGAGAGAGAGAGAGAGAGTATACACACAGAAGGAAGGAACTAGAATTCAGAGGAATTGAGAAAGTGCCTATAGAAGGTTGGATTTTTAGCTAGGATTTGAAGGAAATCAGGGAAGCCAAAAGGCAGAGAGGAGAAAGAAGAGAATTCCAGGCACAGGAAATAGGGAGGCTAGATCTTTTTTTTCCCTGGATACTTTAACTTCTTTGTGGAATTAATTTTTTTTTCCTTTTCTTTGATGTTTGGAAATCCTGCACTTGGATCAAGCTCTACAAAAGAATGGTGAAAACTAGGTTTAACTGGTTTTGAGTATAGTGGATTTGACTAGTCCCCCTCAAAGGAATTGTTCTTGCCCTAGAGTTCCAGGACCTCTCCCTGCTGGATTTTCACAACAGACTTCAGGGTTAGATTCTGCCTACAATCTGTCTCCTATAATACGAGTTCAGTGACTGGTGCTCCATTGGATTGTGCTTGGAAAACTGAGGCTTCTCTCTCTGCTTGGCTAGAAGCTGGTTCTAAATCTGTCAGGAATGTATTGATTTCAGGTTCTGTTTGTCTGAGACCTTGAGTGTTGCCTTTCAGACTTTACCAACCCTACTCTTTCTTTACCTGAAATCAGGGAGCCAGCCAGAGAAGTGGAGAAGTCTGAGAATGCTTTAGTACTGTTTGATTTAGTCAGGCAATATCCCATTGGAGTGCCCAGAATGTCACTAAGTTACTCTCCTGTCATTAGAATGGAAAGCATGATAAAGAAGAAAATGATAAATACTGGAGCCAGATTGTCAAAAGATTAAAAAAAAAAAGAATCTAGAGAAAAGGAAATGGAGGCATCTATTATTGGTGGCCTTCTCAAAGAGGTTACCACAAAAGGAAAGACAGATATGGGATGATAGCAAGGATATATGGATGAGGTGAGGATGGTGGAGGTACCAGCATATTTGGAGAAATAGAGAAGCAGTAAGTAAATAAGGAAAGATTGAAGATAAGTTTTAGTGGGGAAATCTGGAAAAGATAGGATGGAATAGATCACTTGTGCATGTAGATGGATTTGTCCAGGCAAGGAGAAGGGCCACCTCATCATGTGAGAAGAGTAAAAGGAAGCTAATTACTGAAAGCAGTTAGGAAATGTGAATTGAATAAGCTTTTTTCAAATGACCTCAATTGATTGAAATATGAAGAATGATTCTCAGCTAAAAGAGTGGAGGGGGGAAGCTATGAGACATTTGAGAAGAGATGAAAAGTTTGGAAGAGCTGCTGTGTTGAATGGGATAGCAATTTATTTAGGGAAATGTAAAAGGCTTCCCAGATTTTTTTTAAATCACAGGCTTTCTCATATTTTCTTTATCTGAATATATTTTTATATTTATCCATCTCATTTGTTGGTTTCACTGATATAACTGGGCAAAACAGTTTGTAATAATTTTTTTATTCCACTTGTGTTGATGTTGAGTCATTTGGGTTGTGACTCACTTCATTTGGGGTTTTCTTAGCAAAGATAGTAGAGTGATTTGCCATTGCCTTCTCTAGCTCATTTAACAGATAAGGAAACTGAGGAAAACAGGCTTAAGTGACTTGCTCAGGATCACACAGCTACTAAATTTCTAAAGTCAGATTTAACTCAGGAAGATGTATTCCTGACTCCAGACTCAGCATTCTATTCACTATGCTACCTGCCCTTTTGATATGAATGCTTTTTATCATTTTTGATTCAGACAACTTGGTTTCTTGTCTTTTAAAAATCTTTTTATTTTTGACTTCTATTTTAGTATTTAATTGAAGTTTTTAAATGTATTAGTTGCATCCCTAATTAATCTCTCTTTTGCTCATAAAAATTTTTTAAAATATAAATTTTCCTCTAAGAATTGTTTTGGATGCTTTCCACAAATTCTGATGTTCTCATTATCTTTAATGAATCTTTTTGTCCTTTTTACTGTTGTTTTTTGACCCATGAATTCTTCATATTATTTTAATTTTTTTTCTTCTTTTACTGAGGCAGTTGGAATTAAGTAACTTGCCCAATCACACAACTAGGAAGTATTAAGTGTCTGAGGTCAGATTTGAACTCATGTCTTCCTGATTTAAGGGTCAATGCTCTTGACTCTTTTTTACTGCATCATCTAGCTGCTGCCCCCCCCCCCCGGGGGGGGGGGGGGGGGGGGTAATCTCCAATTTTTAATTTATTTTTTCAATGACTTTTTATTGTATATATTTCTATTGAGCTGCAGTCTAGTAAAAGATGTTTTTGATGTTTCTGTTTTCTGCATTTGTTTGTAATGTTTTTAAACCCTAATGATCAGTTTTTAAAGTTGTATGTATATTCCTTTTGATTTCCATTCGGTAATCTAATGTTATACTATTTAATACATATATCTTAAATACTGATATTAACTCAGTGTCTGATACTTTTATGCAAAATGGAGTTTCCATTTTTATCCTTCTTAATCAAGTCTGTGTTTTTGCCCTGAGATCATGATTGCTATCTCTGCTTTAAAAAAAATTTCAGCTGAAGCATAATAGCTTTTGCTTAGGCCCTTTAACTCTGAGCAAAGGTTTATGTTTGAAATGTGTTTCTTATAAACAGATCATTTAAATGAAGTTTTAGTTTTTTATGTCTTTTAATTTTTTAAAATTTAGTATTGTTTCATTAAGTCATTAATTTCTGTTTGTTCCATTCTATATTTAGGAAGTATGACTTGGGTAAGTTTTGGTACCTCTTCTATTAAGTTAATTTTTCCTTCCAAGGCTTTCCTCTAACCTTTCGAAATGTATTTTATCATTGTTCTTTTGAAGCTCGTAGGATTGTAGCCTAGTTTGTTCCAACAGCCATTCACCTAAGAGGAAGAAAGAACAAAATAGAAAAATAGCTGGATGATGTACAGATGACTTCATGTCATTCTGGGTGGAGAGAGTAAGCTATTGTAACCTCTCTCCCAACTCAGAGGCTTAGCAGTAGTCTCAATCAAGAGATCTATGTGGTTTGTTAATGCCTTTTATATGCACACTTTGTTCTTGCTCAGGGTTTCTTCAACCCATAAAATTTGGACAGGAAACAATCAAAGAATTTCTACATCCTCTGAACTGGGGGAAGAACTCTGTAGTGGAAATATGCAATTTTGTATGATCTTTTAATGCTTATTAGACTCCATTTTGTGACCTGGGAAGCATCTTTTAATTCTAAATTGTGTTTTAATTTTAATTCTGAATTGAAAAAACAATATTTAATTCAGTTTTAATTCAAACTTACTAGTTGTTTTGCTGAACTCACTATAGCTTGGCTCTCCAAGACTGTATCTTGATAAGCAATCATCTCCCACCCTCTTTCTTGGCGTAGGGTCATCATGGCTTGAGATACAGACTATTAGATGGGTTTTCACTTACCGTGCACTGGAAGATAAGCATTACCACTGGAGGTGACTAACGAGAAATCATTGGATTGATCTTTACTTACCCTGTACTCAGAAGGAAGACTTGTCTGAGACCCCCAAGGTCTGAACACTGGACAGATTTTTACCCTGCAATGGGAGATAGGCTGCCTAACTGAGATGTCCAAAGTCAGACTACCGGATGGGCTTTTACTTATCCTGCACTTGGAGATAGGGCCCTCATCACTTTGCAGCTGATTGCAGAAAGGTTCTTGAAGATCCCTATTAAAAACTCCACTAAAATTCCTAATCAATGAAACAATCACTGTCAGTCCTATGACTTTTCACTACCTTTAGCAGATACCTGGACATAAGCCCTTCCTTCTCACAGGTATTACCTAACCTTGATTATTTTTTTCTCTCTCCTCCCCTTTTTTCCCCAGAGGTTTTGCTGCTTGCTCTGCTGACCTTGTTTATGTCAACCATTGTCATCTGTTTGTGGTGTCACTAACAAAGCCTTCAGTAATAATTCTTGGGTTCATCTGTTCTTATCAAAATCCAATGAAACCATCTGGATGGATGATAAACTTGGGCCACCAGCACCTCTCCTTAAGCAGCATGAGCCCTGGACTTCAGGTGAAAATAAGTTTCTTGGCAGCCATATCTCCATGACAGAGTGGAAAAAGCAGGTCTTTGGTCATTATCTTCTCTGGGAAGGTCTGGGTCACTAAACATTCTGCTTCAACGGTAGGAAATTCTTTTGCCTGGAAAAACCAGGGCTAGGATTAGGGCTCTCAGAAGCCACATTTCCACAAGCAAAACCTCTGGTCTTCACTGAAGATAGCAAGGACTTTGGACTCTATGTCCCAGTGACAGATCTTTTAAACAGAGATCCATGAACTGCTGATTAGGGTTAGGATCAGGACTTCTGGGACTGACATTTGTGCTCCAGTGTCATAGTCAAAGTGAGACCTATATTGATACAGACCCCTCCATTTAATATGATCACACTCTTCAAGAAGCAAGTTCTTAAAAAATCCACTCCGAGAGCTGAATCCTCATTAGCTAGTATTTTATAAACACCCATATCTAGGAAAAGTACAGCAAGAAGGCAGTAAGTTGGACCTAAAATTTAGATTTAGGACCAGAAGGGTTCCTAGAAGTCCTCCTGTCCAAATTCTTCACTTTTTAGATAAGGAAATTAAAGCCCATAAAGATTAAATGATTCCCCAAGACTTACATAGTAAGAACCAAGATTCAAATCTACTGCCTCTGAGTCCAGGCAACACTTTGAATTATATCATGCCGCCTAGAAAAAAAGACAGCAGATTGCATTTTGGAAGTTTAACCGTGGCATTTAATGAGCCTATACTGCTTACCTGAAGGACCCATCTGTCAATATATGATTTGATATCTTGAAACACTGCAATTTCCAGGAATTTAGAATTTCCCAATTGCTTAAAGGGCAATGACAATCAGTACATGTAAGTTGCATAATATATCTAATGAAGATTTATGCTCAAGAATAGGATAAAGAGGGAATGTATGATCAAAAAGTGAAGGGAGCTCACTTTGGAGTGCATAGCCAGGAATGAACATATTATAAGAGAATGAGAAGGTTCTGACATGCAGTTTCAAAGAATAAAGTCTCTGAACTACAGCATAGCTACATTCAAACCACGTGGGAAGTAGGGAATTGGTCCATCAGATGCTACAACATATTTAGCTAAAGTACAAAGATTTCATTATTGTGGAGATAACAGAAAACTGTACTGTTAAAGTTCCTGGAATTCCCATAATAACCATATAAAATGCACTGAGATAAAGACTTTGTTTTGAAATCTGACAGGTAACTCATGTTGCCAATTGATAATGCTCAATTGATGAGAATCTGCTTAGTTGCTAATTTCTTAGTTTTTAGTTCCATAAAAATAGTTGCTGTAAATATTTTTGTACATAAAGGACCATTTCCATTCTTTGACCTATTTAGAATATAGCCTTAGTATGGTACCACTAAGTTAAAAAGTGTATGTAGTTTGGTAACTTTTGTGACAATTGTTTTCCAAAATGGCTATAGTAGATCATAGCTGGTTGCATCTTTTTAATAAAAATTAAAATATTTTTTCCTCTCAATGAAAAAAACAACAGAACTTTGTAATGAATTTGCAGTCAAAAATGCTCTCATTAGCTTTAAAAACATATGTCTCATTATGCATCTTGAGCCCAACACTTCCTTTAAGTTGGGTGGCATGTTTCATCAATAGTTTCCTGGAATCATGTTAAGTCACTGCAATGATCATATTATTGAATAATACTGTATTGTCTATTAGTCCCACTCATGTAATTATGCATCAATTCATACAAGTCTTCCTAGATCTCTGAAATTTTGTCCTTAATTTACTTCAATTTTATCTGTCAATTCAATTCTATTCTTCCATCTAACCCGTTGAGAAGGCTAGAAAAACAAATCATAAAAAAATCTAATCATGTAAAACAAATTCCCATATTAAAAGTTTTATTCTATACTTGAGCATATTATTTATCTAAAGGAGGATAGCATGTTTTATGATGAATCTTTTGGAAATGTGATTGACTGGTATTGATCAGTCACTTTGCAAAAATTAACGAGTCCAGATTTTTCTGAAACCATGCCTTTCACCATTTCTTACAACACAATATTATTTCATTATATTTATATAATTTATCCAGTTATTTCCAAGTGATGGATCCTCTCCATTTCTAATTCTTTGCCACTAGTATCCCTTTAAGAATGCTGTATCTTCCTTATTCAGCAAGGCTCCTTAGACTGTCTATACTGTCTCCACTTTATTCTTCTTTTCTTTCTTTGTATTCCAATGTATTTCATTTCTTAATATTTTATTTTTCCCCAATTGTAGGTAAAAACATTTAAGATTATTTTTAAAATTCTGAGTCACAAATTCTCACCCTCTCTCTCCATTCCTTTTCTCCTTCTCTCATCCCTTCCCTGAGATGGAAAGCAATCTGATATAAATTATATATGTATAATCATAAAAGATATTTAGTCATGTTGTAAAAAAAAAAAAAACTTGAACTAAAAAAAAATGTTTTGGTCTACATTCAGACACCATCAGTTCTTTCTTTGGAGCCAGACACCATTTTTCATCATGAGTTCTTTGCAACTGTTTTGCATAATTGTATAGCTAGGTCATTCACAGCTGTTCATCATACAATATAACTGTTATTATACACAGTATTTTTCTGGTTCTGCTCACTTTACTCTTTATCAGTTCAGGCAAGTCTTTCCAGGTTTTTCTGAAAGCATCTTGCTCATTTCTTGGAGCAAAAAAATTCTCTATCACAATTATCACTTCTTCAGCCCCCAATTGATAGATATCCCCTTAATTTCCAATTCTTCACCACAAAAAAACCCTATGTTTTTTTTTTCAATAGGTTGTCACCCATCTACACCCACTTTTTATATTTCTTTTTGATACAGACCTAATAATATGAAGTTTTACAGTTCTTTGGACATAGTTACAAATTATTCTTCAGGATAGTTATGTTAATTCACAACTTGAACAGATCATTAGTGTTCTATTGTCCTATATCCATTCCAACATTTATCATTTTCCTTTTGGCTTATTAGCCAAACTGATAAATGTGAGCTGTTATCTCAGAGTTGTTTTAATTTGAATTCCTCTATTCAATAGTAATTTAGAACATTTCTTCACAAGACTGATTACTTCATCTGAAAATCGCCTGCTTATATCGTTTGACCATTTATCATCTGAGGAACAACTTGTATTCTTATAAATTTTACTCAGTTCTCTATATACTTGAGAAATGAAGCCTTTATCAGAGATATCTGCAGTATATAGATTTTTAGCAGTTTTCTGTTTTCCTTCTCATTCTGGATGCATTTGCTTTTTTTTGTGTGTGTGAAAAACCTTTTCAATATAATCAGGCAGAACCATTTTATATTTATTTCATAATCCTCATTTCTTGTTTGCTATCAAGTTCTCCCCTTACCCATAGATCTGACAGGTAAATTATTACACACACACACACCTTGGAATTCATTTCATCTACTTTCCTACTGGCAGATTTTGATGAAGGAAGAGGAAAAAGAATACAATTGTACTAAATTAAGAAAAATGACAAAGATGGGAGAAACAGTGAAATAGAGTTTACAAGGCCAAAACAAACTTCATCTATTATGCAATTTTTGCCTAAAACTAATCCTTATTACAAAGTTACTTTAAGAAGAACATCCACTAACCCTATACCTATACCCTCAATCTAATAGCTAAATGTTACCAATTACTTTCTAACTATTCATAAATACTCTGTTATAACAACTCCTTTAATAAGAAATACAGAGTTCATCAAGACAACAAAATGAGTGAATCCAGTTCCTCAATTTCTAGCATGCAGATTAAAACACTTTGAAATAAATATAAAAATAGGTATAGAAAAAAATTCAAGATAAACCAAAAGAAAAAAAAATTGCTTCATTCATATGCTATAATAAATTACAAGTAGATACCAGACTTTTAGAAAATAAAAGGTCAGATATTTTATAGACTAGGAGAAATTTTAGCCAAAAAATAGAGTAAATAACAAAATATAAAACAGATTAGATTAAATGAAATTGATAAGATTTTCCCCATGAATAAAATCAACAGTGGCTAGGATAAGAAGAAAAGTTGAAAATTTTTTTTTCATTAAATATCTTTTAATATGGGATATATCAATCCAAGATACAGAAGGGTTGTCGCACACATATGAAAGACCAAGAGTCATTTCCCAATGAATATTCAGTCTAAGAGTTTTCTTGAAGAATTTTCAAAAGAAATGGAAACTTTTAATAATCACAGGAAAGCCTTTTCCATTAATTTTAAAAGATGAAGTAAGGCAAATAAAATATTAACAAGTTACTGTTGAATTGACTTTATTTATGGAGGAGAAAATGCAGCAACTCACAAGTTGAATCACAGAGAAACTTGAAATTTTTCTTTTAATTCAGTGTCTAGGTGACTCTCGTCCCGAGGATGGCTGAGGCAACCTAAATTTCAAAAGATCCAGATTAAAATCTAAGAAGGTGTAACTGTTGTAGTTATGATGTTGAAGGTTCTTGTAAGTAGAATTATCAAATGCTTCAGAACTTTCAGTGTCTGTGGAGGAAAAATAAAGCTAGTTAAGTTTAAGAATAGAGGAATCAAATACTTTTTGAGTAAGTCAATTAAGGTATCAAGTCACTTAGAGATATTAAAATTCTTCAAAAATCTAATCTAGTACAATATAATTAAAAATTGCTAAATTGTTTTTAAATGCTTATTAAAAAACAGTTGTTCAGAGCAAAATGAAATTAATCTTATATTTTTAAAAATATGAATTTCAAATATCAAATTAGAACCTACAATTGGATTACATCATTACAATTAGCTTTATTAATAACCTCATATTTCTTTTTTTTTAAATTAAAACTTTTTATTTGCAAAACATATGCGTGGGTAATTTTTCATCATTGACCCTTGCAAAGCTTTCTGTTACAAATTTTTCCCTCCTTCCCCCACCTCCTCCCTTAGATGGCAGGAAGTCTAATACATGAATAACCTCATATTTCTAATAATATATGGCTGCATGAGTCATATACTAAACAACAAATGCATAAATGCATGTTTAGCAAGCTTGAAAACGCAGATAAAGCAATAGTAGATTTTTTTTAAAGTTAACAAAAGCTGAACTATTTTCCTCTAGTCTCAATGACTACAGAACATTTAGACAAATTTCATCAGTAAAATGCTTTTAATAAATATTTTCTTGGTTGTAATTAAATAAAATGAACAGATGAGCTAAGTTCCTCCCTCCCCAAAATCACTAGTATTATCACTAAAACCACTAGATTTGCCTGTGTTGCTTTTTCAGATTTTCTTTTTAATGGTATGGAATATAACTACTTCCTCATTCAAACAAATACAGAAATGCACAGTGAAATATCTAATAATTTGACAGAAATATTTTAAGCAATAGTTCCCATTCCACCCGCATTCAAAGGTTCATCTGTTCATCTGATACTTTTTATACTTGCTGTCTTCCCCATTAGAAAGTGAGTTTATTAAGAACAAGGATTGGAAAGGGCCCCACATGTGCAAGAATATTTGTGGCTGCTCTTTTTGTAGCGGCTATAAACTGGAAACTGAATGGATGCCCATCAATTGGAGAGTGGCTGAATAAATTATGGTATATGAATGTTATGGAATATCATTGTTCTGTGAGAAACCACCAGCAGCACGATTTCAGAGAGGCCTGGAGAGACTTGCATGAACTGATGCTGAGTGAAATGAGCAGAATCAGGAGATCATTATTCACGACAACAACAATACTATATGATGATCAATTCTGATGGACATGGCTCTCTTCAACAATGAAATGCTTCAAACCAGTTCTAATTGTTCAGTGAAGAAAGCCATATACACCCAGAGAGAGGGATGTGAAATGTGGACCACAACATATCATTTTCATGCTCTATATTGATGTTTGCTTGCATTGTATTTCCTTTATCTGATTATTCTTTCTTGTAGATACGATTTTTCCTGCACAAAAATGATGTGTGAAAATATGTATACATATATTCGATTTGTCAAGAATTTTAACATAATTAATCCACATGTAGTGGATATCCTACCATCTAGGGGAGGGGTGGAGAGTAGGGGGGAAAAATTTGTAACAGAAAGCTTTGTAAGGGTTAATGTTGAAGAATTACCGATACATATGTTTTGCAAATAAAAAGTATTAATAAAAAAAAAGATTATCATATTTTTCTCTTTATGTCCCCAGTGCACAGAATAGTACATTACATGTAATAATCACAATAAATGTATTTTTCATTCCTTCAAATAAACATTTACATGGTTTCATAATTTCCTGCTAGTTGTAAATCCACTGAAAACTGAGAAATAATATGCTTTCCAGAAATTGAGCATGCTGCATAAAATAAAAATAAGTTATATGATACATTATTTTTTATTTAAATTATTGCTTTTTCACTAATGAGTTCATCAAAAAATTCTGATTTCTATTTCTTGAAACCAAGAAACATATCTTTGTAAAATTAATTTCTGACTTTTATATAGGATTTAAAGGTTTACAAAATGCCTGCCATATAGCCTCACATTTGATTCTCACCAAGATGGTGATATAGGTGTGAACAGGTATTATTTCCATTTTAGAGAGGAGGAAAGAAAAGTTCAGATTAAGTAAATTGTCTAGAACAGTGGTATTAAACTCAAATAGAACCTATTTCCCAGAGAACTCCACATATTGATTTAGAAAATCACAAGTTAACTTTCTTTATATTGTATTGTATTTTTATTTTATTAAATATTCCCAATTACATTTTAATTAGGTTCTACTCGAGGGATTTTATAGCTTTAGTGCCCCCTCACTTTACTGTTTGACACCTCTGGCTAAGGTCTGAATTTAGATTCCTACCATCACTCTAGTGTTCCACTTCTATTAGACCATATTGTCTCAACCCAGATATTATAGTCTTTGTTCCTTTGCTTTCCATGTCTAAGTTAAATTAGTGACAAATATTGCTTTAAGATATTTAACACTAAACATATCCAGTGTCTTCACTATTGCATAGTTAAATCCTCAATGCTCGAATACAGTTATATCATTCTGAAAGCGATTCAGAATAAAAAAACTTATTACTATAACAAGTCAATGTTACACATCTTTCCCTTTTAAATTTTCATGTCTTCTTTAGACTTAACAAAGGGGAAGAAAAAAATTCTTACAAGGAACATATATCCTCAAAGTATTTTCTGCAAATAGCTTCCTTTTCCAACAATACTTTTGCTAACTGAAAAAAAACACATTGAATTCACACAATATAATTAATCTTATTTCCAAAGTTTCTAGTATTTTCATCCAATTCAGAGGATACTTTAAAATAGAAGTATCAAAAAATATTCTTTTTTGTAATTCTGAGCAAGTTCTGTAAGCCAATAGCACTATATGCAGGATATTAGAATTAAGATAAAAAACAAACATAAGAGTACAGAAATGTGTAAACTTAGTAAACACATTACAATTTACAAAGGAAATATACTAGATGGCACTTAAATTAGTTGTCAAGAAGAGACTTTTTACTAAGCAGTATAGAGAAGAAGCTAATAATCTTATTAGTAAATATTACATTTTAGATTAGTATAAAATAACATATCTATAGAGAGTAAGAAAGTTATATATATGAACCATCATAAACTTTATATACACCTTATCTTGAAATTATTATTATTTTTTTTTAAATTTTTATTTTATTTGCCTAACATATGTGTGGGTAATTCTTCAACAATAACCCTTACATAGCTTTCTGTTACAAATTTTTCCCCCCAACTCCCCACCCCTCCCCTAGATGGCAGGATATCCACTACATGTTAATTATGTTAAAATATTGGCAAATCGAATATATGTATACATATTGAAATTATTTTTTAAAGTAATAGGTAGACTTAAAAGTCATTAAGAAACTTTCTAGTTTAATGTTCAAAGAAAAAAAAAACTTTAAGCTAGGGCAAGCAAAGTGTTACTAACCATTTGGCTCTTTTAAAAATATTGTATCCAAAATCTTTTTTATAAAAATAAATCTTAGAAACAAAAAATATCAAGTCTCCAATACTGTTTCTGTAGTAAATCAGAGAAAGCTATATGGTAAACAAATGCCCTTTAATCTGCAATTACAAAAAAAAGGGTAAATCTTATAACCTTTTAGATTTGAGATTCCTCCTTTTTTGCCTTCTTCTAAATCCCATAATTACTGTAAGATTAAAATAGAGAGCTACAGAGGGGTTAAGTTACTTGCTCAGAATCACTTCAACTCCAGCATTCTCTCCACTGCTCTACTGGCCACCTTAAGAGACTTAGGTGAAATATACTTTGAACTAGTAAGCACAAAAAACAATTATAATGAAACCAAAGACCATACATACAGTCTTTAAATGATATTGCTTAACTAGATGATCACTTAGTTATATGACATAACATGAGAACCCATGACTATGCCTTACATACAAGTCAAAAAAATCAAGCTATCAATGTTTAAAAATTATATTTGCTATACAATCTAGACTATTATGTCACCTTTCCTCTTCACATAGAAATATACATTAAAAATAATGTGCAAGTGTGCAAAGTATAAGATAACTGGCAAAAAGATGAATAAATCTGCTAACTAGAGATTCTCAGAAGCCATTTTTTGGTAACAATGCAATTAAACAAAACATATAATTATTTATAAACTTAAAAATAATCCTTCTGATTATGAAATTCTCTCAATGGCATAATAATGCTTTGAATCACAAATTAAAATTGTACCCGGTATGTTGACTTGATTTTTCAATTTCACTGCTACCCCTTGAAAGGCTTCTACTTCTTCCTTTGCACCAGTATTTACTGCAGGCATGTTTTCCTCTAAGATGTCTTCTTTGGTCTGGGGAAGAGATGCTTCCAAGTTTAGAATGGGTACCTGTTCCTCCAAAATGTCTTTGTTCTTTAAATAATCGGTTGTAAAATCAACAGCTGTTGGTTTCTCTTCCCTGTTTTCTTCCTTTGTTATCAATTTTGTTCCCAGATCTGACTGGGTTGATGACCCTTCTTCCATTTGGTCAGATAACTTTCTATGAATTTCAATTACCTTTTGGGGTTTTTTAGTCATTTCATTCACCTTAAATAAAGAATTCTGCAAATGTGCTTCTTTTGTACTTTGCTCTGTAAAAGAACCTATTATTTCTGATTTGGGCATATTAGGCTCTTTATAGGCTTCTGATGTCTCAACAGTGATTTTCACCTCTGATTGATGAGGTTTCTCCACATGTGAAGAATCCATGTGTGCTTTCTGGAACTGAGTCTTCTTGGTTAATTTTAAATTTCTATGGGTCTTAGTTTCAAAAGCATCTCCTTGTGGAAACTCTCCTTTAGTTCTGATAGCAATCTGAGGTTTCAAGACAATTTCAGAGACACTATCTTCTATATCAGAATCTGAGTCAGATGAGGAAGATGCTAAATCTACTTCAGCTGGTTTCTGGATCTTTTGGCGATTTACTAAGTATGTGTCCTTTGCTCTGAATGAAGCTGCAACTTTTTGAGGAAATTTTACTGTAGTCTTTACTGGCAAAAGTTTCCCACTTTCTTCATCATCTGTCTGTTGTTTGATGTCATTAGATTTAATATTAACTATAATCTTGCCTTTATTCACAGCTGATGGATAAGAATTAGGTGATGATAATTTTTTAGGAAATTCAGCTCTTGAGACTGTTAATAGCTTGACCCCTTCCTTTGGTGTCACTACATCTAGGAAATGGCATAAAAAGGAATATTAATCTTTTTTTTCCAATGTAATTTTTATATGAATATTGTTTTAAATATTTTTAAAAGTAAAATAAACCATAGCCTAGGGGACTCACATACATAATACATAATAACAAATTTTACTGAAATACTTTTTTTCAACAGTGGAAAGAAAAATGGCTTAGTAATTAGTATACATAGCAATAGGAACAACAGTCACTAATGAGTTAGTTCCTACTCAACTAGCCAGATACTTTCTATCATTATAGTAAAATATTAGTAAATAGCATAAGATAAAAAACACTGAGAAGAAATATTATTGGGTTAAAGAACAATTTTATAAAAATGAAACCCAGAAAGGTGTAACATTACAACAAAAGAAATAAGCAGAGTCTCAGGGAAAAAAAAAATGTCTGACCACAAAGACTTCTTTTTAAGTTCCTAGAAAAATTGAAGCATGAGATAAAGAAATGAAATTAGAAATGAAAAAACTTAGGGAAAGGAAGTGAAAGGAAAAAATAATTGACAACAGAAGATAGGAAATCTTAGACAAGAAATTTACTTTCTGAAAAATGAAATGAAGCAAACAGAATTCAATGGCTCCAAGAGAATAAAAATAAATAATAGAATAAGGTTAAATGATTGGAAAAACTGAAGAAAATCTTAGACATCTAACATATATATAAAGACCTGGAAAACAGGTCAAGAAGAGATAAAGAAACATCAAAATTATAAAGTGACTGTGATACTATATTTCAAGAAATTATGAATGAAAACTGCCTCTGATTCTCATAAATCAGAGGGCAAAAGTGAAAAAAAAGGAAAGAATTTCTAAATCATCTCCTGCCCCCAAAATTCATAACTGAAAATGCCCAAGATTGTCATAGCCAAAATCAAGAACTTCCAAGTCAAAGGGAAAAAAAAAAAAAAAAAAAAGACCAGTAGAGAAAATTTTTAAGTACAAAAGCCCGGGGACCAAAAAAAAAAAAAAAAAATCCAAAAAAAGAATGA